>NW_019167871.1:20197811-20244052 GCF_002303985.1 Durio zibethinus | reverse complement strand
AAATCTATTTATCGAACATTGGTTTTATCATAAAACAATTGTTTTAGTTCATAATAGCTTATCCAACATAAAATAATATTACTTTATTAATATTTCAAAAATTGAAAAGTTAGAGATTTAAAAAATAAATTAGTTTATCAAATCAGTTTAAATAATTATAGCCATTTTGTTAGCCTTGAATTGATCCTTATTTTGAAATGACAAAACATTAAAGATAAATAAACTTGATCAAAATTTTGAAAAAGATTTATTTAGTACATGTTCTTAAGTTTTATATTTTGGTACTAAATAAATAATATGATTTTCAAAGTTTAAACAAACCTTTCTTGGTTTTATATTTCTCAAACCAAATCTATCTTTAAAGATTATTTATTTGAGCTTAAATGAAAGTCCAATTGTTGTTTTTAAAGTGAATTTATTTATTTTGGACTTAATACAATTTTGATAATATTGGTTTTGAGAAAAATATTAACTTAAGAAAGTTGTTTTACCAGAACAAAGTTCTCCAACATTGAATTTATTTTATTTTTCTGTATTAATTCATAAAGTTTTAATATTTGAATTTTATATGGTTGGGCTCTTTGAGTCTACTTTCTAATGGATCAAACAAAATCAAAATTCAAATTTTTTAAGAAAAGATTTTGAATTTTTACTAGACACTCTGTAGTTGTCAGAAAAACTATACAATGGGTAACTTTGAAAATTCACTATAATTCGTACTCAATGAATTAGTGATGAATTTTATATGGATAGAAAGCCCTTTAAGTATAGTTTCTAAATCTTCAAACTTTTTCTGATTTGGATTTATATAACTTAAGATATGATTAAATTAGTGAGTAGAGTGCAAAACAGGAGATAACCACCCAACCATTAACAGGATCGATCCCCTCATGGAAGGGATCAATCGGGTTATGTTTTTAAAGCATGAAATGGCATAAAACTTGAACCAATTGATCCCCTCAAGGAAGGGATCAATTGAGTCTAGGTAGAATCACACCAACGGCTATTGTTTTCATGCATTCAATTTCACTTCCCAAGCTTCCCCAATGGCTACTTCTTTAATTTCTCTATAAATTGGGCACTCCAACACACCAAAAGGATTGATAAATCAAGAGAGCAAGAGCCAACAAGCTATATTTTCATTCTATAAAAAAAATCTAGAGTTTTTAGAGCTTCAAAGTCCATATCTTTGTATTTATTGTATCTGATTTTTATTTGTTGTTCATTCATCATTTTCTTGTACTTAAACTTAGCAAACACTTAGCCTTAGAGAAGTTGTTCTATTATTTGTAAAATTACCTTTGATATACAAGGGTGGAAGAGAACAAGAGGTGAGGTATCCTCTTGAAAGCTTTGTAGTGAGATTGGGTAAAATACTACAAAGGGTAGAGGTTTCTATCTTAAGCCTTAGGAAGAAAAAGATAGGTTGTATTCTCAATTCAAGAATAGTGGAGTGAAGCCTTGGTATGGATAACCAAGAAGAGAGGATGTAGGTGCCTTGTGGAGAAGGACCGAACCTCTATAAATCATTGTGTTTGATTTTTCTATCCCTATTTCTTTACAATTTATTGTTGCTTATATTTGATTTTAGGTTCATTAATTGTTATTGTTTGCATTATATTTTCATCAAAAGTGCTTATTGTTTTAATTTTCATTCAACTAAATTGAAATCATTGTTTGGGAAGAATTTGGAGAAATCCAATTCACCCCCCCTCTTGGTCATCATCTCACCTATAAAGCTAACACATTTGAACAATTATCTATTTCAAACCATTATGAACTTTTGTTTTGTCATAAAACAATTGTTCTTCATCATACAAGCCAATTCAGAATAAAATAATACTAATTTATTAATATTTCAAAATTTTATATGTATGAGATTTAAAAAATAAATATGCTTATTGAACCAGTTCAAATAATTATGACTATTTAAACAATTATATATTTCAAATAGTTATAATCTTTTGTTTCATTATAAAATAATTATTTATGTTCATACAAGCTTATTTGAAATAAAGTAATCTAATCTAATTATATTATGAAAATTAATAACTAAGACATTTAACGGCTATGTGAACAATTCTCTATTTCAAATCGTTATGACCTTTTGTTTTGTCATAAAACAAATGTTTTTATTCATATAAGTTTATTTATAATAAAATAATATGAATTTATTAATATTTTGATAATTAATAAGAGATTTAAAAAATAAATCTGTATAAAACTAGTTCAATTAGCTATAACAATTTGAACAATTATTTATTTCAAACTGTTATGACCATTTGTTTTGTCATAAAATAAATTTTCTATTGATATAATCCTATTTGGAATAAAGTATGCTAATTTATTAATATTCTAAAAATTAATAAATAATGGATTAAAAAAATGAATTTATTGGCATGATCGGTACAAATAGTTATAATTGTTTAAACAATTATCTATTTCAAATCATTATGACATTTTGTTTTGTCATAAAACAATTGGTTTGTTCATACAACTGATTAGGAATAACATAATTTTAATTTATTAATATTTCAAAAATTAATAAGTAAGAGATTTAAAAACTAAATCTATTTATAGACAAGTTCAAATAGTTATGACTATTTGAACAGTTACCTATTTCAAATTGCTATAACCTTTTGTTTTGTTATAAAATATTTTTTTTGTATTCATAAAAGCTTGTTTCAATTAAAATAATACAAATTTATTAATATTTTGACAACTAATAAGTAAATGATTTAAAAAATGAATTTGTTTACTAAATAAGTTTAAATAGTTATGATTATTTGAACAATTATATAATTCAAATCATAATGACTTTTGTTTTGTCAAACAGTCATAACTATTTGAGCTTGCTCGATAAATAAATTTATTTTTTAAATCTTTTATTTATTAGTTTTTGGAATATTAGTAAATTAGTATTATTTTATTTCAAATAAGTTTATATAAACAAAAACAATTGGTTTATGACAAAACAAAAGGTCATAGCTATTTGAAATAGATAATTGTTCAAATAGTTATAACTATTTGAATTGTTCAAAAAATAGATTTATTTTCTAAATTTCTACTTAGTAATTTTTGAAATATTAATAAATTTATATTATTTTATTTGAAATAAGCTTGAATGAATAAAAACAATTGTTTTATGACAAAACAAAAGGTCATAATGATTTGAAATAGATAATTGCTCAATTAGTTATAACTATTGTACGGCAAATAGATTAATTTTTTAAATCTTTTACTCATTAATTTTGGGAATATTAATAAATTAGTATTATTTTATTTTGAATAAGTTTATATGAATTGATACAATTGTGTTATAGCAAAACAAAAGGTCATAATGATTTGAAATAAATAATTACTCAAATAGTTGTGACTATTTGAACTTGTTTGGTAAACATATTTATTTAAAAATTTTTTCTTATTAATTGTTAAAATATTAATAAATTAATATTATTTTAATCTGAATAAGCTGTATGAACAAAAACAATTGTTATATGAGAAAACTAAAAGTCATAATGATTTAAAATAAATAATTGTTAAAATAATCATAATTCTTTAAACTTATTCGATAAACAGATTTATTTTTTAAATCTTTTCCTTATTAATTGTTTAAATATTAATAGGCTTAAGCACTAGGGACAGTTACAGGGGTTGGTGCAATAAGCATGGGAGAAATGTCCATACTGCCCAGCCAGGACCAAGCCTGCAACATGCTCGCATTGCACCTAGGTGGACCCAAGGGAGATTGGCAGATCCAGAATCTTCTAAAGGCATCTAGGATTGGTAGCATTCAGTGGGAGGATCTGGTCAACCCTAAGAATCAGGAGGGGGTCCTTAGAATTAGGGTTTAATCTGTGTATTAATGTGTAAATCCCTTAATTCTTGGAATCATATAATCTTTTGATTTTAGGAAGTAGCCATAATTAGTACTAGGGCCTCAACTATAAATAGAGTGTCACCCTATCAGACACATTTTGTCTACAGTAGTAATATACAACATATTCCAACATTCTCTTATTTTCTCAAACTTGCATATTCTGCCTTTCTAATTGGTCTAGTGCCCGTATGCTTGGTTCATAGGCTAACTTAGACATAAGGAGTTCATTCCTAGTCTAAGGCTGCATGGATTTCAGTTTAAAGGTCCAAGTCTATGATAGTTGGTATCAGAGTAGGTTCTGTGTAAGTTCTGTTTGATGATGTTTAGATCACACTCAAGGCATTTGCAAAAATGGCATCCTAGAGTAATATTGCTAGCCAACAACCAAAGGCCTAGGATTAAGGCTATGGAAGGGGGAAGAAAGCTAGTTCGAGGGACATCTAGTCTACCATGGATGGGAGGCTGTCTAAGGTGGAGGTGACAGTGGCCGATGTGAAGGAAAAGCTTGACAAGGTTGAGACTCACATCGAGGCATTGGACTCCATGGAGGAAGAGCTCAAAAGTGAGTTGTAAGTAGCTCTAAATAAGGCCATTGACATGATCACCCAGAGGAATGAAGCCTTGAAGGCCTAGGTGGAGACCATGCACAAGGAGATGGAAGAGCTCAAAGAGGAGTTTTCTGCTTGCAAGACAGCCATTATGAATGGCATGATTATTGGAGTGTCTAAGACCTGTGTGAAGATTCCCAAGCCCAAAAAGTTCATGGGGACTAGGATAACCACGAAAGTAGATAATTATCTATGGGGGATGGGTTAGTACTTTTAGGCCACGAGTATACAGGATGATGCTACTAAGGTAAGCACTGCTTTGATGTGTCTTACAGATGTTGCCTTATTAAGGTGGAGGCATAGGTGACACCAGCCCTGAAGATGGATGGTTTGTTGAAGAAAAGGTAATGGCTTAGACATGAGCATGGACACCCTACACTTGTGCACTGTACACCTAAAAAGGCCCATTGAGTACGAAAAGAGGGTAAGAACCCCATGATGTAGAGAAGAGGGTAATGGCACATTTGGCATAGAGGTGTTGCATGGTTCAACAAACTAAGATCACAGAAGCCTATTTGATACAAGTGCTGCATGCCCTAAAGGGCTAATTAAGCATGAAGATAGGGTAATAGCATGTAGGCATAGAGGCGTTGCATGGTTCAACAAGCTAGGATCACAGAAGCCTATGTGATGCAAGTGCTACATGCCTCAAAGGGCTAATTTAGCACGAAAAGAGGGTAATGGCGTGTCACCAACTAAGGCACTACTTAATTTGACAAGCATTGGTTTCAAATGAACCATGTTGGGATTATGACCAGAACAAGGGATGGCTATGATGTTGTACTAAGAACCATCATGTACCAAGAACCATTGTGTGCCAAAGACCATCAAGATGAGAGTGGGACATCGATCTGACAAGTGTAAGAAAATGTCATGGTCTGCGCATAAAGTTTTAAGTTGAGTTAGTTGATAGACTCAACTTTTTCAAGTTGGTGTAGGTGAAAGACCTAAAAGGATTGAGACCAAGGTCTTAAGGGCACATACTAGGCTCAGTGAGCAAGCTAGGGCCTAGGTAAAGGTGCAAGAGTATGGTTAGGTGAGCAACCTAGTACCAAGAATGGGGACTACTAATTGGAAATATCTAGAATGCTTTAGAAGAGTGGCATGAGAAGGTAGGTACAAAAGGCTCTAGATTAGCCTAGAGACAGGCTAGGCACACAAGTGTAGAAGAGTCTAGAGAAGCCTAGAAGTAGGCTACGTGTAAGGCCATTAAAGGTTCTACAAAGGCCATGTGTAGGAATAGCAATAGGTACTGTAGTGCCCAAATGAGGAAGCTTTGGAAGGCCCTAGCTTTGAGTAGAATAGTGATTAAATGGGGAATGTTCTAGAACCCACTAGGCATGGGCACTTAACTAGTGTGCCCAGACACTTTCAAACACGAGGCTCAACAAAGAGTCTAGAACCAGCTAGATTTTACAAAGGTTTTAACCAACCTAAGAAGTGTCTAAGGTTTTAACCAACCTAAGAAGTGTCTAAGGACTATGCAATGGACTAAAGGCATATGATGGCCATACACTTGGATCAATAAAGGCCATATGTGCTAGGGAGACTTAAGTATAAATAAGGGTCTTTCTTCTCATTTGTAATAAGTTAGCAAAAACAAAAGAGAAGTTAAAAGAACCAAGTCTTAAACTTAGCCATACATAGACACTTGGGGATAGACGTAGGGGTCATTATAAGGACAATGAGTAATTATACATAGTGTCAAGTAAATAGAAATACAATTGTTTTAACTCTCCTTCCTAGCTTTCTCTTAAGCTGCTGAGAGCCAATGGAGTGCACAGCACAAGTGTTCAACTTAGACTTGGAAAAAAAGGCTAACTTAGGTAGATGGATGGTAGTTTCCAACCTAAGGCTGCATGGGTGCTAAACTTTAGCCCCTTACCCATGACACATACATTGGCTTAGCTAGGCTAATGCATTTTTATCATTGATGAGAAGGGACCATGAGGTTGCCAAATACCTAAAAGACTTGGCTAGACCAAGCTTGCGACCACTGCTTCTATTTGCACCACCTTAAAGAGCCATTGCTCAATTTAGGGACTTGGTCTAGGGTCTAGGGCAACATCAACTGTAGGCATGGGTATGAACTTGGCATAGGTAAGGCTTTTTCTCATGCATGCCATCCGATTAAGGCGATGGATGGTCGCAGGTCATTGGAGCAACCAAAGCAAAGGGGTTTCAAAGCATCATGGTAGTGGTGGATAGGTTTTTCAAGTATGGGACTTTCATTCTAGCAACCAAGGAGTGCCCAACTGAGGAGGTAGCCCGTTTGCTCTTAAAAAATATTGTGAAGTATTGGGGAATACCAAGGACCATTGTTAATGATCGAGACTGGCATTTTACAAGGTAGTTCTAGACTAAGTTGTTCAAGCTTTTGGGGTCAGACTTGAACTTTTCTACCAGCATACATTTATAGACTGACGGACAGATTATCAAATGAATAGATTGTTAAAGGTCTACCTTATGCACTATGTGAGTGCCATGCAAAAGGATTGGCCAAAGTTGTTAGATGTCACCCAATTTTCCTACAATTTACAGAGGAGTGAAGCAATGAACCAGAGTCCATTAAAAATTATGATAGGTTAGTAATTGCTAACACTTGGTTCAATTGTTGTAGGTTATACAAGGCAATTTAGCAACATACAAGTTTGCCAAGGCTTGACAGGAGCAAGCCAACTTGGCCAAAGTCTATCTACACAAAGCCATAAAGAGGTTAAAGAAGTGGGCAGACCAGAATAGGCAGGACGTGTAGTTCCAAGAAGAGGACTTGGTTTTGGTGTAGCTGCACCCCATTATACACCAAAAAAGGTTGCACAAAAGCTTAGTCTAACAATACGAGAGACCTTTCAGAGTTCTTAAAAAGGTAGGCAAGGTTGTCTACAAGCTAGATATGCCACCCAAGTTGAGGGTACACCTGGTGTTCCATGTTATCATGCTCAAGCCATTCCATGAAGAATAAGGAGATCTAAAACAAGTAGAGTTAAAGTATGCACCATTAAGAGCCAAGGTATCATATGAGATGGAGGTCCATATCTTCATTACTGACTGAGAGGTAAGACAAAAACCTTACCAACCAAGATAAGAGTGCTTAGTGTGCTAGAAGGGACTTCTAGATAGTAAGGTGAGTTGGGAGCCAGTAGAGGACTTATGGTAGTTCTAAGACCAGATCAGGTAGTTTCACAAAGAGAATGTGATGAGGGCATTGCATAATTAGGTGAGGGAAAATGTTATGCCTTGAGCGGGCACACCACTCACATAGGCTCGAACACTGAAGACCAAGGCTCGAGCACCAAGGATAGTTTGGAGGTTGGCACAATAAGCATGAGAGAAGTGTCTAGACTGCCCGCACAGCATGTAAGCCTACCAGCACAGCTAGGACCAAGCTCACAACATGCCCACACCTTACCCAGGTGAACCTAAGAGAACTATGCTAGTCCAAAATCTTTCAGAGGCATCCAAGATCAATAATATTTAGTAAGAGGATCTAGTTGACCTTGAAAATCAGGATAAGGCTTATGTAATTTATGTAATCTATGTAATCCCTAATTTTTAGGAATCTTGTAAATCTTTTTATTTTAAGAGATAGCTAAAAGTAAAGTTGGGGGCCTCAATTATAAATAAAAGGTCATCCTACCTTCAGTTGTACACATATCTTCACATTCTATTTCAATAATACACAGAGCATATTATAGCATTTTGCTGTGTTCTCTAACTTGCATATTTCACCCTTTCTTGTTCTTGTTTGCCCGTACATTAGTTGTTAAGGCTAAACCTAGGCATACAGAGTTAATTCCAAGCCCTAAGGCTGTATGGATTCAAGCTTAAGTTCATAGCTTGTGACACAGGCATAGTGATGGGCACAGTAGCGCCCATATGAAAAAGTTTTTAAAAGACCCTAGCTATGGGCACCTAGATGGAGAAGGCTCTAGAACTTGCTAGACATGGGCACTTAGTAGGAATGCCCAGACTCTTTCAAACCTAGGGGCTTGATAGGAAGCTTGAAACCAGCATATCTCTAGAAAGGCTTTAGTCAACCTTGTTAGAGCCTAGGTACCCTAGAATTGTCTAGAAGGCCTTTAATGGCCATACACTTACATTCATTGTAACCACAAGTAAGAAAAACCAAGTCATAGACTTAGGCATTGAACAATTATATATAGCATCAAGTAAATAAAAGTTAAAATTGCTTTAACTCTCTTTTCTAGCTTTCTCTCAAGCTCATAAAAAGCCAATGGAGTGCATAGCACAAGTGTTTAGCATAGAGTGAGAAAAAATGATGACTTAGGCACATGGATAGTAGTTTCTAGCCTAAGGCCACATGGGTGTTAGGCTTAAGCACCTAGCCCATGACACGTGAATGGGCTTGGCCAAGCTAAGGCATTTTTAATGGTCAATGAAAAGGGACCTTGAGATTGCCAAATAATTAAGAGACTTGGCAAGACCTAACCCACAACTATAGCTTCTACTTGTACCATCTCGAGGAACTATTACCCAATTTAAGTATCATGATCTGTAAGCTAGTCTAGGCTTAAAGGTTCTTTCTAACTCGAGTGACAATACAAGCTCTAGCGGGACAAAGTCTAACAGCTAAGGCGACCAGGCCTTAAGGTGCATTGGAGGTCTAGGTCATGGAGAACTAGCCCAAAATAGTGGGGCAGACAGTGATCAAGACTTCGGAGGCTTAGGGATAATGTTAAAGTTTGACAAGAATGAGCCAGGCACATAGGTAGCACTGGTGAGCAATGCATGACCACCCAATCAGACCTAGAAAAGCATTGATGATCAAGGTACGATGCATGGTTGGCCCTAGGTGTGGCACACTTGAACATAATCCTAGGAGGATTTGATTTGGAGGCTTCTAGAAAGCCTGATGTTTAGCATGATTTTAGCAAGTCAAGGATTAAGTAGCAACACCAAATCTCTTAAAATTAAAGATTATAACTTAGCTCTCAGAATCAAGGGATTCAAACCATTCTAATCTCTAGAGTTTATGAATGAATCTCAAGTACTGATTGTAAGGAAGACTCATATAAATGGAGTCTTTTACCTTCATTGTACACACACTAGAACCATTAAGTAATAACATCTTTCTCTTACCTTAAACCTTTTTATTGTTCTTTTATTGCCTTTCTTTTGAAACTTGCTGTGCCCTTTTATTGTGCAATGTATTGGGCAACCAAGCCTTGCAGTCTAGAGTGTCCAT
The DNA here is from genome assembly GCF_002303985.1 of Durio zibethinus. The sequence goes on along the minus strand of NW_019167871.1, from coordinate 20,234,358 downwards.
GCATGGTTTCTTGTGTTAGGCTAATTTGTGATGTGAAACAACCCATTCCCATGTCCTAGAGCTTGATGAGTCAGAAGCTTGGGTCTTTACCTATGACAAGTGGTATTAGAGGCTATTTTGAAGGAGCTTTTAGAGTAGGTAGTAGAACCAAATACTAGGGTGTATCAGAGCCTAGATCAAACCAAAGGTGGTGACTAGAGCCTTGGTTTAGAGTGTGGAGAGCTAAAGTTGGTGCTTGTTGGGGGACTTGCATGAGGGCATCCTGTTGTGGTGTATGGGCATTTTGGTGAGTTGTATAGGCATCCTAATATGTGTATGGACATTTGACTATGTGGTTTAGTTAATTTACTACTTGCTACAGGCATCCTAAAAGGATTATTATGCTTATGTACTGGTGAAACACTTTTAGTGTGGTAGGTGTATGCATGCTAGAGTGCAAGATAAGTGCTCGACAAATTGTTCCTATGTGCTGTGGGTGTGCTAGGCATGCTACGCTAATGCACCATGCTGATAAACTGGTGTGCTAGTTTGTGAGAACCAAAACCAAATTGCTTAAGTGCCTACTAGAGTTGAGGTAATCTTTTGGTTTGTCATTTATGGTCTAATAGTTTGTGTGTTTTAGGCTATGGCATGGCTAGGGAAAGCCAAACAAAGGGCCAAAGTGAGGTGCTTAAAGAGCATCCACCTACAGACAAGTGAGGGAAAGCATTAGCAAGATATGTGCCGATAAGCACTCAATTAGTGAAATGTGAGGAGGCCATTCTTTAAAAAACAAATTGGTTCAGGGACATTGAGGGATCTTCAAATAAGGTAATAGAGAAGCTTATGCAGCATAATAAGGCATTGGAGTTTATGGTGACAACCTTGCAAGAGGAGCTAGCCAAGCTCAAGGTTGACCATACTATATTATGAGCTACTATGGTTGCTAGTGTGGGCTTAGGACCTAGAGTGGAGGTGTCTAAGCATTTTATTGATAGAGTAAAGCCATGGCTAAAGGCCAAGCTACAACGAAGAGGCATGCATGAGTGGAGGAGACACCGATATTTGTTCCTAAAGGGTGGAAAACGCTACAAGGAAGCCCAAATTTCTTAAGACCAATAGAGCCACTAGCAAGAGCAAGGGGCCATTGAGTTGCTATTTTTGTGCTAGTCCACATTAGGTCGGGAAGTGCCCGATGCTTTCAACAATCAAGTGGGTAAAAAGGCTATCTGAAGGTAAGAGTGGTAATGGTAAATAGCACTAGAAGGAGCCTAAGAATGAGTGACCAAGTGCTAGTTAAGACTACTGAGGGGTTAAGACCTCTAGAGAAGCCGTTAAAGGGAAACTAGTGGTAGTTGAGTGCCATAGCATGAGTGCTATAGTACAGCCAGATTCCTTACAAAAGAGTGTGCCATAGATAACTTAGAGAAAGCTCTAAAAACATTGGTAGTGCATGTGAAAAAGACCATTATAGTAGAGTGCTGAGGAACAAAAGATTGAGAATATTGAAAGCTAGTAGAGTACATGTTTGAGTATGGGATCAAAATGTTGGAAAACTAGTTCACGGGGTAGGAGTTAAAATCGGCATGCAAGGTGGGTGCATCATCCCCTAGTAATAAGGGCATTACTGGAATGAGTAGGGGAGAATGTCATGGTCTCCAAGATGGTCTAGGCCTAGGGGTTTTCACCAAGTTGAGTGACAGTTCAAGTTCTAATAGGACAAAGTTGGACAGCCAAGTGAACTAAGCTTTAAAGTGCACTAGAGGCCCAAGTCACGAGGAACTAGCCGAGAACAATGAGGCAGGCAATGTTCAAGACTTTAGAAGCTCCAAGAAGGTGTTTAGGTTTAGCAAAATTAAGCCAGGCCTAGCAGCGGGTGCTAATGATCGAGGTGTGGGTGCACGATCGAGCACAGGTGCAGGTAAACCTGAACACAATCTTGAGAGGATCAAATTTAAAGGATTCTATAAAGCTTGGTGTCCAGTAAGATTTTAACAAGTCAAGGACTGTGTAGTAGCATTGAATCCCTTGAATCAAGGATTGTATCTTAGCTCCTAGAATCAAGGGATTGTAAGGGGGACTCAGTTATAAATAGAAGTCCCCCACCCTCATTGTACACTCTTACCTTAAAACTTTTTATTGTTTTTTTGTTAGCCTTTCTTCTGGCACTTGTTGTGTCCTTTCATTTTGTAGCATACTAGGTAGCTAAGCCCCATAGTCGAGAGTGTCTATGCACTATTTCTTGTCTTAGGCTGATCTTGGATATGGAAGAGTCCATTCCTATGTCCTAGAGGCATACAAACTTGGTGCTTGAGTCTTGGCCTATGACATAGGGATTTGGTTTGTGGTTTGGGGCAACATCAGCCATGTGCATGAGCTGGAGCTAGCACAGTCAAGCCTCTTTTCCATATGTATGCTAATCAGTTAAGGCCATGGGTGCTTATGGGTCACCGGAGAAACCAATCGCTAGATAACATGGCCAGAAAGCATGCACGGCCTGGATTTTGCTCCATGTACATTGTCATGGATGTACACAATGACAGGCCTACCATGCACACCTATTCCCCTAGTGGGGGTGAGAAGGGGGGCTTGAACAACACCCACTAAAGAGCATGAAATAGTTTATGATATGCTAGTAGTAGACATTAAAGTGTGTAAAATGAGAACACTTTTTTCAAACAGGCATATCCTGCATCAAAGGTCTGCAAGTGCTAATGGTGGTCGAGGTATGTGCCCACACCAAGGCCTAACATGTATCGATGGTGTTCAAGGTAAGTGCCTACACACCAAGGGTTAGCATGTGCCGATGATGTTCAAGGTAACTTCCCACACCAAGGGCCATCTTCTATTATTGCTGATCGAGGTATGTGGACATGCCAATCAAAGTTTGATTTTAGGCCATGGTGGACATGCTAGGCTTAAGCATGTGCTGATGTCACATTTTTTTGCCTAGGGTACCATTGTTGGAGCATTAATAAAGAACCCGACCGGTGGCATTGGGGGTTTCGACGATTGGAAGTGAGGGGTCGGGGAGCAATGTGCACATGATGTATGATAAATGTTCATCGTTGGCCCTTATAGTGGCCCTTTATCCTCCAAAAAACCTTGATGACTAGCACCCCTTTAAAGAGCATAAGAGCTTTTACAAGTTTACAGCCAGTAACCATTCAAGTGCTTAAAATAGGGATGCCTTTTTCAAATGGCCACAAAATCTTTTACACTTCAATTTTTTTAGTTAAATTTTCTTGTGGATGCCAACAAAAATACAAGGATCAAATATACTAAATTTAAGGCCAAAACACTTTTTAAAAGAATTTCAAAAAATCCCCAACTACTAAAAATTATGAAAATTATGAAAAATAAAAAACAAGTCATCTTGCCATGAAACTTCACATAAAGGCTTAGGGGACCAATATTTGAATTTACAAGCCATAAAAATGGCACTGGCATGGCAAAAATATGAAGATGTGCCTGAACCCACCTACTGCTCAATCATAGAATGCATGGTGTACAGCTCGAGCCTAAGATACCCGTTTGTGGTGCATGATGCAACATATGCCTATGGTGTTCGAGAGAATTGTCTATATCAAGGGCCAGTATGTCATAATACTAGTTGAAACATGTGCCAAGACGAAGGGCCAACATGTCTTGATGGTGGTAAAGGCATGTGCATGCATCAAGGGTCATTTGGTGTCGATGGTGGTCAAGGCATGTACATGTGTCATGATCCACAAACTATTCCAGGCCCAAGGGTTCTCTCTGAGTCAATGAGCAATTCTAGTTCTAGTGAGATAAGGCTGATAGCCAACAAGACTAGGCCTTAAGGCCTAGGTCATGTGGAACTAGCACAAAATAGTGTTATGGGCAGTGATTAAGACTTCACAGGCTTAAGCAAGGTGTTTAGGTTTGGTATAATTGAACCAAGCCCACGTATAGGCATTGGTGAGTGATGTGTAGGCACATAATTAGACACAGGCGAGGTGTCACACTTTGCACATTCCTTAGTCTGAAACCATATGTCTATATGGCACCAAGACTACTCTTAGTCTAGGTTAGCCTTTTTGTAAATCTTGTTCTCCATGGACAGATCATTTTCTACTCTTTCAAGCTACATACTTATAAGCCTTTCTTGGCTTGAACCCACAGGGTCACATACACATTCCCAAACTCTATAGGGAGGAACCCAACTCCCATCATAATTCTTAGTCCATGAATCTCAAGGTGGCCCCAAGCACCTATTTTTACCTGTAGGCATCAAGATCCCAAGCAGTGACCCTCATTGCTCATAAGGGTGCATAACCCCAATTCTTATAATTTTATCTCATTTTGGCCTGGTGAGAACCCAACACCATGCTTGCCTATATGTATGCAAGTTTTCATGCTTTGAACCCAAAGGCACAACACAAATGTTGGTTAGGAATGAGCCTAAAGCTACACTAGGCTCTTGTCTTATGAAACTTATATTTTTGGGCCTTAGCTCTTAGCCTCATTCTAGGCTACCTACATGCATGATGGACCCCTTACATCATGCCTATCCCACCTTAAGGGACTCAGGTGTGCTACCCCAATTGTAGCACACCTCTACTAATTGGCCATAAGGGTCTAGTACTGTACCTACTTGCTAGCCTGCTCATCTTTTAAGCTCGATGGTGCCCTTCCTACATAAACACCATCTTATGATCCTTGGTTGTACATCGAACTAGCTTAATGAGGGGAAACTGAGTGGAATAATGAATGCTAACATCTATCCCTATAGTTTATTGCAATGGCACAATACAAAGCCTGCCAACCCTGATCGTCCCTAGTTTTACAATAACTTAAGGAGACATCATGTCACACTTATGACTCAATGATAACCATCCACCTAGACACCATATGTGCCTAGGAATAGCTAATTTTAGACTAGCCAGGCCCTTACCTACCCATAAAGAGCGTAAGAGATTTCATAGCCATCTACTAAAAACTGTAAGACTGTCTAAATTGGGGACACTTTTCTCCTTAGCCACCTTAAGACCTTTCTTCAACCAACTCAAGGCCCAATAACCTATCTCTTGGCTACCATAATTTTGGTGTTCCACTCATTGCTCCACTCACTTGAGGGTGCTCGTCCATGGCTTCAATTGATAGCATCCTATTGACTAACCAACTCCAGGGTACCCGCCCATTGGCTCACACTTGCCCGAACATCTTGGGGCTTGGGGCTCACACTGCCTACACACATTATCCACAACATGTTCCAAGGTTTACACTACTTGCACATAGCTCCAAAACCACTGCCTTGACCATCAGGCTTCATCTGCTACTCAGCTCAAGGTTAATCATGGCAGAACCAAGGCACAATAGGGTTTGACCATGATGCTCTCCCCCATTTACTATATCGATGCCTTCATCGATGGAAAAACCTTAATTCTGTCATTTGTCACAACTATAGTAGGCCACTATCCTATCATTGAAAGTTAACAGGGTAAAAATTTGAATGATGCATCACCGGCACAAAGGTCGTGCAATCCATCAAGTTATCATGAATCATAAGAGCAATATACCAATCCTATGTCAAACTTTTATCTATTAAACACATCCTTTCCAAAAGGTGGGGTTTGTTGTAAGTATTAGTACTAGAATTACTATGGTTATTCGAGTAGTAGGTATCATCAAACAAACTATAACTAATTTAATGAGCCATTCATAATTTCATAGTGTGAATTACTTTATTCTTACACATGCATGGCTTAATCTTTAAGACAAGCATATGACTACTGGTAGGATCAATCAAGTAACTTTCCTTTGGGATGTTGGCACTACATAGACCTCAACACATCGATTGAGTGGTAGATAGGGCCAACATAGAGCACAAGTGTCATGCATGTCGAGCACATAAAATGCATAGCATCGGATGAATAAGGGTCAAAATCTAATGCCCATAAAACATTTTGCATTCGAGAGCATGATCAAACACTTGTGCACCAATGTAGCTACAGAGGTTTGGATGTCACTCTTGGGACACGAGGCACAATTTGAGGTTCAACCCATAGCCTCTAAAGACACAAGATGGATGAGGGATGGCAAGACATCTAGTTTTCATCAATTTAGGCATGAAGCATAAGATCCTAATTGTGCCCTCACAGTATGATGACCACATGGATAGGGGGATTGAAAAGGATGATAGGTTAATAGTTTGATGCATCGAGCATGGAGCCTGCCAACATGCATAACCATAGCACCACTTATATGTCCATTACGTACAGGTAATAGCATCCATGCACACCGATGTACAACCCACCCATTCAATTACTTAATGAGTAAGTATAGGAAATGAAGTATGAGGCCTTGCCACAATCACTTAGCATGGGAAAAACACAAGCAAGGGCCATGAGACTGCCCTTACCATCTAACAGGCAACAATGGCATGACAACACCAATGCTTGATCTACTTGGGGCTACATACAAAAACTCCACTATCACTACCCTAGGTGACATTGCTCGATTCAATGACTTGTTCCTGGGGGTCGTAGGTAGCATCGGCTATATGCGTGGGCTTGCCCAAGCCAAGGCATTTTTCTAATTGATGAGAAGGGACCATGAGACTACCAAATACTTGAGGGAGTTGGCCAGACCAAGCCTATAACCACAGCTTCTACTTGCACCAACCTAGGGAGCCATTGCTTGATTTATGGACTTGGTTTAAGGTATGGGGCAGCATTAGCAGTAGGTGTCATTTTACAGGGGTTAAGCCTAGCAACCATGCAGCCTTAGGGTAGAAACAACCATCAATGTGCCTAAGTTATCCTCTTTTCCAACTCTATGTTGAATGCTTGTGCCATGTATTCCATTAGCTCAATTTTGTGATCCACTTTTCTTTTTGGTCATAGCCTATTGGGCAATTTAATGGGCATCATGTTTTTGAATGACTCTAGCACCTCTAGTACTTCCAAGGGGTAGTCAACACTATTCTGCTTGGACTTTTCCATCTTCAAGGTCGCAAAGAAAATGTCTTTTTTTTCTACTCACTCTCCTAAGCAACTGTATGGCAAACATTATCTTGGTCCTTGACCTTGATTCTTGTCTCATCGACGTGATGCATGGGTATCAGCTATCTAATATGCAAATACAAATGGTAAAAGACACCACAAGTGAACTAATATGGTCAAGGAATTCTAAACCAACAACAAGATCATAATCATCTAAAGGAATTACCTCAATTGATTTCGTGCCTTTCCACTCCCTAAGTTATAGCTCCACTCCATGTGCTATGTCAATTGTTGGATTTCTTTAAAGTTAACTGTTTTGTCATAATAGCCCATTTTTGTACCTTTAGGTTCAACTTTTGGGTTGTATCTCCAGATATGAACAAATGAGATACTCTTGTGTCCATAAGTGCATTCAGTTTCTTGCCCTCAATTATCATTTCTATAAACATCAATCCTTTTTACTTGCAGCACTCTTTGGCCTGGATTGAATTTAGCACTATCAGGCCAAGCTTCATGGTTTCCTTCCTTAACTCATCACCATCCTCTTTGTTGATGGGAGATAGCTTGGTTGTCTTAAGGCAACTCTTGACAAGTGTGGACCTTCACAAATGTAACAAGTTAGTGGCTCACGATCCTTATTGCTCCATTGCCTTGGCTTCCACTTTCCATTTGGTAGCTTGCCTTGACCATTCTTAGTCTTTCAACCTTTGTCCCCATTCTTGGACTATTAGTCTTTGTCTCTTTCCTTGGACTATCGATCTCTGCCATTGCATTTTGGCTTGAATGACTCAAACTTCTTTTATGGCCAAATCTCTACCAAAGATTTGGTAGCTATCATGGCTTCGACCAGATCTTTAACACCCTTTCACTGTAACTCATTCTTGGCCCATGATTTAAGTCCATCCATGAAACAAAAGAGACCTTCCTCTTCTTCCAGGTTTGAAATTTCAAGCATTATTTCTAAAAACTCTCAAGCATACTCCCACACCTTGCCTCTTTGACTAAGTTTATGAATTTTCACCCTTAACTCATCATTAGCATACTCAGGGTAGAACTACTACTTAAACTCCACCTTGAACTCCTCCCAAGTCTAGACAACAACATCTTTATAGCTTGCATCATTACACCTACATCTCCACCATAATAATGCAATGTCAACCAAATACATAGAGGCTATACTTACCTTAGTGGCATCCTCATCAATGCCCATGTTTTGAAAGTATTGCTCCATTCCCCATAGAATGTTTTCCACATCTTTTGTGGACTTAGCTCCCTTATACTCCTTTGTCTTGGGAATTGCCACTTAAGCCTTAGTTGTTATAGCTAACACACTATTCCCAATGGCTGCCTTGCATGTTTTGAGCTCCCTTTTGAGCTCATTCATCTCTTTGCACATCACTTTAACCATGAACTCTAAGGATTCATTCTTTTGGGTGAACATGTTGATGGTTTTGTTAAGCACACCATGAAATCCTTCCTTGATCTCGTCTTTAACCTATTTCTAAGGTCTGATACTATCACCTTCAACTTGGCTAAATGGACAGTCATGGTCGACATCATGTCTTTCAAGGTAACCTTTTTCCTCTTTTCATAGGTTGGCTCCTAGACCTCTAATTGTTAGCTACCAATATCTCTTTGAGATGCCATTTCCTTGAACACTTTGAGTGTGAACTAAACACAAACTTGAAGGAAAACCTGCTCTAATACCAACTATCATGGGTTAAGACTCAAGCTTTGACTCGTGCAACTCTAAGACTCGAGAATGGACTCATTCAGTGTCTTAAATCAGCCTTTAATTGAACTAGTGCATGGACACTTATTGAACTAGTGCATGGACACTTAGTACTCCAGGGCCAACTGGCCAAGTTGTTGCTAGAAAGGCTACACATATGGTGTTTAATGGAAAGCTAAAGAGAACAACAGAGATAGGAAAGAGAAAACTTGTATTATTCAAGTTATGGTGTGTACATCAAATAAAGGTGAGAAGGCCCTCTATTTATAGTTGAAGCCCTTATGAATCAATGGCTAGGATTGACTCAATCCAATGGCTATTATAAAGTCCAAGATTATAAAGAGATTACATGAGATATATATCAAGAGTTCAAATTGTACAGGGAACTCTACTATCCTTAGTAGTCTCTAAATCTTTCCAAAAAGTTCTATTTGTTATGTCTATTTAGGCATGTGCTCTATTGGGTCAACTAGGGATTTCATCACTTGGCTAAATCAGTTGCAATGGAGAACACCATTCATCCCCAACCCTAAAAGAGTGTGGTGTAAAAAAATCAAGTGAGAAGACTTCGATGGGTGTGGTGGGGGGAGGGATGAATTAAAGTGACAAAGGGTTGAATCTTAGTGGATTGTGGTAGCAAGGCCACTCTACCCCTTACAATACCCAATTACATATTTAAGTCATTTGCAAAGGATTCCTCCTATTCCTTAATGGGAATTGAGCTCCAAGAGGCCTACATGGCCTGTCTGCCATGAGGGCTGCACCTATGACATTTGCTCTTATGGTCCATAGGCCCCTACTATAGGTTGGCAATTGAGTGGTGGGCATGTGCTTTGCTTCTAGCCTAGATTCTTACTTAGAGGTACTTAGTCATAATCCAAAGCTTGGTAGCTTCATGCCACTGACTTTTCAATCGAGTGTGATGACCAATTGTGTGAATCAATGGTTCCTCTCATACTAGGTTGAATTACTATTGTGACACTACCTTTAGTAAGGTAAAACTAACCTATCTCATGACAGTCTAAACTTGACTTACGTTCCTTATTGCTATGTGAACAATCCAACATTTGGTGAATTATGCTTCACAATGATAGGAAGAGTAGACATCGAAAGATCAAAAAACAATGTCGTTATGAACACTTGGCTACCACAACCTAATTATCCTTGTGTTAACTTTTCTGACACCTCTAGCTTCAAGTTTCGAATGATTGATAGCCATGTTTTCATAGTTCATATTCATACTAGAAATCAAAATTAAACAATCTTTTACACTTTTGTTTCACATGAGATTTCTATTCTTGTTAAGTTCATTTTAGGAGACTTGCATTATTTTTTAATAGATGTGCTACCTCAGCCAATCTACCCACCTGACATTGTCTTCTACCCTGATCAATCGAGCAAGGCTAGCCTTGGGTCCAAAAGAAAGGGTCATGCCTTGCCTCTGATTCATCCAATAGGTAAAATAACATTAAAAGTAGTGGTATTTCAATTTTTCTCGAGGGCTCCCACTTGTCCTACACCTCTCAAGTCATTTCACAAAGTTGGACTAGAGTCAAGCTCAACAAGGTCTTTTTTCCGTATTGATTCTACCAAGCCCATTCCCTTGGCTATGGTTTCCCTAGATAGTGGACATGGATAATGGGAATCTCATTAATCCATTCATGTGCATCACTAATTAGTTGATGAGGCATTAGGCTACCTTTAAAGAGTCATAGTTACTCCCACCATTTACCTGTGCATGGTTAAATTTCTTCACTTTGATATTTAGAGCACTAGGTAAAAATCACATTACGTGAGCATCTATAAGGACCATCATAATGCTTTATTTTAATTAAATAGTCAAATTGCCCTTGTCTGTACCAATTTTAAGTCAACTATTTATCGCTTAAAAAAGGCCTCCGAGCATGCCATTCTCAATCATCCCCCGACTAGTATGCAATGACCCACTCTCACCATGGGAGTGGTTCAAGAGTGCCCCAACACCAAATGGGCTTGGGACCGAGACCTCCATGCCTAGCCCTTAGAGCTAATCTTTTTGTCGAGTTACGGATCCATTTTATTGACTTCCCTTGCCAACACTATTCCATTGACAAGAAGCTGTTCATTTTAGGGACCTGATGTAGTTATGAGTACCATCGACTGCAGATAGCACTCAGTCCTTTAGATTTTGAAAGCCTGTTGGGGGCATATTGAACACTATGCAACTTACGATGCTTTTTCTAGCCATTGGACCTAACCTTCGATTGAGCCATTTCTAGGGTGGGCAGGTTGTTAAACAAAAAAGATAACTCTTCCCAAGGCCCCTCTGATGTCTTAAGACTGCCTAACATTGCCATCAACTGTCATGTCCTAATTTAAGAATTTTAACCAGATTCCCTTTCGAAGCTCATGCTAAATGCACTATCGGATAGGCTTCCCTCATCTCTTAGGGTCGACTAACCATGTGCAAGTGCTATTCACATGGGACCTTTCCACTCTTAGGCTTAAGCCCCGACCTATGACACATGCACGAGCTTGGCTAGAGAAAGGCATTTTTGTGGTCAATGAAAAAAGGCCATAAGACTACCAAATACCTAAAAGACTTGGCTAGACCAAGCCTATGATCATAGCTTCTACTTGTACCACCTTAAGGAGCCATTGCTCGATTCAAGGACTTGGTCAGAGGTCAGGGGTCTAGGGTAGCATCAATAGTAGGTGTCATAGGTTGGGGGCTTAAGCCTAGCACCCATGTGGCTTTAGGCTAGAAACTACTATGCATGTGTGTAAGATCGCCTCTTTTCTAACTCTATGCTAAACGCTTATGCTATGGACTCCATTGGCTCTTTAAGTGCTTGGAAGAAAGCTGGGAAAAAAAGTTAAAGCAATTGTATTTCTATTTACTTGATGCTATGTACAAATGCTTTTACATTGACTCTTATGTCTATCACCAAGTCCCTAATATGACAAAGTTTATGACTTGGTTACTCTTACTTTCCTCATATTGCTTCTCTTATGAATTACAAATAAGGGGTAAGGCCTCTATTTATACCTGAGCCTTCCCAACACATATAGCCTTTATTGATCTAAGTGTGTGGCTCTTGTAAGCCTTTTAGACCCTTCCATGACCACTAAACGCATTCTAGTTTGGCAAAGGCCTTTGTAGAATCCAGCTTGTTCTAAGCTTCTTGCTAAGCATTAGGTCTAGAAGAGTCTAGGCATTCTCGCTAAGTGCCCATGCCTAATGAGTTCCAGAACCTTCCCCGTCTAGTCACTACTCTGCCCATAACTAGGGCCTTCTTGAGCTTTCCTCATTTGGGCACTAAAATACCTACTACTGTTCTTGCTCCAGGCCATTCTAGAACCTTTAGTGCTTGTACACTAGGCTAGCCTCCAAGGTTCTCCAAACTCTTTTATGCTAATACACCTAGCTTATCTTTTGGCTAATCTAGAGCCATCTTTCTAATGAGCCATCCCCATTCTTGACACTAGGTTGCTCACCTTGCCATGCTTTCAAACTTTAGCCTAGGCCCTAGTCTGCACATTCAAGCCTCATATGTGCCTTTAGGACCTTAGTCTCAATCCATCCTGGTCCTTCGGCTGCACCAACTTAAACAAGCTATGTCTTATAATCTTTTAAACTTAGGACTTACGCATGGACCATGACATTGTCCCTTACTTGTTCTAGCAACACCCTTATTTCTAGGGGATGTAATTCCTTCACTACACGTGCACATTAGATTGATGTCCCATCTTATCCTAATGGTCCTTAGCACACGATGATTTTTAATACATGATAGTTGTTAGTACACCTTCATAGTCATCCCTTGCTTCGACTGTGATCCCAATGCGATTCCCACAAAACCATGCTTTTCAAAGCATGCAGTGCCTTAGTTGGTGGTGTGCCATTACCTTTTCCCCGTGCATAATGGGCCCTTCATGGCATGCAAAACTCACGTCACATAGGCTTTCATGAATCCTAGCTTGTCGAAGTGTTCAACACCTCTATGTTTGATGTGTCATTACCCTTTCTTCTACACCATGCATTTCTTACCCTTTTCCCATACTTAATGGGCCCTTTGAGGTGTACAGTGCACATAGGTCCAAGGCATGCAACACTCACATCTAGGCCATTACTATTTTTTTGATAAACCTTTCATCTACAGGGCTAGTGCCTTTTTACAGCTAACTTATCTTACCTTTATTAATAGCCAAGAGATCCCCTCTTCTTAGCTTAAACACCATCACTACTTTTGCCATTAAACTCTCTCTAAATTGTCTCAATGACTTCAGGCTTCTTCTGCTATAGGTGTTCCCTAGCCTCATGTAGTCTTAAGCATAAGAAGTAGTTAAAAGACATAGTCATCATACTTGTCCGAGACCAAACTCTTGTTCCATGCCTTTCGATGCTGTATCTCTTTATTGGCCTACTCTTCCTCTAAAGAATTGCTACTCTCATCTCACTCACTCAAGCCCTTATCCTTAGCTCAGTTGTTACCTTTGGCCTATGAAGACTTAGTGCACTCAACCTCAACCACTAACTTAGCTATCGCTTCACTCGACTCTTACCCATGGCTTTTATACTTTTATGCACTTTTTTAACATAGAGTCTAGCATTTATATGTGATCCTTGGTGTCCTCAAACAAACTTTCATCGATGACAAGCACTCATTCGAACTAACTTTCCTCCCCTTACACATGGGTGGGTAGCCATCATGCACATCACCCGTGCACCCAACCACAAATGTGAAGCTTAAACTAAGGATCTCCCACACATCCTTATGAGCACTCAAGCATCTTTATGCCCTACTTTCAATAGCAACAACCAACAATGCCCACACCATGCAATGCCATATGCAAGCTATTAGCACAAGCAACGCACTAGCATGCAAACTACCTGCGTAACTCAAACTGACATTAACACTGGTTTTAATCCCCCTCGATTGAAACCTAGTTTGATACCAATTATCATAAGCTAGGGGCTTAAGCCTAGTACCCATGTGGCCTTATGCTATAAACTACCATCCATGTACCTAAGTTAGTTAGCCTTTTTTCTAACTCTATGCTAAACACTTATGCCGTGCATTCCACTGGCTCCCAAAAAGCTTGGAAGAAAGCTAGGAAAAAGACTTAAAGCAATTGTAATTTTTATTTAGCTGATGTAATATACAATTGCTCAATGACTTTACAATGACTCTTATGTCTATCCTCAACTCTTTAATATGGCTAAGTCTATGCCTTGGTTCCTTTTACTTTTGTCTTATTGGTTCTCTTGTTAACTATGAATAAAGGGGAAGCCTCTATTTATACCCAGGCCTCCCCAACATATATTGCCCTTATTGATCTAAGTGTGTTACCTTTATAAGCCTTCTAGAGCCTTCTATGGCCTCTAAACACTTCCTAGATCAGCTAAGGCCTTTGTAAAATCAAGCTTATTCCAAACTCCTTACAAAGCCTTAGGTTTGGAAGAGTTCAAGCACTCTCATTGAGTGCCCTGCTTAGTGGGTTCCAGAACCTCCCCATCTAATCACTGTTTTGCCCATAGCTAGGGCCTTCTAAAGCCTTCCTTGTCTAGGCTACAGTACTCATAACTATTCTCATGCTAGGTTATTTTGGAACCATTGGTACTTATGCAGTTGGCTAGCCTCTAGGCTTCTCCAAGCTTTTTTGTGTCCATGAACATGGCTTGTCTCCAGGCTAATCTAGAGCCTGCTGTGCCTATTTGCCAGTGCTATTTTTATGGGCAATTTTAGATCCTTCCAATGAGAAATCCCCATTCTTTTGCACTAGGCTACTCACCTCACCATGCTCTTATACCTCAACTTAGGCCTTGGTCCTCACATTCCAACCTCATACGTGCCTTAAGGACCTTGGTCTTGATCCTTCTCAGTCATTCACCCATACTAACTCAAACAAGTTGTGTCTCTGAACCCTCTTAGCTTAGAACTTGCATACAGACCATGAAATTCTCCCCTACTCATTCTAACAACACCTTCATTACTAAAGGATCTTATTCCTTCACTGCATATGGATACTGGATCAATGTCCCACTCTTATTCTGATGGTCTTTGGCATATTATGGTTATTGCTACATGATGGTTCTCGATACACCTTCACAATCATCCCTTGCTCTGATCGTGATCCTAATTTGGTTCCCATTAAAACCATGCTTGTCAAAGCATGCAATACCTTAGCTAGTGACATGCCATTACCTGCATTCAATGGACCTTTTGGGGCATGTAGCACTCATGTTATATAGGCTTCCATAAATCCTGGCATGTTGATAAGTGTAGCACTTCTATGTTCAATGTGCCATTACCCTTTCCTCTGCACCATATGGTCCTTACCCTCTTCCCATACTTAATAAGCCTTTCTAGATATGCAGGCCATAACGGCACAAGGTGTGGAATGCTCACGGCTAGGCCATTACACTTTCTTTAACAAACTATCCATTTCCTGGGCCAATGGCTCTCCGTAACCATACTTACCTTACCCTCATTATGAGCCTAAGAGATTCCCTCTTTTTTCGCTTAATCACCATTGCAACTCTTACCATTAGACTCTCACTAGGTTCTCATAATGGCTCTAGGCTTCTTCCACTCTGGGTGTTCCTTGGCCATAAATGGTCTAAGCACAAGAAGCAATTAAAAAACATGGTCACTGTGCCTTTGTCTTGGACTGAACCCTTGGTCTTTGCCTTTTGATGCTGTGGTTCTTTATTGGCCTCTTCTTCCCTTGAGGAACTACTACTCTCATCTCTCCAACTCAAGCCCTTACTTTTAGGCTTAACTCTTACTATTGGGCTATGGAGACTTAGTGCACTCAGCCTCGACCACTAACTCAGCAATGGCAATACTCTTACTTTAAGTTCCATACCCTACCATTTTACGCAGCTATTACCCATGGCTTTAACCTTTTTTTGGACTCCTCCCACACTGAGTCTAGCACTTGCATATGATCCTTGGTGTCTTCAAGTAGGTTTTCATGATTGATAGCCTCTATTTTGAACTAGCCTTTCTCCCCTTACACATAGGTAGGTGGCCCTAATGCATATAACTGATTTATTTAACCACAAATGTGAAGCTAGAACTCAAGATCTTCCACACATCCTTATGAGCATTCAAGTATCCTTATGCCCTACTCTTAGCACCAACAACCAATAATGCCCACACCATGCAACCCTACATGCAAGCAATCATCCCAAGTAGCACATTAGCACACATGTTGCTTGTTCAACTCAAACCAACATCATCAACACTAGTCATAACAAAGGTTTTGATTCCTTTTAGTCAAAACCTACTTTGATACCAATTGTCATGGGCCAGGGGCTTAAGCCTAGCACCCATGCAGCCTTAGGCTAAAAACTACCATCCATAGACATAAGTTAGCCTCTTTTCTGACTCTTTGCTAAACACTTATACTGTGCATTCCATTGGCTTCCTAGGAGCTTGGTAGAAATCTAAGAAAGAGAGTTATAGCAATTATATTTGTATTTACTTGATGCTATGTACAATTGCTCAATGACCATACAATGACTCCAATGTTTACCCTAAGTTTCTAATATGGCTAAGTCTATAACTTGGTTCCTCTTACCTTTCTCTTGTTGTATCTTTTATTAAATACAAATGTAGGGAAGGGCCCTTATTTATACCTGAGCCTACCTAGCACATATGGCCCTTATTGATCCAAGTGTATTGCCCTTATAAGCCTTCTAGACCTTTCCATGGCCTCTAGACACTTTCTAGGTTAACTAAGGCCTTTGTAGAATCTAGCTTATTCTATCTCCCTACTAAGCCTTAGTTCTGAAAGAGCCCGAGCACTCTCGCTAGGTGTCTATGCCTAGCAGGTTCCAAAACCTTCCCCGTCTGGTTGTTGCTTTGCCTATAGCTAGGGCCTTCTAGAACCTTTCTTGTTTGGGTGCTACAGTACCCACTATTATTCTTGTGCAAGTCCATTCTAGAACCTTTAGTGCCCATGCACTTGGCTCGTCTCTTGGCTAATCTAGAGCCTTTTATGCTAATCTACCCATGCCACTCTTCTAGAGTGTTCTAGATCCTTTTAATAAGTACTCCTTATTCTCAGCACTAGGTTACTCATCTTGCCATGCTCTCGTACCTTAGCACAGGCCCTAGTTTGCACACTCGGGCCTTATATGTGCCATTAAGACCTTGGTCTCAATCTTTCTTGGTCTTTCACCCACATCAACTCAAACAAGTTACGTCTCTTAACCCTCTTCGTTTAGGACTTACAGATGGATTGTCACATAAGCATAGGACTTTTCTACATACATGCCAATTGTTCGAGGCCATGGGTGCCTGTGAATCACCAAAGCATGTGGATTTTGCTCACGGATGTTGCTGTGGATGTATGCAATGATAGGCCTATCACTACACCTATTTAATGAGGAAAAGGAGGGCCTAGCAACATCCCCTAAAATGCATGAGAGATTTTATAGATATGCTAGCAGTAAACATTAAAGTGTTTGAAATGGGGACACCTTTTTCAAATAGGCATATCCCGTACAAAGGGTCACAATTGTTGATGGTGGTTAAGGCATGTGCCCATACCAATGCCCAGCATGTGCAAATGGTGTTCAAGGTAAGTGCTTGTAGCAGGGCCAACATGTGTTGATGATGTTTGAGGCAACTACTAGTACTAAAGGCTATCTTCTACTGATGCTGATCAATTAATGTGCTTGCAATAGGTCTAAATTATGCCTATGCTGATCAAGACATGTGCTTGCACTAGGGGCCAACATGTGCCGTTGATGGTTGAGGTAAGTGCTCATACCAAAGGCTAGCTTGCGCCAATAATGGTTGAGGCATGTGTTTGTAACATGTGCTAACATGTACCATTGATGGTCGAGGCCTTGGTTAAAGTTCAATTATGGGCCATGGTGCACATGTTGGGCTCAAATATGTGTTGGTGCCTCATTTTTTTGCCTAAGGCTCCATTGCTAAAGAACCTAAAATATAACATTAGGGGTTTTGACAATTGGGGGTGAAAGGCTAAGAGGTGTATGCACATGATGTACGATAGGTGCTGGTCCTATATTGATCGAGGCATGTGCCCACACCAATTGCCAACATGTGCCAATAGTGGTTGAGGTAAGTACCTGTACCAAGGGCCAACTTATGCTGATGGTGGTCGAGGTAAGTGCTCATACCAAAGGCCAAATTGTGCCAATAATGGTTAAGGCATATGCCTACACCATGTGCTAGCATGTGCCATTGATGGTTGAAACCTTGGTTGAAGTACAATTCTAGGCTAGGTGCATATGCTGGGCTTAAGCATGTGCTGGTGCTATAATTTTTTGCCTAGGGCGCCGTTGCTGAATAACCTAGCATGTGGTATTAGGGGTTTCGACAATCAAAGTGGGGGCTTGAGGGTGTGTGCACATGATGTGCAATGGGTGCTAGTCCTTGGCCCTTATATTTGCCCCTTATCCCTCAAGGAACCTTAACAACTCACACCCCCTTAAAGAGCACGAGAGGTTATATAGGTTTGCAACCAAAAGCTATTCAAGTATATGAAATGGTATCACTTTTTTCAAATGGCCACAAAATCTTCTACACTTTGATTTTTTGGCTAAATTTTTTTGTGGATGCCAACAAAAATACAAGGATCACATATACCAAATTTGGGGCTAAGATTCCTTCTAAAAATTTTTTCTAAAAATCCCAAACCATGAAAAATTTTGAAAATCATGAAAAATAGAAAACAAGTCATCTTGCCATGAAACTTCTTATGAAGGCTTAGGAGACCATTATATGAATTTACGAGCCATAAAAGTGGCATTGGCATGGCAAAAATAAAAAGATCTACCTAGACCCACCTATAGCTCGACTATGGTATGCATGATGCATAGCTCGAGCCTAGGATACCCACACATGGTGCATGGCCTAGGACACCAACATGGCCAGAGAACAATCAGGCTAGATAAGGCTAAAAGTGCAATGTCGATAGTAGGTACGAGTAGACTGATGTTGATTGTGAGGCATACCAAATAACCTAACCCTAATTCCAACTATGAGCTTTTGAATTGCAACAACTTAAATATACGCTACCAGAGTTGGAATTACTGTAGCTACAGGCAACAAACTTGCCATCCAGTGGATTATTGTTAAGGGATTTAGATTATACTAATTCCAATTACCATACTCATAGAGCTTAGTATTATTATTTATTGTCACTACCTTTCCATGTCAAGATTGGGTAATTTATGTGCCCACTACCTTCCTTGGATGTGGTAGCCATATCTTAGGCTCTCTTTCTAGAATTAAATCCTAATTTTCCATCACCTTTTACCACCATAGTAGGCCACTAACCTACCATCAAAAGTTAATAAGGTAAAAATTTGAATGATGTGCCACTGGCACAAAGGTAGTGTGATTCGTCAAGTTATCATGAATCATCAGAGTAATAGGCAAAGTCAGCATTGACCTAAATGCATCCATTCCAGAAGTTAGGGTTTGTTGCATGTATTAGCTATAAAATTACTATGGTTATTCAAGTAATAGATACCATCAAACAAACTATATCTGATTTAATGAGCCATTTATAGTTTCATAGTTTTAATTAGTTCATACTTACACATACATGACTTAATTTTTTAGAGAAGCATATGACCACTGGTAGGATCAACCAGGTAGCATTCTTTTAGGACATTAGCACTACATGGGCCTCAATGCACAGACAAGCAAAAAAAAAAACCAATATGAAGCACAAGCATCATGCATGTCGAGCATGTAAAATGCATAGCATTAGATGAAAAAGGGCTAAGAGCTTATGCCCATAAAATATTTTACATCCAAAAGCATAATTGAACATAAGCGAACCAATACACCATGAAGGTTTGGATGGCACACTTAGGACATGGGGCACATTTGGGACATGTGCAACCTTAGGTAGGAAACTACCATTCACATATGACTAAGTTAGCCTTTAACTAGGTTGAGTGAGTGTGCCACTTATTAAAGACTAGTCAGACCCTTAAGATAGTCGAACACTATAGCACACTAAAAAGGCACTAGTAAAAGAATACAAGATCTTTTCTACTGCTTGAACAATGTGGCTTATGTACAAATATGCTTAAGTAGCTTTATGGGTTCACAAGTTCACTAGCTTATAAGTTGGTCTTATTAGGGAGGGGGCACCTCTATTTATACTTGAGCCCTTATGGCCTAGGTGGTAACTAAATAGCCTAGTGTGTGGCTCTTATATACATTCGAGAGGGTTCCAAGGCCCCTAGGCACATACAAGGTTAGTTAGGAAATTTTTAGAAAAAAATTGGTTTTAGACACTTTATGGCACATCGAGTCAAGAAGGCTCTAGGCTCTCTCACAGAGTGCTTGCACCTCAGGCCATCCAAAAGCTTTCATGCCTAGTGCTACAGTAACCATACCTATTTTCTTATCTGGCTCTTCTAGAGGGTTCTACACACATGTGCTTGGCCTATGTCTAGGCTTATCTAGAGCCTTTGTACCTACAGTGCCCATGCCACCTTTTTAGGGCTTTCTAGAAGGTTCTCCCAAATGGTCTTCAAGCTTAGCATTAAGTAACTCGCACAGAGACTCATTCTTATGGCTTGGTGCCTGAGTGAAGGTCTAGCTTTAGTGCACTGGCATTCAGGCCTTAGCCATGATGGTGCTCGCACGGGGTGTGACATTGTCCCTTACTTATTCCATTAACAATTTTGTCACCTTTTTCTGTGGAACCTATCATTCTGATCCTAAAATTACCATAATGCCTCAGTTGGCTCCCAACTTATCTCACTATTCGACTACATTTCCATTATACCAAGTACTTATGTCTAGGCATGTGTTGTCTTTGCAACATCATGTGGTCTGCTATGATGTGCTCAACCTCTCGATCATAAAAGGCCTTAATGCCCACTAATGCTCTCTTTGATTGGCCTTAAGAAGGATCATTTGAGTCTTCATGCTAGGGTTTGAGCATACTTACAAGGAATATCGGATGTACCTTGAGCCATAAGGGTAGTTTATGCTCATATACGATCTTGCCTACTTGTTTAAAAACTTTGAAAGGATCTTCATACCTATGAGTAAGCACTTTGTGATCCTCGGATATCGTAACACTAAGTGTAACTTGACTAGTATCAAGTCCTCTACTTGACACTACATATCTTTTTGCTTTGGATTAGCGTAATTTTTTGATCACTTCATTGACTTGTGTAGACATACTTGACTAGATTAGCTTGTTCTTGCCATGCGTTGGCAAATTTGTAAGTTGCTGGGTTTGGTCACAATCTCAAAGGGACTTTGTTCATAGCCTCATTCTTATAAAGATTGTATGAGAACTAATCTATGTCTAATAGTTTGGGCTAGTCTCATTGAGAGGCACTAACATAGTGCCAAAAGTACCCTTCTAATAAAGCATTCACCCACTCAGTCTGTCTATTTTATTTGAGGGTGCACAATGGTGGAGAACTTTAACTTTGACCCAAGGAACCTAAATAGTTCACTCCAAAACTTGCCCAAAAATGGACCATCTCGATCGCTAATGATGGATTGAGGAACACCCTAGTACTTGACTACATTCTTAAAGAATAATAAGGCTACTTTCTTTGTTGGGAATTCCTTGATTGCTAGAATGAAGGTTTTGTACTTGGAGAATCGGTCCACCATTATGAAAATGCTGCCATACCATTCCACCTTAGGTAGTCTAATAATGAAGTCCATAAAGACACTCTTCCATGGATGTTTAGAAATCGATAGTGGTTCTAAGAGGCTAGCTAGCGACTTTTGCTCTATGTTGTCTTGTTGGCACACAAGACAAGTTATGACATAGGCATCCACATTGTCTTTCACCCTAGGCTAATAATATTAGTCTTAAATAAGGTCTAAGGTGCAGTGCACACCTAGATAGCCTACCCATTATGAATCATGACATTCCTTCATGACTTCATTTCATAGCTTGTCAAACTATAAGAAAAAGAGTCAGTTTCTCTTGGAGTAAAGTAGATCACCCTCAAGTTAAAACCATCTAGTCTTCTTTTACTTTGCATACTTAATCAAAGTTTTGGCTATAGGATCTCGGATCAATCCCTCTTTGATACATGTAACCAAGAAAACTTTTAGCCTACTAATCACTACTAGTTTAGCCTTATAGCTTAGTGCATCTACCATGATGTTGGCCTTTCTTGGCTTGTACTTTATGGTAAAATCAAACTTGGCTAGGATGTTTAGCCAATGGGCTTGTTTGGGAGTAAGCTTCTTCTGACTTTGGAAGTAGCCGATTGCCACGTTGTCGATTATCACCACAAACTGAATTCCTAACAATTAATACCTCTACATGTGCAAGCAATACACCATGGTGGTCATCTCTTTCTCTTGGATTGTATATCAAAGCTCAATCTCAAGAGCTTTTCACTTTTAAAGGCAATTAGATGTTAGTCTAGCATCACCACACCTTCAATAGCAAAGTCAAATGCATTGGTGTGTACTTCATATGGCTTGGTGTAGTTGGGGAGAGCTAGGATTGAATCCTTTATAACAGCTTGCTTTCTACAATCGAAGGCCTTCTAGCTCTCAAGATTCTATTCCCAAACTCGTCTTTTCTTAAGCATGTTAGTCAAGGGTGTTGTAATGATTGAATGCCCCTTTATAAAGTGCCAATAATAGTTTGCCAGACTAAGGAATGACTGTAACTTTGTGACATTGGTTGGCAGTTCCCACTCTTAGATGTCATGGACCTTGTCACCATTCATCCAAATCTGACCATTCCCTATAATATGGCCTAAGAATGAGACCTCATGCTAGGTGAATAAATGTTTCTTTTTCTTTACATATAGCTCATTCTCCCTTAGTACTTGGAACACTTACTACAAGTGATCCACATGTTCTTTAAGTAATCGACTATAGATAACAATATCATTAAGGTACACTACTAGAAATTGATTAAGCAAGGGTTGTAGTACCTTGTTCATTAGCTTGCAAAATGATACGAGAGCATTTGTCAAACCAAAAGGCAATACTAAGAACTCGTACATTGCATAATGAGTCACACATGCCATCTTCAGTTCATCACCTTTAGCTAACCTCACTTGATAGTATCTCGATCTTAAATCCAGTTTAGTAAACTATCGTGCTTTCCCTAACTAGTTGAACAAGTTGGCAATAAGGGGAGTAGGATACTTGTTCTTCACCATAAGCTTGTTTAGCACCTGGTAGTCAATGCACATCCCTAAAAACCCATTGTGCTTTTGCTGAAATAAGATTGATTCAACGTATAGAGCTTTAGAAGCCCTAATGAAACTACATCTAGAAGCTTCTTGAGCTATCTCCTTAGCTCATTTAGCTTTGGGGGTGACACCCTATATGAGGCTCAAGCTGGTGACTAGGCATCAAGCACCAGTTCAATCTTATGGTTTACCTCCTTCTTGTGTGTTAGTCT
Source organism: Durio zibethinus (assembly GCF_002303985.1). The sequence goes on along the minus strand of NW_019167871.1, from coordinate 20,211,288 downwards.
CTTATGTAGTTCTATGGGCATGACATCCTTGAAGGACTCTAACACCTCTAACACCTTAAAGGGGGCATTATCTTTTAATTCTTGAGGCTCATCCTCTTCTGAGGCTGCTAAGAAAGTGGGCTCCTCCTTTCGTATTCCCTTGGTGAGCTGGATAGCAAATAGTGCCTTGTTTCCAATCCTTTGCTCTCATTTCACTAGGACAATGCATTGGCACTAATGGTCCAAGATGCAAATGTAGTTAAAGAAGGGAACAAATAATGCATTAATCCTATCATTGAAATCTAAACTAATAACTAAGTCATAGTCATCAAAAGGGATAACCTCAATGGATTCCTTACTTTTCCATGCTCTAAGTTGTAACTCGACTCTTTGTGCCATGCCCATAATTAAAACCTATTTAGAGTTGATGATCTTGATCCATCCTACCTTAATCTCAACCTTAAGCCTTAGTCTCTTGGCCACTCCTTCAGACATGAAGAGATCAGATGCACCTATATCCATTAAGTTGTTTAAGTGCTTATTTGCAACTAAGATTTTGATGAACATGAACCCTTTTCTCTTGTGCCCTTTCTTTGCTAATATCGATCTTAACATGATCGAACCAAGCTTTAGTCCCTCTTTTTCGGGTTGCTTCTCATAACTATTAACGATAGCCATAAGCTTGCCAATATTAGGATAGTCTCTGGCTTAATGTTGACTGTCACATAGAAAATAGGTCATGGATCCATCCCTGGTCACTGAGCATTTATCCTTCTTTTTGTCTCCCTCCTTAGAAGAGTTCCATTTGTACGTTGGTGTCCTACTACTACTACTCTTATCTTTGTCTCCCCTACCTTTGCCCTTGCCTTTGGGCTTAAAAAACTCAAACTTTGTCCCTTTTCTTGAATTCCACTAAAGATTTAGTAGCAGTCACGGCTTAGTATCCTCTTTACCTTTTTCTTCACCCACGGCTTGAGCCATCCATAAATGTGAAAAGGGCCTTATCTTCCCTAAGGTTAGGAATTTAGAGCATTAGTTTTGAGAACTCTCAAACATAGTCTTGCACTTTTCCATAATGGGTGAGCCATCAGAGCTTAGTGTGTGCCTCCTCCATGGTGTACTATAGGTAAAATTTCTACCTAAACTTCTTTTAGAACTCTTCCCATGTTTCAATGACAGCACCTTCAGACATGACCTCTTTAGACTTGTGACACTACCATAAAAGTGCGATGTCTACAAGATACATAGAGGTGATGCTTACCTTAGTAGCATTCTCTTTAATGCCTATTGTATGAAAATACTATTCTAAGCCTTATAAGAAGTTGTCTACATCCTTTCCAAATTGTGTCCCTTTAAACTTTTTTAGCATGGGAACCTCTACCCTTATGTTAGGAGCTATTACAAGTATGCCTCCCCTTATAGCTACCTCATATTCGGAGAGCCTCCTCTTGAGTTGCTCCATTTCCTACCTCATGGCCTCCACTAGTGCCTCTAGGGTATAGTTCTTATAAGTAAGGCTTTCAATTTTTTTAGAAAGAGCTTGCCTTAACTCTTCCATGATCTCTTTTTCAGTTGAGACCATTTCCTCCATTTGGTCTTTGTAGTTGTCCAACATTTTAGCTATAGCCAACTCCACCTTGGCCAACTGGGAATAAAAGGCTGAGATCATATCCCTACCAGTTCCTTTCTTACCTTTCTAGCAGTGCATGTCTCATGAGTCTATTGCCTCTCAACATGCTAGTGGCTTATTTTAAAAGTAAACATTGTCTTGGATCAGCGTTATGCACTAAACCATACTCTAATGCCAACTATCATGGGCTTTGTTGTTATACCTTGCAATCGAGTGACCTTAGGTAGAAAACTACCATTCATGTATACTTATGTTAGCCTTTAACCAAGTTGAGTGAGTGTGCCACTCACCAAGGACTAGTCGAACCTTTAAGACAATTAAACACTATAACACAATAAAAAGGCACTAGTAAAAGAATACAAGATCCTTTCTATTGCTAGAACAATGTGGCTTATGTATAAATGTGCTTGAGTAGCTTTGTGGGTTCACAAGTTCACTAGCTCATAAGTTGGACCTATTAGGAAGGGGGCACCCTTTTTTATACTTAAGCCTCTATAGCCTAGGTGGTCACCAATACACCAAGTGTGTGGCTCTTATATACATTCTGAATTCCTAGGCCTCTAGACACATGCAAGATAGATTAGGGAATTTATAGAAAGAAGTTAGTTTCAGACACTTTACGATGCTTTAGGTCCAAAAAGTTTCAAGCTCTCTCATAAAGTGCTCATGCCTTGGGCCTTTAAAAAGCTTTCCTACCTGGTGCTATAGTAACCATACCCATTTTTGTATCTGGCTCTTCTAAAAGGTTCTACACCTACTTGCTTGGCCTATGTTTAGGCATATCAAAAGCCTTTACACCTACAATGCCCTCACCACCTTTCAAGGGCTTTCTAAAAGCTCTTCCCAAATAGTTCTCAAACTTAGCATTAGGTAACTCTTGTAGGGACTTATTCTTATGGCTTGGTGCTTGAGTAAGAGTCTTGCCTCCATGCGCTGGTGCTCAAGACTTAGCCTCAGTGGTGTTCACATGAGGTGTGACACATACACAGGCTTGGCCAGACCAAGGCATTTTTCTGGTCGATAAGATGGGATCATGAGTTACCATATACTTGAGAGACTAGGCTAGACCATACCCTTATTATAGCTTCTACTTGCACCACCTTCAGGAGCCATTACTTGTTTCAGGGACTTGGTCTAAGGTAGGTGTCATTGGTCAAGAGCTTAAACGTAGCTACCATACGACCTTAGGTAGAAAATTACCATCTGTATGCCTAAGTCAACCTTTAAACTGACTTTGTGCCATGCACTAACTAACTATGACATGCACTTATGCTAGAACTTGACCAACCTCATAGGAGTTTAGGAGAAAGCTATGAAGGAAATGGTTAAAGAAAGAGTAGTTTATTTACTTAATAGGGTATGTCCACTTGCCCTTGGAACACAGTCCCTATGTGTTCTCTACAAAGGCTCTTATGGCCTAAGTCTTTAATGCTCACACTCTTGCTTCTTTATATTGTCACTTGGTTATGGCTTATTACTTATATACAAATGAAGGAGAGGCTTTCTTATTTATACTTGAGCCCCCTTGGTACTTATGGTTACAATGAATGCAAGTGTATGGCTAGTATGGGCCTTTTAGATAGTTTTAAGGTGCCCAGGCTCTAATAGGGTTAGTTAAGACCTCTCTAAAATTTTGCTAGTTTTAGGCTCTCTGTTGAGCCTCGAGTATGGAAGTGTTTGGGCACTTTTGTTGAGTGCTTGTGCCTAGTAGGTTCCAAAGCCTTCTCCATCTAGGTGCCACTCTACCTATAACTAGGATCTTCCTAAAGGTTTCTTCATTTGGGTGCTACAATGCCCATCACTATGCCTATACCTAGCCCTTTTGGAACCTTAAATGCTTGTGCACCTGACCTACCTTTAGGCATCTCTAAACCCTTTCGTGCCCATCCATCTGGCCTATCTACAAGTTGATCTAGAAGCTTTCATGCTTGCATGCCTGGTTTTAGGCCTTTCTATGCTTGACTACCTGTGCCATATCCTGGGGCTTCTTCTAATGAGCAGTCTTTATCCCTGGCACTATGCAACTCACCTCGAGTGTTCTCCTACATTCTGGCCTTAACATACACACTTGGGTTAAGTATGTGCCTTTAGGGCTTTAGTTTCAATCCTTCTAGTTTGTTGGCCATACCATCTCAAGCAAGTCACATCATATGACACTCTTGGTCTTGAACTTGTGCATAGTCTGTGACATTTTCCCTTTCTCGTGCTGGCAACATTTTTGTTGCTATGAGAATGGTGATCTTTCACCACACATGCATGTTAGATCGATGTCTGTCCCTCATCTCGATGATCTTTTGCACACTTATATGGTTGTTCTTTTCTCTTACCTTGATGTCAATATGTCTATTGTTAAACTGATTTCCTTCTTAGAATTACTTGTTGCCTATTTTGATGTGAGGGATCTGGCTAATCTTTTTGGTTTGACTGGTGGCTCTTCATGGCCATACTCTACTAATTTGGTTTGCTTAATTGGTGGCTCTTCATGGTCACACCATTATTGCCTTCGTCAAGAACTTGAGAGGTTCGCTCCTTAGACCTCGATCAAATAGCACCAAACCTTAACACACCATTAGAGTCTTCAAAATGCTAATTGCTACCATTATTCTTACCATTGGACTTTTCATAAGTCTTCACAATGGCTATAAGCTTCTTTCATTAAAGGCAATCTTTGGGCCTATGTGATCCTAAACATAAGAAGTAGCTAAACGTAATGTATTTCTTACCTTTGTCCTTATCAAGCTTTTTGGCTCTTGCCTTCCTATGCTGAGGCTTCCTTTCATCCTCGTCTTTTAATGAAGACCTACTACTTTTGTGTCCTTTACTCAATACATTGTCCCTAGGCTTAAGAGACTTAGTGCGATCATACTCGACCAATGATTCAGCAATCGTAATTGCCTGACTCAATTCTTGGACCCTATGCCACTTTAACTCGATTCTTGCCAATGGCTTTAACCAATCAAGGAAGTAGAACAAGGCTTCTTGCTTGCAAATGCTAGGAACCATAAGTGATAATTTTGAGAACTCTCAACAATAGTCTTTCACTCTTCCCCTTTAAGTGAGCTAGTGAAGTTTTTTCTAAGCTTCTTTTTTTGCATACTTTTGCTTAAATTTTCTCATTAGTTCCCTCACAAATTGATCCCATGTGGTGATTATAGTCTCCCTTGCTGCATGCCCTTGCACCTTCAATGCCACCATAATAGGGCCATATAAACTAAGTACATGGCAGCGGTGCTTACCTTGGCTTCTTTTGCTATACTAACCACTTGGAAGTATTACTCCATGCCCTATACAAAGTTATCAACTTTTCTGGCCAAGTGATTTCCCTGTGAATGGCTTTGGCTTGGGCACCTTCACCCTAGGTCCCAAACCCTTATTTGCAACTATGAGTTTCATGGGATGAGATGAGCCTAGTGTGGCTTTAGGCTGGCTGCTAACTAGCATCTATACTGTACCCTTAGAATCTAACCATGATAGCTTGCAGATGATATAGGTAGGCATGGTGTTTAGTTCTCATCATGCTAGAATGAGATAATATTATGAGAATTAGGGCTATGTGTCCTTATGAGCAAGGTGGGTTGGTGCTCGAGACATTAATGTCTGTGGGCAGAGATGGGTACTCGAGGCCACCCTAATAGTCATGGGCTATTAAGTTGATGGGAGTTGGTTTCCTCTCTATTAAGTTTGGGAATGTAAGACCCTACAGGGTTAAAACCAAGAAAAGCTCACGAGTATGTAGCTTGAAAGATAAAAAACGATCTATCCATGGAGAAATGAACTTGAGAAAGGCTGACCATGACTAAAAGCAACCTTGCTACTACAAAAATGCATGGTTTTAGTCTAAAGAATGCCTAACTTATGATACATAGGCTTGAGCTTGACACAGTTGAGCCTCTTTTCTACATACATGCCAACCGATCGAGGCCATGGGTGTCAGGGGTCACCAAAGCAACCAATTGTCAAACAACATGGCTAGAAGGTATGCATGGCTTGGATTTTGCTCTAGGGACACTACCATGGATGTATGCAATGACAAGCCCATCATGCACACCTACTTCTACTGTGGGTGGGAAAGGGAAGCTTGGACAGCCACCCTCTAAAGAGCACGAAAGATTTTACAAATATGCTAGCAGTAGACATTAAAGTGTCTAAAATGTGGACACTTTTTTCGAATAGGCATATCCCACACCGAGGGTTTGCAAGTTTCGATAGTGGTCAAGGCATGTGGCCATACCAAGGCCCATTGTCATGGTCAGGACCTGGTGTGCCTTAGTCGTACCATGACTGACCCTTAGGTAAGTAATGGATAAGACTTTGTGGTTAGGACAATGGTCTTGAAACTTTGCACAGGCATAGTAAGCTTAGGAACATGTTGCTGATAGTGTCTATGGGTGGCGTAAGCCCTAGGCCCTAAGATGCATGGCAAGTGCAAGCCAGTGGGTGATGCACTGGAGCTAGGTAGCTAGTTAGGTGCTATTAGTGGAAGCTATGTGTGGGCATCCTTAAGTGAGTTAATGGAGCAATGAGTGAAATGTCATAATTATGGTGGCTAAGAGATAGGTCACTGGGCCCTTAGTTGGTTAAAGAAAGGCCTTAAGGTGGCTAGAGAGAAAAGTGTGGCCAATCAATAGACGTGTGCTGTAGTTGGGGTACCATACCCGAGTTCCTTAAGGTGGGATGAGTATGATGTTGACTATTCATCATGCATGCGGGCAGTGTAGAATGTAGCTTAGACCCTAAAATATGAGTTTCATGGGATGAGATAAGCCTAAAGTGGCTTTGGGTTTACTGTTGACCAGCTTTTGTGTTGTGCCTTTAGGTTCAAGGCATGAGAGCTTGCATATAATCAAGGTGGGCAAGGTGTTGGGTTCTCCTCATGCCATAATGAGATAGTATCACAAGAGGCAAGACTGTGCACCTACATAAGCCAGGCGAGTCAAAGCTTGGGACTGTGATGCCTAGGGACAGATATGGGTGCTTGGGACCACCTTAAGAATCATAAGTTGATTAAGATAATGGGAAATAGGTTCCTCTCTACCGAGTTTAAGAACGTTACGTGCAACCTTATAGTTCAAGCCAAGAAAGGCTTACGAGTATGCAGCTTGAAGAATAAAAAATGATCTACCCATGGAGAAATGGACTCAAGAAAAGCTAACCTCAACTAAGAATAGTCTTGATGCTGCACAAGCACGTGTTTTCGATCTAAGGATCTCATGGCCTATGACATTTGGTATCAGAGCCATGGTTGGCTTAGTGGTGAGACTAATGAAGCCCTAGGTGTGGGCATGATAACATGAAATTTAGGTGGTGCTAAGCTTTGAGAGGGCTATCAAGACTAAAAAGTGTTACAATGGCTAAGTGGGCTCGAAAATGAGCTATCGAGGTAATACATGGTAAAAATTGGCCTAGGTGGAAGGTCTTAGAGTGGATTTTGGATGCCAAGTAAAAAGGCATGGGAGTCATGCCTCACCTTGCAAAAGATAATGGTGCATGCATGCATGTGATGCCCTTACGGTGGGAAAAAACCATGTTAAGACCATAATACGAAAGGGGCTACACCATGAAATGGTGTTTGAGCAAAGCCTTATGGGTTAAGATGTGTGTGGTCCTTAGGGACATGAGTTAAGCTTCTTTAGATTAGTTACTAATATATGGGTGTTTGTAAGGTGGTGCAGGTGCCCTAGTAGGGGTACGAGCAAACTATTTAGGGTCCTAGCATAGAGCCATTCTACAAAGGTAGACGAGTTTGAGTTGGCTAAGGATTGAAGCCATGAGTTTATGATGGTTCGCTGATCATGAGTTCTAGTGGTCAAAGGATCATGAGAATGTGTCGATTAGTGGATCATGCTTATATTGGTCGAGAGAGAAGGCCTTATGAGATGTGGTGGTTAGCATACCATAATAGTGTGCATTTCAAGGAAGCGCACAAGGCCTTGAGTTCTATGGGTCAAAAGACTGATTAGGTTGAGTAATCCGATGGTATTGGTGTTTAAGTGGATCTAGTTAGTGGATTGGATGAGTTTTAGCAAGGCAAAATTGAGCCAAATATGGAACCCTTTTGAGTAGATACTAAGCAATAGGATGGCCATGAGTTTGAGTAGGTTAGTGGACCTTGAGTATAGAGTGGGTTGGTGAACCCTAAGATTGAATAGTTAGTGAACAATGTGATTAAATGGATTGGTGGGTCCTTGAGATTTGTGTGGGCTTTGAGTTGCCCTTTGAGTTATACCAAAATAAAGGCAGACGAGTTATGGAACTATCATGGAGACATGGTTGCATGTAGAGCCGAATTGAGTTTGAGTAAAAGTGGGGGAGACTTGTGATTTCCTATGGAACTAAGCCAAGGCAATGGAGCCTACGAGTTTATTGAGTATGTGATTGACTTCAAGACAGTAGGCATTAAGGTGCTATTACGAGGGTGGTTAGCTAGAGGGCCACACTTAGAGCACTAACCTTGGAGGGGCTGAGAGGACCCAAGTTATGAGATGACCAAAGTGTTTGATTGTCACCATGCTAACGTCTATTGTGGGTGATGCCATTTGAGTGCAGTTGACCTAAGCACCACATCCAAAGGGGCACACCAGTGTGTGGTAAAACAGGTGGACATTCACTCACATGAGGGTCATGATCGACAAGGGTACCTCAAAGTCACAAAGTTATGAGATCATGGAGAAAGCCATGCAATGGCACATGAGTAATTGAGATAAGGTCTGGCGGTGAGATTTGGAGATAGCACAGAGGTGCAATGCAGCTACGATGATCCATCGACATCAGCAATGGATGAGTACTATGGGCAATGCCTAATTTGACAAGATCACGACTCAATGCTCAAGGGCACAAGTTTGGGACATATAAGAAAATGTCAACTATGTGCAATAAGAGAGTTTGGTGTGCTCTTGGCATGGATGAGGGCATTGACATAATAACTGGGCGAGAGTGTCATGGTTAGGCCTAGGTGTGCCTTGGTCCTGCCATGACTAACCCTGAGTTGAGCAGTGAACGAGGCCTTATGGTTGGGATAATGGTCTTAGAGTTATGCGCAGGTAGTGTAAGCCCGAGAACATATGGCTCATAGTGTGCATAGACAGTGTAAGCCTGAGAACATGTTGCTGATAGTGTGCGAAGGTGGTGTGAGCCCTAGGGCCCAAGATGTATGGGCAAGTGTGAGCTAGTGGGCAAGGGCCCTGAAACCAGGTAGCTAGTCAAACTCCATCAATTTTAAGTTATGCATGGGCACCCTTGAGTGGATTAGTGGAGCAACGAGTGGAATGTTAGAATTATGGTAAGAAACAAGTCACTTGGCCCTAAGTTAGTTGAAGAAAGGCCTTTGAAGTGCTGGGGAGAAAACTGTCCCGATTTTAGCACATTCAGTACATTCCTGTAGCTGGTTGAAAAATCTCTTATGCTTTTTATAGGGGTGACTGGTATCAGTTCTTCACCACCCTTTTGGTTAGTGGGCCAAGGGGCCTAGCTATCGTTTGAGTAAAGCTACTCCTAGGCAACATAGTGTCTAAGTGAACAGCATATCGTGTCATGAGACGCACATTGTTTTCTCTAGTCATTAGGGAAACCGAGGGAACATGGTTGGGCAATAGGCCTTATATCATGCCTTTGCATTCAACATGAGGTTAGATAGTAGCATTTGCTTGCCTCAATTTTCTCCTTACGACCAGATCAATGAGTGAGTAACCAAGGATCATGAGACAGTAATTGCATATGAGGGGCACCATTAAGCCTGAGGGATAAGCCAGCTAGCAAGCAAGTATGCTATTAGACCTTTCTGTCCAATCAATAAAGGTGCGCTATGGTTGGGGTACCACACTTGAGTTCCTCGAAGTGGGATAGGCATGATGTAGAGTGTCCATCATGCATGCGAGTAGCCTAGAATGAGGCTAAGGGTTGAGGCCCCCAAAGTATGAGTTTTATAGGATGAGACAAGCCTAAAATGGCTCCGGATTGGTTGCTGACCAACTTTTATGCTGTGCCTCTGAGTTCAAGGCATAAAATCTTGTGTATGATCCAAGTGGGCATGGTGTTGGGTTCTTCCCATGCTAGAATGAGATAGTATCATAAGAATTGGGGCTATGTGCCCTTATGAGCCAAGTGGGTGAGAAATCGAGACCTTGATGCTTGTGGGTAGAGATGGGTGCTCAGGGCCACCCTAAAAATCATGGGTTGATTAAGATAATAGGGGTTGGGTTCCTCCATATTGAGTTTGAGAATGTTGCGTGCAGCCCTATGGGGTTCGAGCCAAAAAATGCTCTTGAGTATGTGGCTTAAAAGATCAAAAATGATTTGACTCAAAAAGGCAGACCTCGAATAAAAGTAGTCTTGGTGCAGCAAGGGTGCATGGTTTTGGTCTAAGGATCTCATGGCCTATGACACCCACCATGTGCCAAATGTGTTCGAGGCAACTGCCTACACCAAAGGACATCTTTTACCAATGCAGATTGAGGAATGTGCCAGCACCAAGTCCAGATTTTGCCAAAACTCCTAAAACATTTTCAAAAAATTTGAACCATAAAAAATTTTGAAAATCATGAAAAATAAAAAACGAGTCATGTTGTCAAGAAACTTCACATGAAGGCTTAGGGGACCATTATATGAATTTACAAGCCACAAAAATGTCATAGCATGGCAAAAATTTAAAGATGTGCCTTAACCCACCTTCTACCTAGTCGTGGTGCGCATGGCGCATGGCTTGGGCCTAGGATACCTACACGTGGTGTGCAACCTAGCATGATGTTCAAGGGAACCATCCACACAAAGGCTAGCATGTGCTAATGGTGGTCAAAGCATGTGCTAAGATAAAAGGACAACAAGTCCTAATGGTGGTCGAGGCATGTGCATGTGTCACTGGCTAAGACTCAAGCTCTAAGCTCACATGACTCCAAGACACGAGAATGGACTCTTTTGCATACTAGATTAGCCTAACATAAGAAATAGTGCACGGACACTCTGGATTGTAGGGCTTGGCCCCTAGTACACTACAAAATGCTGCAAAATGAAAGGGCACAACAAGTGCTAGAAAAAAGGCTAACAAAAAAAACAACATTAAAGGTTTTAAAGCCAAAGTAAGGAATTCATTACTCATGGTTCTAGGTGTGTGACATTAAGGGTTTGTGAGACTCTTTTTTTTAGTTGGTCTTCCCTTACATTTAGTGTTTAGAGATACATTCTTAACTCGAGAAACTACAATCCCTTAATTTTAGGAGCTAAGATGCAAATCCCTGATCCTAGGGGACTTAGTGTGCCTACACAATCCTTGACTTGCTGGATCTGCTAAGAACTAGGCTTTCTAGAAGCCTGAAATCTGATCCTCCAAGGACGGTGTTCAAAACATTGCGCAACACCTAGCCCTGGACTTAGCACCATACCTTGATTATCAATGCTCCCACTTAGGTTTGAGATGGTGCCCACACATTGCTCTCCAATGCATGCCCCAAGCCTTGCTCAATCCTGTTCAACTTGAACACCTTCCTTAAGCCTCTGGGGTCTTGATTATTGCCCGCCTCATTATTTTAGGCTAGTTCCCTGTGACTTAGACCTCTAGTGCACCTTAGGGCCTATTAGCCTTAGCTGTAAGACTCTGTCTCACTAGAACTAGAATTGTCACTTGACTTAGAGACAACACCACTTGTCACGTGCCAAGCTCAAGCTCCTACCTCGCACAGCTCCAGGGCACAAGAATGAACTTTTTCGCATCCTAGATCAGCCTAACATAAGAAATAGTCCATGGACACTCTAGATTACAGGACTTGGACACCCTGTACACTGTAAAATGAAAGGGCATAGCAAATGCTAGATGAAATGCTAATAGAAGAACAATAAAAAAATTTAAGGCAAGAGTAAGGATGTCATTACTCCATGGTTTTGCTATATGTACAATGAGGGTGGGGGACTCATTATTTATAGCTGAACCCCCTTTACATTTACTACCTAAGATACATTCCTAAACTCTAGAGATTACAGTCCCTTGATTCTAGAAGCTAAGTTATAATCCTTAATTATAGGAGATTTGGTGCTACTGTGTAATCTTTGACTTGAAATCATGCTGAGTAGCAAGCTTTTTGGAAGCCCCCAAATGTGATCCTCCTAAGTATGTGTTCAAGTATGCTTGCACCTAGGCTTGACCATGTGTTCACACCTTGATCATCAATGTTTGCCCATCCTTGGGCCTGACTCAATCTTACTGAACCTGAACACCTTCCCTAAGCCTTTGGAGTCTCAATCACCACCCACCCCACTATTCTAGGTTAGTTCGCCGTGACCTAGACCTCCAGTGTGCCTGAAAGCCTGGTCCTCATGGCTGTCAGACTCTATCCCACTAGAACTGGAACTATCACTTGACTTGGAGAGAACCACTAGGCCTGGGCTAGCTTGCAGACCATGACATTCTCCCCCACTCATTCTTGTAATGCCCCTATTGCTAGGGGGATGATGTGCCCACCTTACATGCTGGTTTTGACTCTTGCCCCACAAACCAATTTTCCAACATTTTGATCCCATACTCAAACATGTACTCTATTGCATTCTACTATTATTGATCTTATGTTCCTCAGAACTCTGCTACAATGGTCCGTTCTACCCATGCTGCTAATGTTTCTTTTGCTTCCTCTAAGTTTTCTATGACACACTCTCTTGTGAGGATTTTGGCTGCACTATAGGACTTATAACATGGTACTCTGCTACCACTAGTTTCCTCTCATTAGCTCCTCAACAGTTTCAAACCCTTCAGCAGTCTTGACTAGCACCTAGCCATTCTTTTTTAGACTCTTTTTAATGCTATTTACCATTGCCACTTTTGCTTTCGGATAGCCCCTTTGCCTACTTGATGGTTGAAAGCTTCTGGCACTATTTGACCCAATGTGGATTGGTATAAAAGTAACAACTCAAGGGCCCTTTGCCCTTGCTGGCATCTTTGTTGGTCTTGTAAAATTTAGGCTTCCCCGTAGCCTTTTCCTCTCCTGAGGAACAAATACCAATCTTTTCCCCACTTTGGCTTTTTCCCATCGACCTTGGAGACTTGGTGCACTCAACTTGAGTCAATGATTCTACAACAACACTATCCCAACTTGACTCTTGCACACCACTTTATTGTAGCTTAGCCTTTACCTCCGGCTTTAGTCCATGAATGAAATGCTTAGGCACCTCCACTCTTGGTCCTAAGCCCGCACCAGCAACCATAATAGCTCGTCACGCAGCATGGTCAACCTTGAACTTGGCTAGCTCCTCTCACAAAGTTGTCACCATGGATTCTAATGCCACATTATGCTACATGAGCTTTTCCATTGCCCTATTTAAGGATCCCTCAATGTCCCTAAACTAGTTTGTTATTTAAAGAATGGATTTCTCACACTTCGCTAATCAAGTGCTTGTTGGCACATATCTATCTAAAGGCTTCACCTACTAGGTAGGCATTCCTTGAGCACCTCTCTTTGGCCCCCTCTCTAGTTTTCCCTAGCCATGCCACAACCCAAAACATACAAACTATTAGATCACGAATGCACAGACTAAAATATTATCTCCACTATAGTAGGCACTCAAGCAATCCAATTCTGGTTCTCGTAAGCTAGCACACCAATTTTTCAACATGGCACACCAGCATAGCACACACTATCGGGCACTAGTCTACACACTAGCTCAACACAGAAGCCTCTTGGTTAGGCACTAGTGTGTACACTTGCACACCAGTACAACACACCTACATAGTACACCTATAATACATAACAACAACTTGTCGAGCACTTGTCTTACATTCTAGCATGCCTGTACCTAGCACATTAGGAATGTTTCACTAGCACACGAACATAGTAGCCCTTCTAAGATGCATACACCAAGCAGTAAACTGCCCATACCACACAGTTAAAT
>NW_019167871.1:20167577-20196811 GCF_002303985.1 Durio zibethinus | reverse complement strand
TAGGCTAGTGCCGTCTTAAAGCTAGCAAAAGAAGGGAAGTCTAAGTACTCTTGGCAAAAATGGGGTCTTATTGACCAAGGGTCTTTAGTTGTTTATGTCAAAAGTAGGAGGTCTAAGATAGATGGTAATGAAGGAATGCCATGACACACCATGGGTAGGTTACCTTGGTTTGCAACATACTTTGGCTTTACTAAAAGAAGGCTATTATAGGCCTCATATGTGATAAGATATGATAGACTTATATGAAAACTTGCTTTGTTTGCAAATAGAATAAAGTTGAAAAGAAAAAACAAGCAAGCATGCTTGAACCATTACCTGTGCCACAAAACCATGGGAAAATATCTCCATTGACTTTATATCAAGCCTTTCTAAGGTTGTTGATCTTGGGTCTATCCTAGTGGTGATTGACTGTTTCTCAAAATATGCTATGTTCATTCCTGCCCAAAAGTATTACATCATAAAGATACTACCGGCTAATATTTAAACATGTAATCAAGATTTAGGGCCTCCCTTAAACCATTGTTAGTGACAGGGATCTGACATTCGCTAGGCCATTTTGGAGAGAGCTTTTTAAGATCTTGGGATCTTAGCTCAACATCTTTTAAAGTTATCACCTTTAAACTAATGGTCAAATTGAACAATTTAATGGGTTATTAGAGGAGACTTAAAACACTTTGCTCAAGCTAATAAGAAGAATTAGCCTTCATTGTTGGATGTAGCTTAGCTTTATTTTAATTCCAATAAGTGTTCTTGTACAAACAAGAGTCCAATTGAAGTGGTCACTGGACAACTACCAAGATTGCCGCATACATCCTTTAAGCCATATTGAGGGAAAAATCCAAGAGCCTTCAACCTTCGTAAAGAATGGAGACAAAATGCAAAAATTACACAATCATACTTAGAAAAGGCATTGAAGCACATGAAGAAGTGGGTAGATAAGGGTCGAAGGGCACAACAATTCAAAGTTACTGATCCTGTTCTTATCAGACTAGTGCTCTAACAAACCAAGTTCCTAAGGAAATATGATCGTAGGTTAGTGCATAAAATGATGGTCCATTTAAGATTCTTTCCAAAGGAAGGAATGCCTATAACAAAATCAACCCACCAAAATGGGTTAAGGTGTATCCAATATTCCATGTGAGCAATTTAAAGCCCTAACATGTAAACCCCATAGATACAAGTCACGGTGAATCAACCAGGGTTGCCGTTACCATGAAACCACCATCAAAACATTGAATTGAAAAGATTTTGGCTAACAGGGTATCCCAAGTATCTCAAAGAATAGTTCATAAATATTTAGTGAAGTGGGAGGGCTTAAGACCAAAAGAAACTAGTTAGGAGAGATACCATGACCTCTGAGCATTGCAGCTGAAGACTGAAGAATTTCAGGTGAACAAGTCAATGAAGGCATGACAGAATAGGTAGGGGAAAATGTCATGAGCCAACCTTGTATAGGGCCATGATTGGGCAGAGGATGTCAATTAGCCACCCATGTATAAGGTCATGATTGAGTAGAGGTGCCAAGGGGGTTGATAGATCTCATGTGCTAGGAAAAAATGTCCCCATTTCAAACATTGTAATGGCTTTAGATAGCATAGCTATAAATTCTCTTGAGCACTTTAGAGGGAGTGAGTAATCGGTGTATTGTTAGGCTACCATACTGGCTAAGATATCAAACTAAGCTAACTTATGTGAAAGTGTCCATCTAAGTGCCACATGGTCTATTACTTTAATGAGTGAAAGCTTAGCCTATGACACCATACCACTGCTTTGGGCTAGTTTTTCATGACCTGGGCCTCTAGTATGCCTTAAGACTCGATCCCCTTTACTATCAGACCTTGTTTCACTAAAACTAGAATTGCTTCTTAACTCAGACAGAACCTTTGGGCTTAGACTAGCTTACAAACCATGACACATGCACATGCCTTGACAACCATCGAGACATTTTAGCCTTGGTCTCAGCACATATATTGACCACCATTGATATATGCTAGCCCTTGGGGGGTTGTTGCCTCAAACACCATTGCCAGATGTCAGCAATTGGTATAGCATGTATACCATGACCCTCCCACTACTTTTTTATCCCTTTCAAGCCACTTGTCTACCCTTTAAGTTCTATTGACACCTAATGGCACTTGGTGCATGTGTCATAACCTCTGACCATAAGCCAAACTTCATGTGGCTTTAGATAGGGAATTGACTTTGTATGCCTAAGTAAGCCTACAAAACTTAAGTGCTTAACATAATTCTAGCTTGTAAAGATTATACTGTAGTATTAGGCTTTTTAGAACCCTTTGAATCTGATTTTCCCATGACTATGTTTAGGAGTGCCTACACTTGGGTTTGACTATGCCTCCACACATCAATCATCAGTGCCTAAGCTTGGGTTTGATTGTGTGCCCGCACATCACTCACTAGCACCCGCACTTAGGCTTACCTCAATTTTGTCAAACTTGAACACTGTGCCTAAGCCTCTAGTGTCTTGATCACTATCTATAGCACTGTTCTATGCTATTTTCTTATAACCTGGGCCTCTAATAGGCCTTAAGGCCTGATCCCCCTAGTTATCAGACCCTATCTGACTAAAACCAAAATTGTTCCTTGACTCAAAGAGAACCTTTGGGCCTAAACTAGCTTGTGGACAATGACACATGCACATACCTTGATCACCATCAACACTAAATGGCCTTTGATGCATGCACCTACCTTAACCAACATTGGCACTTGTTGGCCCTTTATCTCAGCACATGCTTCAACCACCATTGGCACATATTGGCTTTTGTATGGGTAGCTCCCTTGAATACCATTAGTAGATGTTAGACCATGCACCATGCACACCATGACTAGGTAGTAGGTGCGTTCAGGCACATCTTCATATTTTTGCCATGCCGATGCCATTTTTATGGCTTGAAATTTTTAAAATTTTTCGTGATTTAGATTTTTTTGAAAATTTTTTATAAGTTTTGGCCCCAAATTTGGTATACATGATCCTTGTATTTTTGTTGGCATCTATAAAAAAATTTGGCCAAAAAATAGAAATGTACAAGATTTTGTTGCCATTTGAAAAACTCATCCCTATTTTAAACATTTGAATGGCTACTGGTTGCAAACTTGTAAAAGCTCTTACCCTCTATAAGGGGGTGCAAGTTATTGAGATTCTTTGGGGAATAAAGGCCTAATATAAGGGCTAAGGACCAGTACCCATCACACACCATGTGCGTACACCCCCCGACCCCCCACTTCTAATCATCGAAACCCCCAGTGCCACCAGTTAGGTTCTTAGGTGATGGTGCTGTAGGTAAAAAAATGTGGCACCAGCATATGGCTAAGCCCATCATGTGCACCATGGCCCAAAATCAAACATCAGCTAAGGCCGTAACCATTAATGACATATGCTAGTGCATGATATAGACACATACCTCAACCATCACTAGTATAAGCTGGCTTTTGGTATGAGCACTTCTCGATGACCATCGACACATGCTGACCCTTGATGCTGGCACATGCCTTGACTTGTATCAGCATAATTTAGACCTGGTGCAAGCATATGCTTCGATCAGCATCGATAGAAGATGGCCCTTGATATGAGTAATTACCTTAACCATCATTAACACCTACGGACTCTTGGTCTTGGATATGTCTATTTGAAAAAATGTCCCTATTTTAGACATTTTAATGTTTACTGCTAGCATATCTATCAAATATCTCAAGCTTTTTAAAGAGTGGTTGTTTGAGCCCCTTTTCCCCTCATAAAAAGAGTAGGTGTGTGTGATGGACCTATCATTGTATACATCAACAACAATGTCTTTAAAGTAAAATCCAGGCCGTGCATGCATTTTGGCAACATTGTCTAGTGATTGGTTGCTTTGGTGACTCACAGGTGGTTATGGCCTCGATTGATTGGTGTTCATGCAAAAAAAGGGCTCAACTATGCCAAGGTTAAGCTTATGCCTATGGCTGATGCTACTCTTGACCCTAAACCAAGTCTCTAAATCTTGCAATAGTTCCCTAAGGTAGGGAAAGCATTAGCTAAGGTCATAAGCTTGGTCTGGCCAAGTCTCTTAGGTATTTGGTAGTGTCGCCATCCTTTCTTGTTAACCATAAAAATGCCTTGGCCTGGCCAAGCCCTTGCATGTAGTTAAGGCTACCCAAGACCCCAGGAACAAGTAATTGAATCGAGTAACATCCCTTATAGAGGTGACAAAGGAGTTTGCATGTGCGGTCCTAGCTAGACCAAGTATTAGTGGTGTCATGCCATTATTGTCTGTTGGATGGCAGGGGCAATCTCATTACCTTTCCCTGT
Organism: Durio zibethinus; assembly: GCF_002303985.1. Next base: position 20,192,508 of record NW_019167871.1, on the reverse strand, counting down.
ATTTTCCCTTGCCATATGTTATGGCATGGCCTTGTACATCATTTCCTCTACTCGCTCATCGAGTAATTGATTGGGTAGGTTATGGATCAGTGTGCATGGATGCTGCCAATTGTACATAATAGGCATATGAGTGATGCTATGGTTATGCATGTTAACAGGCTCCATGCTCATTGCATCAAACTATTGACCTGTCATCCTCTTCAATCTCCCCTATATGGTTATCATACCTTGGGGATCCAATAAAGATCCTATGCTATGTACCTAAATCGATAGAAACCAGATGCCTTGCCATCCCTCATCCATCTTGTGTCCTTAGGGGCTATGAGTCAGACCTTAGTCGTGCCCTGTGTCTCAAGTATGCCACTTAAACCTCCATGGCCATATTGGTGCATCGGTGTTCAATTGTGCTCTTGAATGCAAAATGTTTCATATGCGTGGGCTCTCAACCCTTGTTCATCTGATGCTATGTATTTTACGTGCTTGACACAATTAATGCTTATGCTTTATGTTGGCTCTCTCTACCACTCAATCAGTGCATTGAAGCCTATGCGTTGCCAACATCCTAAAAAAATGTGGCTTGGTTGATCCTGATAGTAGTCATATGCTTGTCTCAAAGATTAAGCCATGCATGTCTAAGTATGAACTAATTTACGCTGTGTAACTATGAATGGCTCATTCAATCAATTATAGTTTGTTTGATGGATCTACTACTTGAATAACCATAGTAATTCTATAACTAATATATGTAGCAAACCCTAACCTCTAGAGGGATGCATTTATTAGATAAAAGGTCGATGAAGGCTTTGCCCATTGCTCTGATGATTGATGATAACTCAACAAATCGCATGGCCTTTGTGCCAGTGATGCATCATTCAAATTTTTGCCCTATCAACTTTTGATGGTAGGATAGTGGCCTACTATGGTGATGATGGGTGATGGAAAATTAAGGTTCGATTCTATAAAGAGAACTTAAGAAATAGCTACCATATCCGAGGAATGCAGTAGGTGCACAAATTATCAAATCCTAACATTGGGAGGTAGTGACAATAAATAACAATACTAGGCTCTATAAGTCTTGTAATTGAAATGAGTACAATCTAAATCCCTTAACAAGAATCCATATAAGGGCAAGTCTTATGCCAACAAGCATAGTAATTCTAGCTCTAATAGCATATATTTAAGTTGTTGTAGGAAAAAAGCTCATAGTTGGAACTAAGGTTGGGTCATCGATCCATCTCACGATAAGCAACAATCTACTTATCCCTATTACAGATGATGCCCTCATTGCCTTAACTGGCCAAGTCATTCCTCCAGTGTTGTTTCTTTGAAGAAATTAGAGTGCTTAAAACAAGCTACACTTGTATACATTAGCATGGGATAACATTATAGCATTTCGGTCCTATTATGTTGGCCTTTGGGATCAGAGTAATGATTAACATGGACAATTAGAGGTATTCATTTTTCATAGTTAGAGGAGGAATTCTTTAATTTATGAATGATGAACAACTACGAAAGTATTTGCCAAGGATGTTTTCATTAATCAAGAATAAATGCTATGGGCTTGAAGATGATCAAATGCCATTCTAGTCTCTACCATAAATGATGCTGACCAGGGATAGGAGGATGTTAATTTTAGGACTCTGCTAGCACCTTATGAGAAATCAAAGTCTTTGGGTTTCGAGGGGAGTATGGTCTCAAGGTTGAAACTTAAAAGGAATTGACTAAAAGGCACCCCTAATAGTGGAGCATGCAGCTTAATTTGACTCAACATAAGAAAACTTACTAGGTCCAAACATAATAAGTATTGACTAATTGAGAGCTCTTTCTTGATTCTATGAGTGGTGGTGCATGGCCATTCTTAATAGGTGGAGTGATTTCTCTAGTTAATTCTATTAATGAACAAGACCTCAGCCTACTAACTAGCCATGAGAAGGTGATCCTTTATGGCTTGCTTCTTAGAGGGACTATGGCCACTTAGGCCAAGGAAGTTTGAGGTAATAACAGGTCTGTTATGCCCTTAGATGTTCTGGGTCACAAACATGCTACACTAATGTGTTCAACTAGTCTATAGCCTTGGCTGACAGACCTAGGTAATCTTTAAAATTTCATCATGATGGGGATAGATGATTGCAATTATTGGTCTTCAACGAGGAATTCCAAGCAAGTGTGAGTCATTAGCTTATGTTGACTAAGTCCCTACCTTTGTACACACTGCTTGTCACTTCTACTGATTGAATGGTCTGATGAAGTGTTTGGATCATGATGATGTGGATAATTTGTTGCTTGCAATGTTATAAAAAGTCCACTAAACCTTATCATTTAGAGGAAAGAGAAGTCGTAACAAGGTTTCTATAAGTGACCTTAAAGAAAGATCATTGTCAAAACCTGTTTAATGAACAACTTGTGAATATATTAATGAAACATCAAGGGGGTGAGGGTGCCTCTATGCTTGGAGTTTTTTTTAGCCCTAGGCATACATGATGGTTAATTTGTTTTGCCTCTTGGGGTAGGTGAAATGATTGATATCATTTTTCATGATTGAATAACAAACCCTCTGCATGAATCGTGCAAAGAAACTAGTATGTGCCACAACCATCCCATTTGTGATGCGTTCATAGGTGCTACCATGACTCTTTTTGTCGTAAAAAACCAAAATGACTCTCGACAAATGATATCTTGGCTCTCGCATCAATTAAGAACATAGCGAAATGTGATACTTGGTGTGAATTGCAGAATCTCATGAACCATCGCATCTTTGAATGCAAGTTGCACGCCAAGCCATTAGGCCAAGGGCATGCCTACCTAGGTGTTATGCATCATCACCCCTTTTAACCCCCCACCCATCAGGCTTTGGGTGAAAAGGCAAAAGATGGCCTCCTGTGATCTCATCGATTGTGGTTGGCCTAAAAGTGAGTCCCCGACAATGATAGTATCGTGATCGTTGGTGGGAAAGCTTTTGACGTGCTTCGTCTCTAGTGATGTACACTCGTCATCCATCCAGACCCCATCAGACCCTCTGATGCTTGTATTAAACCCTAGGTCAGGTGGGATTACCTATTAAGTTTAAGCACAATGATAAGTGGAGAAAAAGAAACTTACTAGGATTCCCTTAGTAACGATGAGTGAACCGAGTAGAGCCTAGCATGAGAATCGAGTACCCATGGCATCTGAATTGTAGTTTGGTGAAGCATCCTTAGTAGTAGACTAGGTCAAACTCCTTTGGAAAGGGGCACTAAGAGGGTGAGAGCCGCATTATGCTCAGACCTTATCACACCACGAGGTATTGTTTGTGAGTCAGGTTGTTTAAAACTACAGCCCCAATCGGGCTATAAATTTTATGTAAGACTAAATACACTCGAGAGATCGATAGTGAACAAGTACCATAAGCGAAAGATGAAAAGGACTTTGAAAAGAGAGTCAAAAAGTACTTGAAATTGTTAGGAAGAAAGTAGATGGGGCCATTGATGCATCCCAATCGAATGTAAAATGGTAAGAGCCAGTCTATCGATCAGTCAATTTGTTGATCAGCTTGGGGAATGGACCAATTTAGGTCATAGCAGTGGCCCAAGCCTAAGCTTTTGATATGCCCTTAGAGACATTGTCACCATAATTATGGAATGCAACACACACCACCTTAGTGTAACTTGGTACCCACGTGCTCTTGACATCAACCTGTAGGCTCCCAATCTAACCCGTCTTAAAACATGAACTAAGGAGTCTGACATGTGTGTGAGTCAATGGGCTAGAAAACTTATAAGGCGTAAGGAAGTTGATTGGCAGGATACCTCATGGGTGCACTGCCTACCAACCTTGATCTTTGAAGAAGAGTTTGAGTGTGAACATGCTTGTTAAGACCTAAAAGATGGTGAACCATACCTGAGCAAGGTGAAGCCAAAGAAAACTCTGATGGAGGCCCACAATGATATTGATGTTGAAATCGTTCATCTAACTTGGGTATAGGGGCAAAAAACTAATCAAACCATCTAGTAGCTAGTTTCATTTGAAGTTTCCCTTAGGATAGCTACACCTTTAGTGAGTTCTATAGGTAAAGCTAATGATTAGAGGCATTAGAGGTGCAATGCCCTTGACCTATTCTCAAATTTTAAATTGGTAGGATGATGTTGCTACTTCATTGAGCAATGCCATGGAATCAATAGCTTTAAAGGGGCCATTTTTTATAAACAAAACTAGCAAGGTGGGTTGAGCTGAAAGCTGAGTTACAGTGCCCATCTATGTGCTAACTTAGAACCCACAAAGGGGTTGGTCAATTAAGACAGCAGGATGGTGGTCATGGAAGTCAAAATCTACTAAAGAGTATGTAACAACTCACCTACCAATCAATTAGACCCAAAAATGGATGGTGCTTAAGCGTGTGACCTATACCTGGCTGTCGGGGAAAAGATCGGGCCCTGATGAGTAAGAAGGCAAGGCGATCGTTGCAAAACCCAGGGTATGAGCCTGGGTAGAGTAGCTGTCGATAAAGATCTTGGTGGTGGTAGTAAATATTCAAATTAAAATTTTGAAGGCTGAAGAGGGGAAAGGTTCCATGTGAATGACACTAGCACATGGGTTAGTTGATCCTAAGAGATAGGGGAAATTTTCTTCTGATAACGCGTCCAGTGTTAGCTTTAAAAGAGAATTGGGTTAAAATTCCTAAACTAGGATCCGATAGCTAACAACAACATTAAGGAGTCTAGAGACATTAGTGATGGCCTCAGGAAGAGTTATCTTTTCTGTTTAATGGCCTGTCCACCCTGAAAATGGCTCAGCTAGAGGTAGGGTCTAGCAGCTAGAAGAACATTGCACATCATGCAATATCTAGTGCACCCTTGATGGCCCTTAAAAGTCTAGAGGATCGAGTGCCATCTATACTTGGTTTTACTCATAATCGCATCCGGTCTCTTAGGTGAACGGCCTCTAGTCGATGGAATAATATAGGTAGGGAAAGTCAACAAAATGGATCTGTAAGCTTAAGAAAAAGATTGGCTTTGAAGGCTAGGCATAGGGGTCCCAGTCTTGAACCCATTAACTCTCAATGCACTACTCTAGCTATTCCCACGGTGAGAGTGGGTCATAGCTTGCTACCTGAGGGATGGACTAGGAATGCCTCCCTTGTAGGCCTTTCTCGAGTGATGAATAGTCGACTCAGAACTAGTATAGGCAAAGGGAATATGACTATTTAATTAAAACATAGCATTGTGATGGTCCTTGTAGATGCTCCCATAATATGATTTTTGCCCAGTGCTTTGATTGTCAAAGTGAACAAATTCAACCAAGCATGGGTAAATGGTAGGAGTAACTTTGACTTTCTTAAGGTAGCTATATGCCTTGTCATCTAATTAGTAACAGGCATGAATGGATTAACAAGATTCCCACTATCTCTTTTTACTATCTAGTGAAGCCATAGCCAAGGGAATAGGCTCAGTAGATTCTGTGGGGAAAGAAGACTCTGTTGAGCTTAACTTTAGTTCGACTTTATGAAATGACTTGATAAGTGTAGGATAAGTGAAAGCCTTCAAGTGAAATTGAAATACCACAACTTTTAATGTTATTTTACTTATTCCATTTATCAGAGGTGGGTATGACTTTTGGACCTAAGGCTAACCTCAATTTGTTGATCCTAGCAAAAAACATTGTTAGGTGGAGAGTTTAGCTGAGGTAGCACATCTGTTAAAAGATAATGCAAGTGTCCTAAGATAAGCTCAATGAGAATAAAAATCTCGTGTGAAATAAAAGGGTAAAAGCTCATTTGATTATGATTTACTGTATGAATATGAATCATGAAAGCATGGCCTATCGATCCATTAGACCTTCAAAATTTCAAGCTGAAGGTGTAAAAAAAGTTACCTCAAGGATAATTGGCTTGTGGCAGCCAATCGTTCATATTGACATTGCTTTTTCATCCTTTGATGTCAACTTTTCCTATCATTATGAAGCAAAATTCACCATGTGTTTGATTTTTCACCCACCAAAAGGGAATGTGAGCTTGGTTTAGACCATCATGAGATAGGCTAGTTTTACCCTACTGATGGTAGCATCGTAATAGTAATTCAACCTAGTGTGAGAGGAACCATTGATTCTTACAATGGTAATTGCGTTTGGTTGAAAAGTTGGTGGCATGAAGCTACCATGCGCTAGATTATGACTAAACGTCTCTAAGTCAGAATCTAGGCTAGAAGTGATGCATGCACCTATCGTCTAATTGCTGACCTGCAATAGGGGTCGATGCCCCCTAAAGGCATATGTCATAGGTGTAGCCCCTATAATAGACAAGCCGCACAGGCCTTCTTAGAGCTGGATTCCCACCAAGTGTTGGGTAGAATCCTTTATAGATGACTTAAATACGTGATGGGTATTGTAAGTGGCAGAGTGGCCTTGCTACCATGATCCACTAGGATTCAACCCTTTGTAGCTTTGATTCAACCCTCCCTCCACCACTCCTACTAAAGTCCTCCCACTTTATTTTTCTTACATCGCACCTTTCTAGGGTTAGGGATGAATGGTTTTATCCCTTGCAATCGATTTGGCCCGGTGATGACATTCCACCCTTGAATGTCCAAGAAAATGAAAATTGAATGCCATTAGTATTTTTACAGAAATGGGCTCACCTTGGTGCGGGCAAACCTTTGGTGTAGGCACTTGCCTCAAACTCCATTGGCACATGTTGGCCCTTGGTGTAAGCTATTGCCTTAAACACCATCACAGCATCTGGCACTTGGTTGGTGTGGCCAATTGCATCCAACACCATTAGTAGATGCTGGCATATTGTTGCCTCAGATGCCATCAACAGATGCTAGCGCCTTGGTATGGGATGTTGCCTTGGACACCATTACTAAATGCTGGCACTTGGTGCAGGCACTTGCCTCAACCACTATTGGCACAAGTGGGCCCTTGGTATGGGTTGTTACCTTGGACATCTTTTTGGTAGATGCTGGCACTTGGTATAGCATGTGTACCATAAACCTCCTACTCAAGATACTTGTTTGCCTCTTGATTGCCATAGGCACCAAATGACACTCAATGCATGTGTCATGGGCTTCAATCTTGAGCCAAACTTTGTACGACTTTTGGATAGGGGATTGACTTTGTTTGCCTAAGTCAGCCTACAAAACTCAAGTGCTCATCATAATTCTAGCTTGTCAAAGATTGTGCTGTAATACTACACCTTTTATAAGCCCATAAATCTAATTCTGCCAAGATTGTGTTCAAGTGTGCCCACACCTAGGTTTGATCGTGCACTTGCAAATTGATCATTAGTGCCTGCACATGGGTCTATTTATGTGCCAGCACCTCCATCATCAATACCTACACTTTGGTTTGATTGTGTGCTTGAGCATCACTCACTAGCGCCAGCACCTAGGCCTAGCTCAATTTTGCCAAACTTGAACACCATGCTTGAGCCACTAGAGTCTTGATCACTGTCCATACCATTATTCTAGGCTAGTTCGCTATGACCTAGGCCTCCAGTAGGGCTCAAGGCCCAGTCACCCTAGCTAACCCTATCCTGTTAAAACTAGAACTATTCCTCAACTTGGAGAGAACCCATGTGCTAGGACCTGCTTGTAGACTATGATCATCCACATGCCTCTACCACTATCAGGACATGTTGGCCCTTGGTCTCGACACATGCTTCAACCACCATCAGCACATGCTAGCCCTTTGTGTGAATAGTTCCTTTGAACATCATTGGCACAAGCTATGCTACACAACATGTGTGGGTATTCTGGGCTCAAGCCATGCATCATACACATCATGATTGGGCAGTGGGTGGGCTCAAGCACATCTTCATATTTTTTCCATGTCAATGCCATTTTTATGGCTTGTAAATTCATATAAGTGTTTGCCAATACCCGAACTTAGGCCTGACTCAATTCTACTAAACATGAATAGTGTGTCGAAGCCTTTGAGTCTTGATCACTACCCATACCACTGTTCTAGGTTAGTTCCCTATGACTTGGGCCTCTAGTAGGCCTCAAGGCCTAACCCCCTAGCTATCGAACCTTGTCCCCTTAGAACTAGAACTGCTCTTCGACTTGGAAAGAACCCTTAGGCCTGGAATAGCTTGTGAAATGTGACACATGCACACGTCTTAACCATCATTAGGACATGTTGGCCCTTGATTTTGGCACATGCTTTAACCATCATTAGCATATGCTAGCACTTTATGTAGGTAGTTCCCTCGAACACCATCGGCACATGCTGGGTCACACACTATGCATGGGTATCCTGGGCCCAGGGTACATACCACAATTGGGCAATAGGTGGGTTTAGGCACATTTTCATATTTTTACCAAGCCAATGCCTTTTTTATGGCTTGCAAATTCATATATGCGATCACTAGTGCATGCTATTAGGCAAAGCTCAATTCTATTGAACTTGAACACTGTTCCTAAACTTGTGGAGTTTTGATGACTATCCATACCATTATCTGTGCTAGTTCCTCATGACCTCAACCTCCAGTATGCCTCAAGGCTTGGTCTTCTTGGCTATCAAACCTAGCCTCGATAAAATTGGAACTACTCTTTGACCTAGATAGAACCCCTAGGCTTGGACTAGCTCATAGACTGTGACACATGTATATGCCTTAACCACCATTAGGACATGTTGGCCCTTGGCCTTTGTATATGCGTCGACCACCACTGGCACATGCTAGCCCTTAGTGTGGGTTGTTGCCTCAAACAGTATCACCAGATGCTAGCACTTGGTGTGACATGTGTACCATGACCCTGCCACCACTCTCTTGTCCTTTCTAAGGCACTTGTCTACCTCTCAAGTGCCATCAACACCAAATGATGCTTGGTGCATGTGTCATGGGCTTCGTTTTTAAGCTAAACTTTGTGAAGCCTTAGATAGGGAATTGACTCCATGTGCCAAATTTGGGCTACAAAACTCAAGTGCTCAACATAATTCTAGCTTCTTAAATATTGTGCTGCAGTACTAGGCCTTTTAGAAGCCCCCAAATCTAATCCTTCTAGGACTGTGTTTAGGTGTGCTCACACTTGGGTCTAATCATGCGCCTATACCTCAATCATTAGTGCCCTTTCCTAGGTTTAATTATGTGCTCATGCATCATTCACCAGTGCCAGCACTTGGGCCTGGCTCAATTTTACTAAACCTAAATATCGTGCCTGAGCCTTTGGGCTTTTGATCGTTGTCCATATAATTGTTTTATGCTAGTTACATGCAACCTGGGCCTCGAGTAGGCCTCTAGGCTTGGTCCTCTTGGCTGTTAGACCCTATCCTACTAGAACAAAAATTACTCCATGACTTGAAAAGAACCACTGGGCTTGGGCTAGCTTACAAATCATGACACATGCATAAGCCTCGACCACTAGCAGCATTGAATGACCCTTGGTGCATGCACATACCTTAACAACCATAGGTACTTGTTGGCCATTTGTCTCAGCACATGTTCAACCACCATTAGCATGTGCTGGCCCTTATGTAGGTAGTTCCCTTGAACACCATTGACACATGCTGGGACGTGCACCACTCATGAGTATCCTAGGCTCGTGTCATGCACCATAAGCACCACAATTGGGTAGTAGGCGAGTTTAAGCACATCTTTATATTTTTGTTGTGCTAATGCCATTTTATGGCTTGTAAATTCATATAATGGTCTTCTAAACCTTCTTGCGAAGTTTTATGTTAGGTTAACTCATTTTCTATTTTTCATGATTTTTGGAATTTTCATGGTTTAGGATTTTCTGAAATTTTTTTAGGGAGTTTGAGCCCCAAATTTAGTATATGTGATCCTTGTATTTTTGTTGGTATACATAACACATGCACATGACTTGACTACCATTAGGACATATTGGCCCTTGGTCTTGGCATATGTTTCGACCACCATCGGCACATGTTGGTGCTTTGAACGGGCAGTTCCTTTAAACACCATTTACACATGCTGGGCCTTGCACCACATACTATTATCCTAGGCTTAAGCTATGTAACATGTAGACTAAGATTGGGTAGTAGGTATGTTTAGGCACATCTTCATATTTCAACCATGCCGATGCCACTTTTATGGCTTGTAAATTCATATAAGTGCTCACCAGCACCTGCACCTGGGCCTGGCTCAATTCTACTAGACATGAACAGTGTGTTTAAGCCTTTAGAGTCTTGATCACTTCCCATACCACTATTTTGGGTTATTTCCCCATGACCTAGGCCTCTAATAGGCTTCAAGGTCTAGTCCCTCTGGTCGTCGAACCTTATCTTTCTAGAACTGGAATTACGCAATGACTTAGAGAAAACCCTTGGGCTTGGACCAACTTGTGGACTGTGACACATGTTCATGCCTCAACCATCATTAGGACATGCTGGCCACTACTCTCGGCACATGCTAGCCCTATGTGTAGGCAATTTCCTTGAACACCATCTACACATGCCGATCTACACACCACGTACGGGTATTCTGGGCTTTGGCTGCACACCATGCTCACCACAACCAGGCCGTAGGTGGGTTCAGACACATCTTTATATTTCTATAGAGCCAATGCCATTTTATGGCTTGTAAATTCACATAAGCACTCACTGGCACCTGTATTTAGGCTTGGCTCAATTTTGCCAAACTTGAACACTATGCTTGAGCCTCTAGAGTTTTAATCATTGTCTATACCACTATTTGGCTAGTTCTCCTCGACCTAGGCCTGTAGTACACCTCATGGCCAAGTCCCCCTAGTTGTCAGACCTTATCTCACTAGAACTCAAACTACTCCTTGACTCAAAGAGAACCTCTAGACCTAGACTAGCTTGCAAACTATGACACATGCACATGCCTCAACCACTATCGAGACATGTTGGCCCTTGGTTTTGGCACATGCATTAACCATCATCGGCACATGCTGGCCTTTGGTGTCGCATGTGTACCGTAACCCTTCTACCACTGTTCTATCCCTTCCAAGGCACTTGTCTACCCTTCGAGTGCCATGGGCACGAAATGGCACTCGATGCATATGTCATGGGCTCTGAACTAAAGCTAAAATCTATGCGACCTTTGATAAGGAATTGACTCTGCGTGCCTAAGTTAGCCAACGAAACTCAAGTGCCTAGCATAATTCCAACTTATTAAAGATTGTGGTGTAATACTTGGCCTTTTAGAAGCCCTCAAATTTGATCCTACTAGGACTATGTTTAAGCATGTCTGAATGTGTGCTCATTCCTTGATCATTAGTGCCTTCACCTAGGTTTGACTCTCTGCCCACACATTGCTCACCAATGCCTGCCCTTGGGCTTGGCTCTTCTGTCAAACTTGAACACTATACCCGAGCCTCTAGAGTCATGATCACTACCCATACCACAGTTTTGTGCTAGTTCCCCATGATTTGAGCCTTAAGTAGTCCTCAAGGCCTGGTCCCCTTAGTTGTCAGACCTTTTTCCACTAGAATTGAGACTATTCCTTTACTTAGAGAGAACTCTTGGGCCTAGATTAGTGTCATGGTCAAGCCTAGTGTGCCTTGGTCCTACCATGGTTGACCTTGAGCTAAGCATCGGATAAGGCCTTGTGGTCAGGACAGTGGTCTTTGAACTATGCGTATGCAATGTAAGCTTGGGAACATGTTGTTAATAGTGTGTGCAGGCTATATGAGCCATAGTCCCCAAGATGCATGGGTAAGATTAAGCCTGTGGGTGGGCACCTTGAAGCCAAGTAGCTAGTCGACTGCTATCTATCGAAGTCATAGGCAAGCACCCTTGAATGGGTTAGTGGAGCAATGAATGACATATGAGAATTATGGCGGTCAAGAGACAAGTCATTAGGCCCTAAGTTGGCTAAAGAAAGGCTCTGAGATGGTTAAGAAGAAAAGTGTCCCCATTTTAGATAGTCTTACGATTCTTGGTAGGATGGCTGAGAAATCTCTTATGTTCTTTATAGGGGGACGACTGGTATCAGCTCTCCACCACCCCATGGCTAGTGGGTAGACATGAGTTTAGCTAGTCTAAAGTGAGCTACTCCTAGGCACATATGGTGTCTAGGTAGGTAGGCACCATCAGGTCACAAGTGTGGCACGGTGCCTTTATGTGGCACGGTGCCTTTATGGGTCATGGTAAACTCGAGAATGGTTAAGGCCAACGGGCCTCATATCATGCCTTTGTGTTGAACCATGGGATTAGATGATAGTGTTTGCTATGCCCCCTCAGTTTCCTCTTTTTTAGTTGATTTGATGAGTAACCAAGGATTATGAGATGGTGTATGCGTAGAAGGGGCACTATCAAGCCTGAGGGATGAGTGAGGTAGTAGGTAGGCACGCTGCTAGACCCTTTTGGCCAATCAGTAAAGGTGTGCTATTGTTGAGGTAGCACACTCGAGTTCTATGAGATGAGATGGGCAAGAAGTTCAGTGTCCATCATGCGTGCAGGTAGCCTAGAATAAGGCTAAGAGCTGAGGCCATGAGATATGAGTTTCGTGGGATAAGATGAACCAAGTGTGGTTCCAGGCTAGCTGCTGACTAGCATCTATGTTATGCCTTAGGATTCAAGGTACAAGAGCTTATGTACGATGTGGGCGGGCATGGTGTTTGTTTCTCACCATGCTAGAATGAGATAATATGATGAGAACCGAGCTATGTGGCCTTATGAGCTAGGGAGTTGGTGCTTGGGACCTTTATGCTTGTGGGTAGAGATGGGTGCTTGAGGCCACCCTAAGAATCATGGGTTGATTATGTTCATGGGAGGTGGGTTCCTCCCTATTGAGTTTGAGAATATTGCACATGACTCTACAGGGTTCAAGCCAAGAAGGGGTTATGAGTATGCAACTTGTAGGATAAAAAATGATATATTCATGGAAAACTAGACTCGAGAAAGACTAACCTTGACTAAGAGTAGTGTTAGTGCCATACAGATATGTGGTTTCAATCTAAGAAATGTGCAACCCATGACAACCAGATTGCAAACCATGATACATGCACATGCCTTAACCACCATCAACATTGAATGACCCTTGATGCATGTGTCATGGTCCACAAGCTAGTCTAAGCCTAAAAGTTCTCTTTGAGTCAAGTGATAGTTCTAGTTCTAGTAGGATAGAGTTTGATAACCAAGAGGACCAAACCCTAAGGCACATTGGAGTTCCAAGCCATAGGGAGTTAGCTTAAAACAATGGGGTAGGCAGTGATCAAGACTCTAGAGTCTTAAGAAAGGTGTTCAGGTTCGACAAGATTAAGCCAGACCTAGTAGCTGGCATTGGTGAGCAATGCATAGGCCCAATTGAATCCAAGCAAGAGCACTAATGATCATGGTGCAAGCACATGGTCAAGACTAGGTGTAGGCATGTTAGGACACGGAAAAGTCCATTCCAATGTCCTGGACCCACACAAGCCTAGAGCTTGAGTCTCAACTCGTGACAAGTGGTATCAGAGCCTGGTTTAGGGGAACCTTTAGAGTAGGTGTTAGAACCAAATACCAAAGGTTATTAGAGCCTAGATTAGACCAATGGTGGTGACCAAAGCCTTAGTTTAAAGTGTGCAGTAGTTCCCTACTCATGACAAATGGAGCCAAAGTTGCCATAAGAGCCAAAGTTGGTGTGGGGAGCCAAAGTTTGCATTGGTGTAGGTCTAGGGACTTACATACGTGCATCCCGGTGTGGTATACAAGCTTTGTGGTGAGTTGCGCATACATCCTACTGTGTGTGAAGACATTTAACTGTGTGGTGTGGGCAGTTTGCTGCTTGGTTGTGCATCCTAAAAGGGCTACTATGTTCGTGTGCTAGTGAAACATTCCTAATGTGCTAGGTACGGGCAAGTTAGAATGTAGGACAAGTACTCAACAAGTTGTTGTTGTGTGTTATGGGTGTACTATGTAGGTGTGTTGTACTAGTGTGCAGGTGTGCGCACTAGTGCCTAACCAAAAGGCTTGTGTGTTAAGCTAGTGTGTAGACTAGTGCCTAATAGTGTGTGCTATGTTGGTGTGCCATGTTGACAAATTGGTGTGCTAGCTTATGAGAACCAGAATTGGATTGCTTGAGTGCCTACTATAGTGGAGAAAATCTTTTGGTTTGTGCATTCGTGATCTAATAGTTTGTATGTTTTGGGTTGTGGCATGGCTAGGGAAAACCAGAGAGAGGGCTAAAGGGAGGTGCTCAAGGAACACCTACCTATAAACAAGTGGGTGAAGGCTTTAGCTAGATATGTGCCAACAAGCACTTGATTAGCAAAGTGTGAGAAAGCCATTCTTTAAATAATAGACTAGTTTAGGGACATTGAGGGATCCTCAAATAGGGTAATGGAAAAGCTCATGTAGTATAATGAGGCATTAGAATCCATGGTGACAACTTTGTGAGAAGAGTTAGCCAGGCTCAAGGTTGACCATGCTGCATTACGAGCTATTTATGGTTGCTGGTGCGGGCTTAGGACCGAGAGTGGAGATGCCTAAGCATTTCATTGATGTACTAAAGCCATAGGTCAAGGCCAAGCTATAATAAAGTGGCATGCAAGAGTCAAGTTGGGATAGTGTTGCTGTAGAATCATTGACTCAAGTTAAGTGACCAAGTCTCCAAGGCCAAAGGGAAAAAGCCAAAGTGGGGGAGAGATCGGTATTTGTTCCTAAGGGGAGGAAAGGGCTATGGGGAAGCCCAAATTTTACAAGACCAATAAAGATGCCAACAATGGCAAGGGGTGCTTGAGTTGTTATTTTTGTGCCAATCCACACAGGGTCAAATAGTGCCAGAAGCTTTCAACCATCAAGTAGGTAGAAGGGCTATCCGAAAGTAAGAGGGGCAATGGTAAATAACATAAAAAAGAGCCTAAAAAGAAATGGCTAGGTGCTAGTCAAGACTGCTGAAGGGTTTAAAACTATTGAGGAGCTAATGAGAGGAAGCCAGTGGTAGCAGAGTACCACGTTATAAGTCCCATAGCGCAGCGAAAATCCTCACAAAAGAGTGTGTCATAGAAAACTTGGAGGAAGCACAAGAAGCATTAGTAGCATGGGTGGAAAGGACCATTGTAGCAGAGTTCTGAGGAACATAGGATCGATAATAGTATAAGGTAATAGAGTACATGTTCGAGTAAGGGATTGAAATGTTGGAAAATTGATTTGTGGGGCAAGAGTCGAAACTAGCATGTAAGGTGGGTGCATCATCCCCCTAGCAATGGGGGCATTACAAGAATGAGTGGGGCAGAATGTCATGGTTCGCAAGCTGGCCTAGGCCCAGTAGTTCTCTCCAAGTCAAGTGATAGTTCTAGTTCTAGTGGGATAGAGTCTGACAGCTAAGAAGACTAGGCCTTCAGGCACACTAGAGGTCTAGGTCACGGGGAACTAACCCAAAACAGTGGGGTGGATGGTGATTGAGACTCCAAAAGCTTAGGGAAGGTGTTTAGGTTCAGTAGGATTAAGTCAGGCCAAGGGATGGGCAAGCACTAATGATCGAGGTGTGAGCGCATGGTCAAGCCTAGGTGCAAGCACACCTGAACACATACCTGGAAGGATCATATTTGGGGGCTTCCAAAAAGCTTGCTACTCAGAATGATTTCAAGTCAAAGATTGCACAGTAGCATCAAATCCCCTAGAATTAAGGATTATAACTTAGCTCCTAGAATCAAGGGATTGTAATCTCCAGAGTTTAAGAATGTATCTTAGGTACTAAATGTAAGGGGGGCTCAGCTATAAATAGAGAGTCCCCCACCCTCATTGTAAATTTGACAAAACCATGGAGTAGTGACATCCTCACTCTTGCCTTAAATCTTTTTATTGTTCTTCTATTACCATTTCGTCTAGCATTTGCTATGCCCTTTCATTTTACAGTGTACAAGGTGGCCAAGTCCTGCAATCTAGAGTGTCCATAGACTGTTTCTTATGTTAGGCTGATCAAGGATACAAAAAAGTTCATTCTTGTTCCCTAGAGCCTTGTGAGGTAGGAGCTTGAGCTTCGCCAGTGACAAGTGGTGTTGTCTCTAAGTCGAGTGACAATTCTAGTTCTAGTGAGACAGAGTCTGACAGCTAAGGTACCAGGCCCTAAGGTGCACTGGAGGTCCAAATCACAGGGAACTAGCCCAAAACAATAAGGCAGATAGTAATCAAGACCCCAGAGGCTTAAGGAAAGTGTTCAAGTTGAATAAGGTTGAGCAAGGCCTAGGGCATGCATTGGAGAGCAATGTGTGGCCACCATCTCAGACCTAAGTGGGAGCATTGATGATTAAGGTACGGTGCAAGGTCAGGCCTAGGTGTGGGCATGTTTGAACACAGTCTTGGAAGGATCAAATTTTGAGGCTTCTAGAAAGCCCGGTTCTTAGCATGATTTCAGCAAGTCAAGGATTGTGTAGCAACACTAAGTCCCCTAGGATTAGGGATTGCATCTTAGCTCTTAAAATCAAGGGATTATAGTCTCTAGAGTTTAAGAATGTATCTCAGACACTAAATGTAAGGGAGACTCAGCTAAAAATAAAGAATCTTGCACCCTCATTGTACACACACTAGAACCATTAAGTAATAACATCCTTACTCTTGCCTTAAACCTTTATGTTGTTTTTTGTTAGCCTTTCTTCTAGCACTTGTTGTGCCCTTTCATTTTGCAGCATTTTGTAGTGTACTAGGGGGCCGAGTCCTACAGTCTAGAGTGTTCATGCACCATTTCTTGTGTTAGGCTAATCTAGTATGCGAACGAGTCCATTCTCGTGTCTTGGAGTCATGTGAGCTTAGAGCTTGAATCTTAACCAATGACACATGCACATGCCTCGACCACCATTAGGACTTGTTGTCTCTTTGTCTTTGCACATGCTTTGACCACCATCAGCACATGCTAGCCCTTGTGTGGATAGTTCCCTTGAACATCATGCTAGGTTGCACACCACGTGTAGGTATCCTAGGCCCAAGCCATGCGCCATACGCACCACGATTGGGTAGTAGGTGGGTTAAGGCACATCTTTATATTTTTGCCATGCTATGCCATTTTTATGGCTTGTAAATTCATATAATGGTCCCCTAAGCCTTCATGTGAAGTTTCTTGACAACATAACTTGTTTTTTATTTTTCATGATTTTCAAAATTTTTTATGGTTCAAATTTTTTGAAAATTTTTTAGGAGTTTTGGCACAATTTGGACCTGGTGCAGGCACATTCCTTAATCAGCATTGGTAGAAAATGTCTTTTGGTGTAGGCAGTTGCCTCGAACATAATCGACACATGGTGGGTGTCACAGGTCATGAGATCCTTGACCAAAACCACGCACAAGACTACTCTTATTCGAGGTCTGCCTTTCTGAGTCAAATCATTTTTAATCCTTTAAGCCATATACTCAAGAACCTTTCTTAGCTTGAACCCCATAGGGTTGCATACAACATTCTCAAACTCAGTAGGGAGCAAGCCCTATCATCTTAATCAACCCATGATTTTTAGGGTAGCCCTGAGCACCCATCTCTACCTACAAGCATCAAGGTCGCGATTTCTGACCCATTTGGCTCATAAGGGCGCATAGCCCCAGTTCTCATGATACTATCTCATTCTGGCATGGGAAGAACCCAACACCATGCCTATTTGGATCATACGCAAGATCTTATGCCTTGAACTCAGAGGCACAGCATAAAAGTTGGTCAACAGCCAATCCGAAGCCAGAATAGGCTCATCTCATCCCATAAAACTCCTGTTTTGGGGCCTCAAGCCTTAGCCTCATTCCAGGCTGCTAGCATGCGTGATGGACACTCTACATCATGCTTGTCCCACTTCGAGGAACTCAAGTGTGCTACCCCAGCCATAATGCACCTTTATTGATTGGCCACAAAGGTCTAGTAGCATGCTTACTTGGCAAAATTGAAATACTGTTACTTTTAATGTTATTTTACTTATTCAATGAATTAAAGGCAGGGCATGATCCCTTCTTTTGGCCCAAGGCCAGCCTCAATCAATCAATCTGGGTGGAAAACATTTTCAGGTGAAGAGTTTGGCTGTAGTAGCACATCTGTTAAAAGATAACACAGGTGTCCTAAAATGATCTCAATGAGAACAAAAATCTCGTGTCAAACAAAAGGGTAAAAGCTCATTTGATTTTGAGTTCTAATATGAATACAAACCATGAAAGAATGGCCTATCAATCCTTTAGACCTTTAAAATTTAAAGCTAGAGATGTCAGAAAAGTTATCACAAGAATAACTGGCTTATGGCAACCAAGCATTCGTAGCGACATTGCTTTTTGATCTTTCGATGTTGGCTCTTCCTATCATTCTGAAGCAGAATTCACTAAGTGTTAAATTGTTTACCCACCAATAGGGATTGTGAGTTGGTTTTGGATCATCATAAGATATGTTAGTCTTACACTACTGATGGTAGCATCGTAATAGTAATTCAACCTAGTACGAGAGGAATCATTGATTTGCACAATTGGTTATCATGCTTGGTTAAAAAGCCAACGGCATGAAGCTACCATATGCTAGATTATAACTAAACACCTCTAAGTCATAATCTGAGCTAAAAGTGATGCACACATCCATCGCCTTATTGTCAACCCATAGTAGAGGCCCATGGCCCCCAAAGGCATGTGTCATAGATGTAGCCCTCATGGTAGACAAGCTACGTAGGCATCCTTGAAGCTTAATTTCCATTGAGTGATGGGTAGATCCTTTATAGATGACTTAAATACATGATGGGGTATTGTAAGTGGCAAAGTGGCCTTGCTACTATGATCTACTGAGATTCAACCCTTTGTCACTTCAATTCATCCCTCCCCCCATAGCCACCAAAGTCTCTTCACTTCATTTTTTTACCCCACACCCCTCTGGGGTTGGGGATAAATAGTTTTCTCTGTTGCAATTGATTTAGCCGATTGATGACATCCCTCCCTCAAGCATCCAAATAAACAACAACCAAATACCCTTAGTATATGTTACAGGGATAAGCTCACCCTTGGTGTGGGCACTTGCATTAAACTCCATTAGCACACATAGGCCCTTAATATAGGTTGTTGCATCGAACACCACCAATAGCATCTAGGCCTTGGTTGGTGCAGGCAATTGTATGCAACACCATCTACCAATGTTGGCCCGTTATTGCCTCAAACACCATTAGCAAATGCTGGCCCTTTGGTAGAGGATGTTGCCTTAGATGCCATTGCTTGATGCTGGCACTTAGTGAGGACACTTGCCTAGACCACCATTAGTGTAAGTAGGCCCTTAGTATGGGTTGTTGCCTCAGACACCTATTCGGTAGATGCTAGTGTCATAGTTCATGCACAAGTCCTAATCAAGTAGGTTGAGAGATACAGGTTGTTAGAATTGGTGCAGGTAGAGCATTAGGAAGGGTTGAGACCAAGGTCCTAAAGGCACATACGAGGCCCAAGTGTGCAGACTAGGGCCTAGGCTAAGGTGAGAGAGCATGGTGAGGTTAGCAATCTAGTATCGAGAATGAAGACTACTCGTTGGAAGAATCTAGAACACCCTAAAAGAGTGGCGTAGGTACATAGACACAAAAGGCTCAAGATTACCCTAGAGATAGGCTAGGAGTACGAGTGTAAAAGAGTCTGGAGAAGCCTAGAGGCTAGCTAGGTGCCCAGGCACTAAAGGTTCTAAAAGTGCCTTGGCACAAAAATACTAATAGGCACTATAGCACCCAAAGGCTCTAAAAGGCCCTAGTTGCATGCAACACGGTGAACAGATGAAGAAAGTTCTAGAACCCACTAGGTGTGGGCACTTAGCGGGAGTGTCTAGACTCTTTTAGACCTGAGGCTCAGTGGAGAGCTTAGAACAAGTTGGACTCTACAAAGGCCTTAGTTGACCTAAAAAGTGTCAGGGCATGGAAGGGTTTAAAAGGCTTATGAGGACCATTCACTTGGATCAATAAGGACCATATGTGTTAGGGAGGCTCAAGTATTAATAAGGGCCCTCCTTTCATTAGTGAAAAATTAAAAGCTACACAAGTAAGAATAGCCAAGTCACAGACTTGGGCATTGAGCAGTTGTATATAACATCAAGTAAATAAAAGTTACAATTGCTTTAACTTTCTTTCTTAGCTTTGTCTCAAACTCTTAGGTAGCCAATGGAGTCCATGGCAAAAGTGCTCAGCACAAAGCTAGGGAAAAGGTTGACTTAAGCATACGGATGGTATTTCTTGCATAAGGCCACATTATAGTTAGGCTTAAGCTCCCAACCCATGACAATTGGTATTTGAGCCAATTCTAATCAGAGTTGGTATCAGAGTAGGTTCAACCATAGGGACATCAGAACCTTCATTATAACCCATGTTGATGTCAGTTTAGGTTGTGCGAGCAACTTGCGTGCTAGTGTACCAATTGTGCTATTAACTTGTAGTGGGGTTGCATAGTGTGATCATTACTGGTTGTTGATGCCAAGAATAACACACATGGATGCCTGAGTGCTCCTAAAGATATGAAAAGATCTTTAGTTCAAGCTTCATGTTTATGGTTGAGTGCATAGGTAATGTGTCTGAGGGCCACCCACCCATGTGTAAGGGGAGAAAGGCTGGTTATCCATAAAAATCAGTTTAAGGGTACCAAGGATTGTACATGAGTGCTAGATTCCATATAAGAGGAGTTCAAAAAAGGGTAAAAGCCATAGGTAAGAGCTGAATGAAGTGGTAGGGTACAGAACTTGAAATAGGAGTATTGCCATTGCTGAGTTGGTGGTTAAGGCTTAGTACCCTAAGTTTGCATAGCCCAAAAGTAAAGGCTAAGCCTAGTGGTAAGGGCTTGTGTGAGGGAGACGAGAGTAGCAATACCTCAAAAGAAGAGTAAGCCAATAAAGAACCGCAGCATAGGAAGGCAAAGACCAAAGGTTCAAAGGTATAGGTGACCATATCCTTTAACTGCTTCTTATGCTCATGACCACATAAAGCCAAGGAACACACATAGTGAAAGAAGGTTAGAGCCATTGTGAAGACTTAGGGAGAGTCCAATGGCAAGAGTCACAATGGTAGTTGAGCTAAAAGGAGAGGATATTTCAAGTTCCTGATGATAAGGAAAGTGTGGCTACCAAGAGCCACCAGCCCTAGAGATAGATGGTTCATCAAAGAAAGAGTAATGGCCTAGATGTGAGCATTGCATGCCCTACACCAGTGAGCACTGTATACCCTGAAGGGCCTATTGAGTGTAAGGAAAGGGTAATGGCACATCACAAACTAAGGCACTACTCGCTTTAATAACCACTAGTTTCATGGGAACTGCATAGGATCATACTAAAATATGGGATGACTATGAAGGTGTATCGAGAACCATCATGTGCCAAGGACCATCAAAACAATAATGGGACATTAATCTAGCATGCACGTATGGTGAATGAATGACATCCCTTAGCAATGAAGTCATTGCTAGAACAAATAGGGGAGAATGTCATGGTAAGTTCTAAGCCAAATGGGTCGAGAGACATAGCTTATTTGATTTAGTGCTAGGAAAAGACTGGGAAAGATCGAGACCAAAGTCCTAAAGTCACATACAAGGACCAAATGTGTAGAGTAAGGCCAAGGCAAAAGTATGAAAGCATGTCGAGGTGAGTAGACTAGTGCTGAGAATGGGGACTACTTATTAGAAGGATCTGGAACACCCCAAAAGAGTGGCATGGGCAAATAGGCATAAAAGGTTCTTGATTAACCTATAGATAGGCTAGGCATATGGTGCAGAAGAGTCTAAAGAAGACTAGAGGCTAACTAGGTGTGAGGGCACCGATAATTCCATAAGGGCCTGATGTGGGAATAGTAATAGGTACTATAGCAACTAGATGAGAAAGGCTCTAGAAGGCCCTAGCTAGATATAGAGCAATGATTAGATTAGGAAGGTTTTGGAATTCAATAGGTATGGGCACTCAGCAGGAGTGCCCAGACTCTTCCAAACTCGAGGCTGTATGGGGAGCTTGGAATAAGCTAGATTTCATAAAGGCCTTAGTTGACCTAGGAAGTGTCTAGAGGCCATGAAAGGGTCTAAAAGGCCTATAAAGGCCATACACTTAGATCAATAAGGGCTATATATAGTGGAAAGGCTCAAGTATAAATAAGAGCCCTCACTTTCATTAGTGAGAAGTTAAAAGCTACACAAGTAAAAAGAACCAAGTCATAAACTTAGGCATTATGCAATTGTATATAGCATCATGTAAATAGAAGTTACATTTGCTTTAACTCTCCTACCTAGATTTCTTACAAGTTTTTAGAGAGCCAATTAAGTGCACGATAAAAGTGTTCAGCTTAGAGTTAAGGAAAAGGCTGACTTAGGCATACGGATGGTAGTTTCCTACTTAAGGTTACACAGTAGCTAGGCTTAAGCTCTAGCCCATAACAGTGGCACTTAGTCAAGAATGTGTATTGTGATATTCCCACCCAAGGCACTTATTTACCCCTCGATCATCATCAACACAAAATAATGCTCGATGCATATGTCACAGGCTCTAGCCTTAAGCTAAACTTTATGCTAACTTGGATAGGGCATTGACTCTATCTGCTTAAGTTAGCCTACAAAACTTAAGTGCTTAACATAATTTTAGCTTGTCAAAGATTGAGCTGTATTATTGGGCTTTTTAGAAGCCTTCAAATCTGATCTTCTAGGACTATGTTTAGGAGTGCCCATACCTGGGCCTAGCTCAATTTTACCAAACTTGAACGCTATGCCTGAGCCTCTAGAGTCTTGATCACTACTCGTACCATTATTCTATGCTAGTTTCTTATGACTTAGACCTCTAGTAAGCCTCAAGGCTTGGTCTTTCTGGCTGTTAGACCTTATCCGCTAGAGCTAGAACTACTCTTTAACTAGAAGGGAACCCTTAGGCTTAGACCAGTGTCATGGTCAAGCCTTAGTGTGCCCCGATCTTGCTAGGACTAACCTTGAGCCCAACAGCGAATGAGGCTTTATAGTCATGATAATGGTCTTAGAGCTGTGCATGGACAGTGTAAGCCTAGGAACATGTTGCTAATAGTGTGTATGGGTGGTGTGAGCCCTAGGCCTGAAGATGTATGAACAAGTACGAGCTAGTGGGTGAACACTTTTAAGCTAGGTAGCCGGTCGGGTGTTGTTGGTCAAAGTCATGTGTAGGCACCCTCAAGTGAGTTGGTGGATCAATGAGTGAAATCTGAGAATTATGGTGGCTAAGAGACAAGTTACCGAGCCCTAAATTGGTTGAAGAAAGGTTCTAAGATGGTTAGAAAGAATAACATCCCCATTTCAGATAGTCTTATGGTTCATAGTAAAATGGTTGGGAAATCTCTTACACTCTTTATAGGGGATGATTGGTGTCAACTCTCCACCAACCCTTGGTTAGTGGGTTGGCAAGGGCCTGGCTAGTCTAAAGTGAGCTATTTGTAGGCACATGTGGTGTCTAGGTGGGTAGGCATCATTGGGTCATGAGTGTGGCACAGTGCTTCCTTTGGTCATGGTAAATGTAAGGACAGTTGGGGCCAACAGGCCTTGTATTGCTCTTTTATGTTGAACCATCGGGGTTAGACTGCAACATTTAATATGCACCTCAATTTCCCCTCATCGAGCTAGTTTGATGAGTAACCAAGGGTCATGAGATGGTGTTTGTGTAGGAGAGGCAAATCATCCTTGAGGGATGAGTGGCTAGCAAACAGGCAAATCATTTTTTTTTAAATTAATTTTTTAATTTTTAATTAATTTTTAATTATTATATATATTTTAAAAATTTTATTATTATTATTATTATGAAAACAGTAGACCTGGACAAAATCGGTATCTACAGTTGCCCCTCTTTGCACATTGCTGAGAATTAGGAATAGGGCAAAGACAAAGACAACGATTTTGTCCGAAATCAAATCATGGATTTTTTTTCGAGTTAGGTCAAATGATAAAGAAAATGATATCGTGTGTTGAAAAATAAAGAATCGATTAAAGTAACACCGAAAGTTGAATAATAAAGAAAGTGATCGGGACGACACTGCGAGTCAAGGAATAACAAGATCAAGATTGAACTTGGATTGAATTACATGTCAGAAACGAGGAGACTGGGATTAAACCACGAGTAAGAGAAATACTAAGGATCAGGATTAAATCGTGAATCAGAGAATAAAGAGATCGGGATTAAATCGCGAATCAAAAAATGCGTTAAAGGATTGAATCACAAGTAAGAAAATAAAAAGATTAGGATTAAACCATGAGTCAGAGGATAACAACAATTGAGATTAAACTGCAACTTTGAATTAAAGAGATCGGGATTGAACCGCGAATCGAAGAATAAAAAAATCGAGATTAAATTGCGAGTCATAAGATAACAACAATCGAGATTAAACTACGACTGGGACTGAATCGTAAGTCAGGAAATTAATGAAATGACCGGGATTAAACCACGAGCCAAAGATTAAAGATGACTGGGACTGAACTGCAAGTCAAGAAATTAATGAAATGATCGGGATTAAACCATGAGCCAAAGATTAAAGATGATTGGGACTGAATCGCAAGTCAGGGAATTAATGAAATACCGGGATTAAACCACGAGCCAAAGATTAAAGATGACTGGGATTGAACCGTAGATCAAGGAATTAATGAAATGATCGGGATTAAACCACGAGCCAAAGATTAAAGATGATTGGGACTGAATCGCAAGTCGGGGAACTATATAAGACTAGGCTGTGAGTTAAGAAATAAGAGGTTGGGTACTCTATAGACCAATAGTTTTGATTTTAAAGATTGTGCTAACATACCATCTTCAAGGCCATTATCTTTGTTTCAGAAAAAAAACATATTGATTCTTCCTGATATCTCATAAAGAAACCTTTTATGCAACTTATTGAGAGGTATGTAATGCATGCAATGATTGTGATGAATGAAAAGACAAAGATGCCGTCAACGAATTATATCATGAATTTCATTCAAGTTAATTCAACTTTTGGTTCAATTCTTTCAAACTTTAAAAGCGGTTTTTAGTAATCTTGTCCTTTTAAATCTTTTAATTTTTGAATAGAAATCTATCTCATGACAGACCCATCTGGCTTTTAGTCACTCTAAAATCTCCTTTTTTTTTAGTAATCAATCCATTTCATTTCATTCTTTTTGCCCCTATATT
>NW_019167871.1:19917445-20166577 GCF_002303985.1 Durio zibethinus | reverse complement strand
TTATGACTATTTGAGCAATTATCAATCCAAATCGTTAAGATCTTTGTTTTGTCATAAAACAATTGTTTTGATCATAAAGCTTATTTAGTTAAAAATAATACTAATTTAATAATATTTCAAAAATTAATAAGAGATTTAAAAAATAAATGTTTTGAACCAGTTCAAATAGTTAAAACTATTAGAATAATTATATATTTTAAATCATTCTAACCTTTTGTTTAGTTAGAAAATATTTGTTTCATATCTTACAATCTTATTCAAATAAAATAATCAAATTTATTAACATTTGAAAAATTAATAAAAGTTTGAAAAATAAGAAAAATAATTATTATTTTAAAATCATTATGACTTTTGTTTTGATATAAAACAATTGTTTCAGTTTATAAAAGCTTATCCAAAATAAAAGAATACTAATTTCTTAATATTTCAAAAATTAATAAGCAATAGTTTAAAAAAATAAATTAGTTTACCAAACAAATTCAAATAGTTACGCTTATTTGAACAATTGTCTATTTAAAATCATTATGACCTTTTGTTTTGTCATAAAGCAATTGTTTCAATTCATAAAAGCTTATTCAAAATAAAATAATACTAATTTACTAATATTTCAAAAATTAATAAGTAAGCGATTTAAAAAGTAAATCGGTTTACCAAATCAGTTCAAATAATTGTGGCCATTTCAACAATTATCTATTTTAAATTGTTATAACCTTTTGTTTGGCTATATAACAATTTTTTTTATTATACAAAGTTTATTCAGAATAAAATAATAGTAATTTATTAATCTCTCAAAAATAAATAAGAGATTTAAAAAATAAATTTATTTATCGAACCAATTTAAATAGTTATGACTATTTGAATAATTGTATACTTCAAATGGTTATAACCTTTTGTTCTGTCATAAAACAATTATTTCTGTTTATACAAGTTATTCAAAATAAAATAATACTAATAAAAATATTCCAAAAATTAATAACTGAGAGATTTAAAAAATAAATTTGTTTGCTAAACTAGTTTAAAATAGTTAAGACTATATGAACCTTTATCTATTTCAAATCATTTTTGTTTTGTCATAAAACAATTTTTTGAATTCACACCTAACTTATTTGGAATAAATAAATGAATTTATTCATACTAAAAAATTAATATGTAAGAGATTTAAAAAGTAATTCTATTTACCTAACCAGTTTAAATAATTATGACTATTTGAACATTATCTTTTCAAAATAGCTATGACCTTTTGTTCTGTCATAAAACAAATGTTTTGTTCATGTAAGTTTCTCAAATAAAAGAATACTAATCTATTAATATTTCAAAAATTAATAAGGGATTTAAAAAATAAATCTGTTTAACAACTAGTTCAAATAGTTTGATTATTTAAGGCAATTATTTATTTCAATTGTTATGACTTTTTGTTCTATTATAAAACAATAGTTTTGTTCATACAAGCTTATTTGGATTAAATAATACCAATTTATTAATATTTCAAATTAATAGTAAAAAATTTAAAAAATAAATATGCTTACCGAACTAGATCAATAGTCATGACTATTTGAATAATTATCTATTTCAAATCGTTATGACCTTTTTTTTGTCATAAAAAATCAATTTTGATTCATATAAGCTTATTTGAAATAAAATAATACTAAGCTATTAATAGTCTAAAAATTAATAATTAAGAGATTTAAAAATGAATCTATTAAACGAGTTTAAAATTATGACTATTTTGAACAATTATTCTATTTGAAATTGCTATAACCTTTTTGTTTTTTCATAAAATGATTTTTTTCTATTCATACAAACTTATTTCGAATAAATATACAAATTTATTAATATTAAGACAATTAATAAGTAAAAATTAAAAATAAATTTGTTTACTGAACAAGTTCAAATCGATTATGACTATTTTGTGCAATTATTTATTTCAAATTGTATGGAACCTTTTTTTTGTTATAAGACAATAGTTTTTGTTCATATAAGCTTATTCGAATTAAAATAATACCAATTTATTAATATTTCAACAATTAATAAGTAAAAAATTTTAAAAATAAATATGCTTACTGAACTAGATCAATAGTCATGACCATTTAACTAATTAATCTATTTCGAATTGGTTATGATATTTTCTTTATCATAAAAAAATTATTTCAATTCATACAAGCTTATTTGAAATAAAATAATACTAAGTTATTAATATTATGAAAATTAATAATTAAGAGATTAAGAAAATGAATCTGTTTGTCGAATAAGTTTAAATAATTTTGACTATTTTTGAAATTATCTATTTGAAATCACTGATATACCTTTTGTTTTGTCATAAAATGATATTTTTTCTGATTCATACAAGCTTATTTTGAATAAAATAACTATCAAATTTATTATTAAGGCATAATAGTAAAAGATTTAAAAAATAAATCTATTTATTGAACAATATCAAATCTTTATGACTATTTGAAAAATTATTCATTCAAACCTTGTATGACTTTTTGTTTTATCATAAAATAATTGGGGTTTGTTTCATTTCATTAACAAATATTAATTTATTAATATTTTGACCAATTAATAAGTAGAATATTTAAAAAATAAATATGTTTTTTGAACAAGTTCAACTAGTTATAAACCATCTGAATAATCTGTCTATTTCAAATCATTGTGACCTTTGTTTTTGTAATAAACAATTATTTTAGTTTCATATAAGCTTATTTGAAATAAATAATATAATTTTTTAATATTCAAAAATTAATGAGAAAGAGAATTAAAAAAGAATCTTGTTACCTAACATGTTCAATAGTTATGACCTATTTGATTAATTATCTATTTTCAATCATTGTGACTTTAGTTTTATAATAAAACAATTGTTTTAGTTCATATAAGCTTATTTGAAATAAAATAATATCCAAGTTATTAATATTCTAGAAACTAATGAGAAAGAGAATTAAAAAATAAATCTTGTTACCAACATGTTAAAATAGTTATGACTTCTGAACAATTATCTTTTTAAAAAATATTATGATATTTTGTTTTCTCATAAAAATTTGGTTCTATCATGCAAGCATATTTTTGAATAAAATAATAAAAATTTATTAATATTTTAAAAAATTAATAAGTAAAAATTTAAGAATAAATATATTTTCTAAACATTTTCAAATAGTTATGACTATTTAAACAATTATCTATTTCAAATTGTTATGACATTTTGTTTTGTCAAAAACTAATTGTTTCTGTTCATAAAAGCTTATTTGAAATGGAAATAATACTAACTTATTAAAATTCCAAAAATTAATAAGTAAAAGATTTAAAAAATAAATTTGTTTATAGAGCAAGTTCAAATAATTATGACTATTTGAATAATTATTTATTTCAAATCATTACGATCTTTTGTTTTATCATTAAACAATTGTTTCTATTCATACAAGTTTATTCAAAATAAAATAATACTAATTTATTAATATTTTAAAAATTAATAAGTTGGAAATTTAAAAAATAAATTTGTTCACAAAACAAGCTTAAATAGTCATGTCCATTTGAACTATTATATATATCAAATTGTTATTAGATTTTGTTTTCTCATAAAATAATTGTTTCTATTCATACAAAATTATTCAAAATAAAATAATACTAATTTATTAATATTTCAAAAATTAATAAAAGAGTTAAAAACTAAATCTTTATATTGAACCAGTTTAAATAATTATGATTTTTTGAACAATTATCTATCTCAAATCGTTGTGATATTTTTTTGTCATAAAGCAATTGTTTTTGTTCATACAAGCTTATTTGGAGTAAAATATTGATAAATTAATAATATTCTAAAAGTTAATAAATGATTTAAAAAATAAATGTGTTTGCCAAACTAATTCAAATAGATAAGAAAATTAGAACAATTATCTATTTCAAATCTTTTTGACCTTTTGCTTGTCATAAAATAGTATTTTTAGTTCATACATGCTTATTCAAAATAAAATAATACTAATTTATTAGCATTCAAAAAATTAATAAACAACAAATTTTAGAAAATAAATTTGTTTATCAAACAAGTTCAAATAGTTATGACTATTTGAACAATTATCTATTTAAAATAAATATGACCTTTTGTTTTATCATAAAACAATTGTTTCAATTTATAAAAGCTTATCTGAAATAAAATAATATTACTTTATTAATACTTCAAAATTTGATATATTAGAGATTTAAAAAATACATTGAACTAGTTCAAATAATTATGGCTATTTGAACAATTATATATTTCAAATCATTACAAACTTTTGTTTTTTCATAAAATAATTGTTTTTCATCATACAAGCCTATTTGGAAAAAATAGTATTAATTTATTAAAATTTCAAAAATTAATAGGAAGGAGATTTAAAAAATATACCTATTTACTAAATTAGTTCCTATTTAAACAATTATTTATTTTAAATTGTTGTAACCTTTTGTTCTATCGTAAAATAAATGTTTCAATTCATATAAGCTTATTTGGAATAAAATAATACTAATTTAATAATATTCCCAAAATTAATAACTAAGAGATTTAAAAAATAATTGTTTGCTGAAGTAGCTCAACATAGTTAAGACTATCAGAACAATTATCTATTTGGAAATCATTATGGACCATTTGTTTTATCATAAAACAAATTGTTTCAGGTCATAGAGCTCATTCAAATAAAATAATACTAACTTTATTAATATTCTAAAATAATTAAGTAAGTTATTTAAAAAGTGAATTTGTTTGTCGAAGCAAATTCAAATAATTATGATCATGTTATCAATTATCTATTTCAAATTGTTATTCCTTTTGTTTGTCATATAAGCAATTGTACTTTGAACATTCAACTTTATTCAGAATAAATAATACTATTTATTAATCTTTTAAAACATCAATTTATTTAAGAGATTTAAAAAATCAATTTATTTATCGAACTCAGGTTCAGAATAGCCAATGACTATTTTGAACAATTGTAAACTTCAAATTGTTTTAACGCTTTAATTTTGTCATAAAACAATTATTTTTGTCCATACAAGCTTATTCGAATAAAATAATACTAATATAATAATATTATGAAAATTAATAGCTAAGAAAATTAAAAAATAAATTTATTTGTCAAATCAGTTCCAATATTTAAGACTATATAAACAATTATCTATTTCAAATCGTTATGACCTTTTGTTTTGTTATAAAATAAGTTTTTTTGAATTCATAATAGCTTACTTGGAATAAAATAAAATGAATTTATTAATATTTCAAAAATAAATAAGAGATTTAAAAAATAATTCTATTTACCTATCCAGTTCAAATTATTATGATTATTTGAACAATTATCTATTTCAAATCATTATGACCTTTTGTTTTGTCATAAAACAAATGCTTTTGTTCATATAAGTTTGTTCGGAATAAAATAATACTAATCTATTAATATTTCAAATATTAATAAAAGATTTAAAAAAAATCTATTTATCAAACTAGTTCAAATAGTTTTGACTATTTGAGCAATTATTTATTTAAAATCATTATGACTTTTTGTTCTATTATAAAATAATTGTTTCAGTTCATACATGCTTATTTGGTCTAAAATAATACTAATTTATTAATATTTCAGCAATTGATAAGTAAAATTTAAAAAATAAATATGTTTACTGAAATAGATCAAATAATCATGATTTTTTGAATAATTATCTATTTCAAATCGTTATGACCTGTTGTTTTGTCATAAAAAAAATGTTTCAGTTCATATAAGCTTATTCGAAATAAAATAATACTAATTTATTAGTAATTCAAAAATTAATAATAAAGAAATTTAAAAAGGTGAATCTATTTACTGAAAAAGTTTAAATAATTATGACTGTTTGAACAATTATCTATTTAAAATCGCTATACCCTTTTGTTTTGTCACAAAAGAATTTTATCTATTCATACAATCTTATTTCAAATAATATAAATTCAAATTTATTAATATTAAGACAATTAAAGATGTAAAAGATTTAAAAAATAAATTTGTTTACCAAACAAGTTCAAATCATTATGACTATTTGTGTAATTATTTATTTCAACTTGTTATGGCTTTTTGTTTTATCATAAAACAATTGTTTCTGTTCATACAAGTTTATTTAGATTAAAATAATATTAATTTATTAATATTTTGACAATTAATAAGTAAAAGATTTTAAAAAATAAATATGTTTGCCAAATAAGTTCAAATAGTCATGACTATTTAAATAATTATCTATTTCAAATCATTATGACTTTTTCTTTTGTAATAAAACAATTGTTTTAGTTCATATAAGTTTATTTGAAGTAAAATAATACTAATTTATTAATATTCCAAAACTTAATGAGTAAGAGAACGAAAAAAAGAATCCATTTACCAAAAAAGTTTAAATAGTTATGACTATATGAACAATTATCTATTTTAAAACATTATGATCTTTCGTTTTGCCACAAAATAATTGGTTTTGTTCATGCAAGCTTATTTTGAACAAAATAATTTAAATTTATTCATATTCCAAAAATTAATAAGAAAAAATGTTTTTTGAACACATTCAAATAGTTATTACTATTTGAATAATTATCTATTTTTTGTTTCGTCATAAATTAATTGTTTTTGCTCATAAAAACTTATTCAGAATAGAAATAATACTAATTTATTAAAATTCTAAAAATTAATAAGTAAAAGATTTAAAAAATAAATCTGTTTAATGAGCGAGTTCAAATAGTTATGACTATTTGAACAATTATTTATTTCAAATCATTATGATATTTTGTTTTGTCATAAAACAATTGTTTCTATTCATATAAGTTTATTCAAAATAAAATAGTACTAATTTATTAATATTCTAAAAATTAATAAGTTAGAGATTTAAAAAATAAATATGTTTGCCGAACAAATTCAAATAGTCATGTCCATTTGAACTATTATCTATTTCAAATAATTATGGCATTCTGTTTTGTTGTAAAACAATTGTTTTTTTCATACAAAATTATTTAGAATAAAGTATACTAATTTATTAATATTTCAAAAATTAATAA
Source organism: Durio zibethinus (assembly GCF_002303985.1). The sequence goes on along the minus strand of NW_019167871.1, from coordinate 20,159,553 downwards.
GACATTCAAAAGCTAAATTTGTTTACCAAACCAGTTTAAATAGTTATGACTATTTCAACAATTACCTATCTTAAATAGTATGATCTTTGTTTTGTCATAAAACAAATTGTTTCTATTCATGCAAGCTTATTCTAAATAAAATAATGCTAAACTAATAATATTCTAAAAATTAATAATTAAGAGATTTAAAAAATAAATGTGCTTGCCGAACTAGTTATAATAGTTAAGACTATTAGAATAATTATCTATTTCAAATCATTTTGACCTTTTGTTTTGTCATAAAATTTTTTTTCAGTTCATGCAAGCTAATTTGAAATAAAATAATTAATTTAATTAACATTCAAAAAATTAATAAGCAAGAAATTAAAAAAAATAAAATCTGTTTACTGAATAAGTTCAAATAGTTATGACTATTTGAACAATTATCTATTGAAAATTGTTATAAACTTTTGTTTTATCATAAAATAATTATTTTAGTTTAATAAAACTTATCCAAAATAAAATAATATTACTTTATTAATATTTCAAAAATTGAGAAGTTGTAGATTTAAAAAATAAATCAGTTTATCGAATTAGTTCAAATAATTATTGCCATTTGAACAATTATTTATTTCAAATCATTATGAACTTTTTATTTTGCTATCAAATAATTGTTTTTTATCAACAAGTTTATTTGGAATAAAATAATATTAATTTATTAATATTTCAAAAACTAATAAGTAGGAGAATTAAAAAATAAATATACTTATCGGACCAGTTTAAATAGTTATTACTATTTTAATAATTATAGATTTCAAATCATAAAATAATTATTTATGTTCACACAAGCTTATTCAGAATAAAATAATACTTATCTAATAATATTATGAAACTCAATAACTAAGAGATTTAAAAAATAAATTTGTTTGTCGAACTAATTCAAATAGTTAAGGCTATATGAAAAATTATCTATTTCAAATTGTTATGACCTTTTGTTTTGTCGTAAAACAAATATTTTTGTTCATATAAGTTTGTTTTGAATAAAATAACATTTATTTTTTAATATTTTAAAAATTAATAAGAGATTTAGAAAAATAAATCTATTTACCAAACCAATTCAAGTAGTTATAACAATTTGAACAATTATTTATTTCAAATCATTATAACCATTTGTTTTGTCATAAAACAATTGTTTCTATTGATATAGTCTTATTCAGAATAAAGTATGCTAATTTGTTGATATTCTAAAAATTAATAAATAACAGATTTAAAAAATGAATCTGCTGGCCTGACTAGTACAAATAGTTAAACAAATTTATTTTTTAAATCTCTTAGTTATTAATTGTCAAAATATTATTAGATTAGTATTATTTTATTTTGAATAAGCTTGTATGAATAGAAATAATTGTTTTATGAGAAAACAAAAGGTTATAACAAATTAAATATATAATTGTTCAAATAGGTATAATTATTTGAAGTGGTTCCATAAATAACATTATTTTTTAAATCTCTTATAAAATTTTAAAACATTAATAAATTAGTTTTATTTTATTATGAATAAACTTGGATGAGTTGAAATAATTGTTTTATAACAAAACAAAAAGTCAGAACGATTTAAAATAATAGATAATTATTCATATAGTCTTAACTATTTGAACTGGTTCGACAAACAAATTTACTTTTTAAATCTCTTAGTTATGAATTTTTAGAATATTATTAATTTAGTATTATTTTATTCCAAATAAATTTATATGAATAGAAATAATTATTTTATGATAGAACAAAAGGTTGTAACAATTTGAAATATATAATTATTCAAATAGTCATAACTGTTTGAACTTATTCAGTAAATAAATTTATTTTTTGAATCTCATACTAATTCTTGAAATATTAATAAATTAATATTATTTTATTTCAAATAAACTTGTATGTTCAAAAATTATTGTTTTATGACAAAACAAAAAGTACTAACAATTTTATTTCAAATAAGCTTGTATGTTGAAAAACAATTGTTTTATGACAAAATGAAAGGTAATAACGATTAGAAATAGATAATTATTTAAATATCCATAATTATTTAAATTGATTCAGTAAACTGATTTATTTTTTAAATTACTAACAATTTTATTTCAAATAAGCTTGTATGTTGAAAAACAATTGTTTTATGACAAAATGAAAGGTAATAACGATTAGAAATAGATAATTATTTAAATATCCATAATTATTTAAATTGATTCAGTAAACTGATTTATTTTTTAAATCTCTTATTAATTTTTAAAATATTAATAAACTAGTATTATTTTATTTTGGATAAACTTTTGTGAACTAAAACAATTGTTTTATGACAAAACAAAAGTTCATATCGATTTTAAATAGCTAATTATTTAAATAGTTATAGCTATTTGAACTTGTTCAGTAAACAGATTTATTTTTTTAAATCTCTTACTTATTAATTTTTTGAAAGTTAATAAATTAGTATTATTTTCTTTCGAATAAGCTTGTTTGAACTAAAACAATTATTTTATGACTAAACAAAAGGTCAAAATGATTTGAAATAGATAATTATTCTAATAATCTTAACTATTTGAATTGATTCAACAAACACATTTATTTTTAAATTATTTATTAATTTTGAAAATATTATTAAATTAGTATTATTTTTATTTGAATTAACTTGTATGATTAGAAACAATTGTTTTATGACGAAATAAAGATCATAATGATTTGAGATTGATATTTGTCCAAATAGTCGTAACTATTAGAATTGCTTTAGAAAACAGCTTTAGTTTTTAAATCTCTTGCTTAATAATTTTTAAAATATTAATAAAATAGTATTATTTTATTTCGGATACGTTTATTAATTGAAACAATTGTTTTATGACAAGACAAAAAGTTAAAACAATTTAAAATAGATAATTGTTCAAATAGTCATATCTAATTAAAATTATTCAGTAAACAGATTTATTTTTTTAAATCTCTTGCTTATTAATTTTTCGAATGTTAATACATTAGTATTATTTTATTCCAAATAAGTTTGTATGAACTAAAATAATAGTTTTATGACTAAACAAAAGGTTAGAATGATTTGAAATAGATAATTGTTCAAATAGTCTTAACTATTTAAACTAGTTCGACAAACATATTTATTTTTTAAATCTCTTACTTATTAATTTTCAGAATATTATTAAATTAATATCATTTTAAAATAATAAGCTTATGTGAAAAGAAACAACTGTTGTATGACAAAATAAAGATCATTACGATTTGAGATAGATAATTGTTCAAATAGTTATAACTATTGAACTAGTTCAGTAAATAGATTTAGTTTTTAAATCTCTTATTAATTTTCAAAATATTAATAAATTTGTATTATTTTATTTTGAATAATTTTATATGAATAGAAACAATTATTTTACCACAAAACAAAAGGTCATAATAATTTAAAATAGATAATTGTTCAAATGAACATAACTATTTGAACTTGTTCGATAAACAACTATATTTTTTAAATCTCCTACCTATTAACTTGCAAAATATTAATAAAGTAGTATTATTTTATTCTGAATAAACTTGTATGAATAGAAACAATTGTTTTATGACAAAACAAAAGATCTTAACTATTTGAAATAAAAAATTGCTCAAATAGTCATAATAATTTGAGCTTACTCAGTAAACAGATTCATTTTATAAATATTTTACTTATTAATTTTTGAAATATTAATAAACTAGTATTATTTTATTTCAAATAAGCTTGTATGGATAGAAACAATTTGTTTATCACGAAACAAAAAGTCATAACTATTTGAAATAAATAGTAAATATTCAAATGAGAACTTTGAAGGCCGAAGGGGGAAAGGTTCCATGTGAACAGCACTTGAACATGGATTAGTCGATCCTAAGAGATGGGGGGAGTTAGTCCAACAACGCATCTAGTGCGAGCTTTGAAAGGGAATCGGGTTAAAATTCCTAAGCCAGAACGCGAAGGCTAATGGGAACATTAGGGAGTTTGGAGTCGTCGGCAGGGGCCTCGAGAAGAGTTTTCTTTTTTGTTTAACTACCTACCCACCCTAGAAATGGCTCAGCTAAAGGTAAGGTCTAGTGGTCGAAAGAGCACCACACGTCATGTGGTGTCTGGTGCACCCTCAACAGCCTTTGAAAATCTAAAGGATCATGCTATCCGTGCTCGATTATACTCATAACCGCATCAAGTTTCCAAGGTGAATAGCTTTTGGTCGATGAAACAATGCAGGCAAGGGAAATTGACAAAATGGATCTGTAACCTAGAGAAAATGATTGGCTCTAAGGGCTAGGCATTGGGGTTCTAGTGTTGAACCCATCAGCTACTGGAGCACTACTTGAGTTGTTTTCATGGCGAGAGTAGGTCACCGTATGCTGACCAAGGGACGGATTGGGAAAGGCTCTCTCAAGGGCTTTTCTCGAGTGATGAACAGTTGACTCAGAATTGATATAGACAAAGAGAATCTAATTGTTTAATTAAAACAAAAGCGTTGTGATGGTTGTTACGGATGTTCACATAATGTGATTTCTACCTAGTGCTTTGAGTGTCAATGTGAAGAAATTCAACCAAGCATGGGTAAACGACAGAAGTAACTATAACTCTCTTAAGGTAGCCAAATGCCTTGTCATCTAATTAGTGATGCACATTAATGGATTAATGAGATTCCTATTGTCCTTGTCTACCATCTAGTGAAACCACAGCCAAGGGAACGGGCTTGGTAGAATCAATAGAGAGAGAAGACCTTATTAAGTTGACTTTAGTCTAACTTTGTGAAATGACTTTAGAGGTGTAGGATAAGTGGGAGACCTCAGATGAAATTGAAATACCATTACTTTTAACGTTATTTTACTTATTCTATGAATTGAAAGCGGGGACGACCCCTTTTTTTAGACCTAAAGCCGACCTCAGTTAGTCAATCTAGGTAAAAAGCATTGTTAGGTGGGGAGTTTGGTTGGAAAGGCAAATTTGTTAAAAGATAATGCAGGTGTCCTAAGATGAGCTTAATGAGAACAGAAAACATATGTGGAACAAAAGGGTAAAAGCTCATTTGATTCTGATTTCCAATAAGAATATGAATTATGAAAGCGTGGCCTATCGGTCCTTTATACCTTTAGAATTTAAAGCTAGGGGTGTCAGAAAAGTTACCACAGGGATAACTGGCTAGTGGTAGCTAAGCATGCATAGCAACATTGCTTTTTGATCCTTCGATGCCAACTTTTCCTATCATTGAGAAGTCGAATTCACCAAGTGTTGGATTGTTCACCCACTAATAGAGAACATGAGTTAGGTTTAGACCATCGTGAGATAGGATAGTTTTACCTTATTGATGGCAGTGTCACAATAGTAACTCAACCTAGTAGAGAGGAACTGTTGATTCACACAATTGGTCATCGTGTTTGGTTCAAAGTTCAATGGGGCAAAGCTACCATACACTAGATTTTGATTGAACACCTTTAAGTTAGAATCTAGGCTAGAAATAATGCATGCGCTTGTCACTTGATTGTCAATCCACAGTAAAAGCCTATGGCCCCCAAAGGTACATGTTGTAGGTGCAGCTTCTAAGGTGAACAAATTATGCAGGCCTTCTTAGAGCTTAATTCTCACAAAATGGTAGGTAGAATCCTTTGCAGATGACTTAATTATGTGATGGAGTACTATAAGTGGTAGAGTGGCCTTGCTGCCACTTGCCATGATCCACTAAGATTTAGCCCTTTGTTGCTTTGATTCATCCCTTCCCTCACACCCATTGAAGTCTATTCACTTTATTTTTTTACACCATACCTCTTTGGGGTAAGGGATGCATGGTGTTCTCCATTGCAATCAATTGGGCTGGTGGATGACATCCCTACCTCAAACATCCAAGTAAATGACAACCAAATGCCTTTGGTATTTGTTATAGGAACAGGCTCACCCTTGGTGCAACTAGCCTTTGGATCAGTTCTGCCTGCACACCATTGACAGCACTTGGCCTTGGTTCGTATGGGCAATCGCATCCAACACCATTGGTAGATGTTGGTCTATTGTTTCCTTGAATACCATCAGCAAATGCTATCCCTTTAGTTCAGATGCTACCTCGACACCATCGCTAAATGCTGGCACTTGTCAAAATTGTCAAATGAAAGTCAAGTGCTTAGCATAATTCTAGCTTGTCAAATATTATGCTATAGTATTAGGCATTCTAGAAGCCCACAAATCTGATCTTCCCCGGACTATGTTTAGGCAATCCCGCACATGGGTTTGATCATGTGCTCGTGCCTTGATCATCAGTGTCTACACTTAGGTTTGACTGTGTGACCACATATTGCTCATAAATGAATGTACCTGGACCTAGCTCAATTCTACCAAACCTGAAAACCTTGCTTGTGTCTTTGAAGTCTTGATTACTGCCCATACCACTGTTTTGGGTTAGTTCCCTTGACCTAGGACTCTAGTAAGCCTTATGGATTGGTTTGCTTGGTAGTCGAACCTTGTCATACTAGAATTAAGATGTTCTCACTTAGAGGAACCTTTGGGCTTGGACTAGCTTACGGACCATGACACATGCACATGCCTCAATTCATCTAAGTGCTCACCAGCGCTTACACCTGAGCCTGGTTCAATTCTATAAAACTTAAACACTATGCCTAAGCCTCTAGAGTTTTGATCAGTGCCTATACCACTATTCTAGGCTAGTGCCTTGCAACCTAGGCCTCCAGTAGGCCTTAAGGCTTGGTCCCCTTGGCAATCAGACCCTTTCCTATTAGAACTAAACTACTCCTTGACTCGGAGAGAACTTTTGGGCCTAGACAGCTTTAGACCATGACACATGCACTTGCCTCGACCACCATTAAGACATGTTGGCCCTTAGTCTTTGCACATGCTTTGAACTCTATCGACACATGCTAGCCTTTTGTATAAGTAGTTCCCTTGAACACCATTGGCATATGCTGGGCCACACACTGAGTATGGTATCCTGGGCCTAGACCACATACCATGCACACTACTATCGAGTAGTTGGTGGGTTCAAGCACATCTTCACATTTTTGCCATACGAATGCCATTTTAATGGCTTGTCAATTCATCTAAGCGCTCACCAGCACTTACACTTAGGGCTGGCTCAATTTCATGGAACCCGAACACCATGCTTGAGCCTTTGGATTTTGATCACTATCCATACCACTATTATTCTCTAGTGCCCCGTATTCTAGGCCTCCAATAGGTCTCAAGGCCTAGTCCCCCTAGTAGTAAACCCTTTTCTGCTAGAATTAGAACCGTTCTTCAACTTAAAGAAAACCCTTGGGCCTGGACTAGCTTGCAAACCATGACATGAGTACATGTCTCGACCACCATCAGGATATGTTGGCCCTTGGTCTTGGCATATACTTCGACCACCAATTGCACATGTTGGCCCTTTGTGCGAGCAGTTCTCTTGAACACCATCAACACATGCTAGGCCATGCATCACACATGAGTATCTTAGGCTTGAGCCTCGCACAATGCATACCATGATTGGCTAGTCGGTGGGTTCTAGCACATCTTAACACTGCTGCCATGCCAATGCCATTTTTATGGCCTATAAACTCACATAAGCACTCATTAGTGCCGCACTTAGGCTTGGCTCAATTTTGCCAAACCTAAACATCATGCTTAAGCCTTTAGAGTCTTGATCACTGCTCGTACCACTATTTTGGCTAGTTCCTTATTACCTGGGCCTCTAATAGGCTTTAAGGCTTAGTCCCTCTCACAATCAAACCCTTTCCTGTTAGAACTAGAATTGCTCCTTGACTCAAAGAGAACCCTAGGCCTGGATCAACTTATGAATTATGAAACATGCATATGCCTTGACCACCATTAAAAGATGTTGGCCCTTGGCCTTCGTGCATGCTTCAACCACCATTGGCACATGTTGGCCCTTTGTACAAGTAGTTCCCTTGAACACCAATGGCACATGCTAGGCCACACATCAAGCACAGGTATCCTAGGCTTAGGTCATATACTATGCACACCATGATCAAGTAGTAGATGGGTTCAGGCACATCTTTACATGGCTTGTAAATTCATATAATGCTTACTAGCTCCTGCACCTTGGCTTGACTCATTTCCACTAAACTTGAACATCGTGCTTGAGCTGTTGGAGTCTTGATCACTGCCCTTACCACTATTCTGGGCTAGTTCCCTATGACCTAAACTTCCAGTATACCTGAAGGCTTGGTCCCCCTGGTTATCAGACTCTATCTCACTAGAATTGGAATTGTTGCTTGACTAAAAAAAAGCCTCTAGGCCTGGACTAGCTTGCAAACCATGGCACATGCTCATGCCTCAACCTCTATTGGGACATGTTGGCCCTTGGTCTTAACACATGCTTTGACCATCATTGGCACATACGACCCTTTGTGTGAGCAGTTTCGTCAAACACCATCGGCACATGCTAGGCCGTGCACCAAATATAGGTATCCTAGGCCATAGTCGTGCACCATGTGCACCACAACCAAACAAAAGGTGGGTTCAAGTGTCATGGTTCATAAGCTAGTATAGGCCAAAAGGTTCTCTCCAAGTTGAGTAGCAGTTCAAGTTCTAGCGAGATAGAGTTTGACATCCAAGAAGACCAGAACCTGAGGTTCACTAGATGTCTAGGTCATGGGGAACTAGCCTAAAACAATGGGGCAAGTAGTGATAAAGACTCTAGAGGCCTAGGAAAGGTGTTTGGGTTTGGTAGGATTAAGCTTGGCCAAGGGGTAGGCATTGGTGAGCATTGCATGAGCATCCAATCAAACCCAAGTGAAAGCATTGATGGTCAAAGAATAGGTACACGATCGAGCCTAGGTGTGGGCACACCTGAACATAATCCTGGGAGGATCAATTTTTGGGGCTTTTAAAAGGCTCGATAATTAGCACGATTTTAGCAAGTCAAAGATTGTGTAGCAATACCAATCCCTTAGAATCAAGAATTGTATCTTATTTCTTAAAATCATAAGATTCAAGCCAGCATAATCCTTAGAGTTTAGAAATGTATCTTGGCACTAATTGTAAGGGGGACTTAGTTACAAATAAAGAGATTCTTACCCTCATTGTACACACACTAGAACCATTAAGTAATAACATCCTTACTTTTACCTTAAACTTTTTTTTATTCTTTTGTTAGCCTTTCTACAAGCACTTGTTGTGGCCTTTCATTTCGCAACATACTAGGTGGCAAAGTCTTGTAGTCTAAAGTGTCCATGCACCGTTTCTTATGTTAGGCTAATTTGGGACGTGGAAGAGTCCATTCTTGTGTCCTGGAGTTGTCCGAGCCTAAAGCTTGAGTCTCGACCAGTGACATGGCACATTTTCATATTTTTGCCATGCAAATGCCATTTTTATGGCTTGTAAATTCATAAAACGCTAACCAACACTTGCACCTAGGCTTGGCTCAATTTTGCCAAACCTGAACATCCGGCCTAATCCTTTAAAGTCTTGATCACTGCCTGTAAATTCATAAAATGCTAACCGACACACACACACACCCCTAGGCCTAGCTCAATTCTGTCAAACCCGAACACCAGGCCTAAGCCTCTAGAGTCTTGATCACTACCTATTCCATTATTTTAGGCTAGTTCCCCATGACCTAGACCTCTAGTACACCTTAAGGCTTGGTCTCCCTAGCTTTCAGACCTTGTCCTACTAGAACTGGAACTATTTTTCTACTCGAAAAAAACTCTTAGGCTTTGACCAGCTTACAGACTGTGACATATGCACCAATTAGCCCTTGGTTTTGGCACATGCTTTGATTATCATTGACACATGCTGGCCCTTAGTGCAGGTAGTTCCTTCAAATATTATTGGCACATGCTAGGCCATGCATCATGTAGACCATAACTGGGCAATAGTTGGTTTCAAGCACATCTTCATATTTTTCCATGCCAATACCATTTTTATGGCTTTTTAAATTCATATAATAGTCCCCTATGCCTTCATGTGAAGTTTCATGGCAAGATGTCTCATTTTTTATTTTTCATGATTTTTAAAATTTTTCATGGTTTAGGATTTTTTAAATTATTTTAAAAGGATTTTTGGCCCTAAATTTAGTATACATTATCCTTGTATTTTTGTAGGCATCCATAAAAATATTCAACTAAGAACTTAAAGTGTAGAAGATCTTATGGCCATTTGAAAAAAGTATCCCTATTTTAGACACTTGAATGGCTACTGGTTGTAAACTTGTAAAAGCACTTATGCTTTTTTAAGGGGTTTTTAGTTGTTGAGGTTCCTTGGGGGATAAGGGGCCAATATAAGGGCTAAGGACTAGCACCCATTATACATCATGTGCACACACCCTCTGGCCTCTTTCCCTAATCGTTGGAACCCTCAATGCCATTGACTAGGTTCTTCAACAATCTTTCAGTGATGGTGCCCTAGGCAAAATATGTGACAGCAATACATGCTCGAGCCTAGCATGTGCATCAGGGCTCAGAATCAAACTTTAGCCAAGGCCTCAACCATCATCAGCACATGTTGGCACATGGTGCAGGCACATGCCTTGACCATCATTAGCATAAGCTGGCCTTTGGTAAGGGCACCTACCTCGACCACCACTGGCACTAGCTGGCTTTGGTATGGGTAATTACCTTGACCACCATTGGTAGATACTAGCCCTTGGTGAAGGCACATGCCTCGATTAGTATCGATAGAAAATGACTTTTGGTATAGGTAGTTATCTCAAGCACCATCAGCATATGCTGGCCTTTGCTACGGGCATTTACCTCGAACACCATTAGCACATGCTGGGCCTTGGTACAGGCACATGCCTCAACCACCATCAACACCTACAAACCCTCTTGCAAGATATGCCTATTTGAAAAAAGTTTCCCATTATAGACACTTTAATGTCTACTGCTAACATATCTGTAAAATCTATCATGCCTTTTAAGGGTGGTTGTCTGGTCGCCCTTTTTCCCCTATAAGGAAGTAGGTGTGCATGATAGGCTTTTGTTGCAAACATCAATGGCAATGTCCCTAGAGCAAAATCCAGGCCATGCATGCCTTATGGTCATGTTGTCAAGCAACTAGTTGCTTTGGTGACTTGTAAGACCTTATGGTCTTGACTGGTTGGTGTGCATGTGGAAAAAAGGCTCAGTTATGCCGAGCTCAAGCCCATGCCTATGATTGATGCTGCCCTAAACCCCAAACCAAGTTCCTAAATCAGGTAACAGCTCTTTAAAGTGGTGTAAGTAGAAGCTACAATCACTAGCTTAGTCTAGCCAAGTCTTTTGAGTATTTGGCAGTCCCGTGGTCCCTTATCGTTGACCATAAAAATGCCTTGGATTGGCCAAGCCCGTACATGTAGCCTATGCTACCAAAGACCCTAGGAACAAATCCCTAAATCAAGTAACATCCCCTTAGGGTGGTGGTTATGGAGGTTTCGTGTGCAGTCTCGGCTAGACCAAGCATTAGTGGTGTCCTGCCATTGTTGCCTATTGGATGGCAAGGGCAGTCTTGTGGCCCTTACTTGTGTTTTTCCCATGCCAAGCGATTATGGCATGGCCTCGTACATCATTTCCTCCTCTCGGTCATCTAGTAATTGATTTGGTGGGTTGTGGAGTAATGTGCATGGATGCTGCCACTTGTATGCAATAGGCATATAAGTGATGTTATGATTATACATGTTGGTAGGCTCCATACTCAATGCATCAAATTGTCAATACATCATCCTTTTCAATCTCCTTTATGTAGTCATCGTACCTTAGGGGTGCAATCAGGATCCTATGCTACATACCTAAATTGATGGTAGCTGGATGTTTGTAATCCATCATTCTTCTTGTATCCTTAAGGGCTATGGGTCAAACCTCAATCATGTGTTGTATCCTGAGTGTGCCACCCAAACCTCTATAGCCACATTGGTGCACTAGTGTTTGATCGTGCTATTGGATGTGGAATGTTTTGTGGGTACAGGCTCTCGACCCTTGCATATATATTGCTATGCATTTTACGAGCTTGACACGTATGATGCTTGTGCTTCGTGTTGGCTATCTCCATCGCTTAGTCAGTGCATTGAGGCCCATGCGATGCCAACATCCTGAAAGAATGCTACTTGGTTGATCCTGCCAAGTAGTCATATGCTTATCTTGAAGATTAAGCCATGCTTATGTAAGTTTGAACTAATTCAGATAGTGAAACTATGAATGGCTTATTAAATCAATTATAGGTTATTTGATGGTATCTACTACTCGAATAACTATAGTAATTCTAGATCTAATATGTGCAACAAACCTTAACTTTTAGAAGGGATGCATTCATTAGATAAAAGGTTTACACAGGCTTTGCCCATTACTCTGATGATTCATGATAACTTGATAGATCACATAGCCTATGTGCCAGAGACGCATCATTTAAATTTTTACCCTATCAACTTTTGATAGTAGGATAATGACCTACTATGGTGGTGATGGGTGATGGAGAATTAGGGTTTGATTCCAAAGAGGGAGCCTAAGAAACGTTTACCACTTCCAAAGAAGGCAGCAGGTGCATAAATTACCCAATCCTAACATAAGGAGGTAGTGAAAATAAATAACAATACCAAGCTTTATGAGTCTGGTAATTGGAATAAGTACAATCTAAATCCCTTAATGGGGATTCATTGGAAGGTAAGTCTAGTGCTAGCAGCTGTAGCAATTTCAGCTCTAATAGCATATATTTAAGTTGTTGCAGTTAAAAAGCTTATAGTTGAAACTAGGATTGGGTCATCCGATCCACCTCATAGTGAGCACCAAGCTATTTTTCCCTACTACTAGTGAGGCACTCCTAGCCTTAATTGGCCATGTCATTCCTCTAACATTGTTACTTTGCAGAAATTAGAGTGCTCAAAGTAGGCTTGTGCTTGTATACATTAGCATGGGATAACATCATAGGATTTCAGTCTTAACGTGTTGGCCTTCAAGATAGGAGTAATGATTAACAGGGACAATTAAAGGCATTCAAATTTCATAGTTAGAGGTGAAATTTTTGGATTTATGAAAGATGAACAACTGCAAAAGCATTTGCCAAGGATGTTTTCATTAATCAATAATGAAAGTTAGGGCTCAAAGATGATCAAATACCATCCTAGTCTCAACCATAAATGATGTCGACTAGGGATCAATGGATATTACTTTAGAACTTCACCAGCACCTTATGAGAAATCAAAGTCTTTGGGTTTCGGAGGAGTATGGTCGCAAGGTTGAAACTTCAAGGAATTGACAAAAGGGCATCACCAAGAGTAAAGCCTGTGGCTTAATTTAACTTAAGAAAGGGAAACTTACTAGGTCTAGACATAGTAAGGATTGATGGATTGAGAGCTCCTTTTTGATTCTATGGGTGGTGGTGCATGGTCATTTTTAGTTGGTGAAGTGATTTTTCTAGTTAACTCTATTAAAGAACAAGACCTTAGCCAGCTAACTAGGTATGCGAAGGTGATCCTTCATGGCTAGCTTCTTAGAGGGACTATGGCCACTTAGGCCAAGAAAGTTTAAGGTAATAATAGGTCTGTGATGCCCTTAGATGTTCTTAGCCACACACGTGCTACACTGATGTATTCAAAGAGTCTATAGCCTTAGCTGACGGCCTGGGTAATCTTTGAAATTTCCTCATGATGAGGATAGATCATTGTAATTGTTGGTCTTTAACAAGGAATTCCTAGTAAGCGTAAGTCATCAACTCATGTTGAGTATCCCTACCCTTTGTACACCACCCATTGCTCCTACCGATTGAATGGTTTGATAAAGTGTTTAAATCATGATGACATGGACAATTCGTTACTTGTGACATCATGGGAAGTCCACTGAACCTTATCATTTAGAAGAAGGAGAAGTTGTAACAAGGTTTCAGTAGGTGAACATACAGAAGGATCATTATCTAAAGGATCATTGTCAAAACCCACTTAACGAATGATTCATGAACACGTTAACGAAACATCGAGAGGGTGAGGGTGCTTTCATGCCCTGAGCCCCTTTTAGCCTCAGGCGAGTATGACATTTCATTCTACCTGTCGAAGGGGCAAAATGATTGGTATTATTGCCTATGGCTGAATAACAAAGCCATAGTGTGAATTGTGCCAAAGAACCAAAATGAAAAAGAATGCATATGCCATCACCATCCTGTTTGTGATGTGTGCACAGTCGGCATTATGACTCTTTTTATCATGAAAAATCAAAAATAACTTTCGACAATGGATATCTCAACTCTTACATTGAAGAAGAATGTAGTGAAATGCAATACTTAGAGTGAATTGCAAAATCCCATGAACCATCAAGTCTTTGAATACAAGTTATGCCCCAAGCCATTAGGCCGAGGGCACGCTTGCCTGGGTGTCATGCACTGTCACCCCTCTAAACCCCCGCCCATTGAGCTATAGGTGAAGGGGGTGGAAGATGGCTTCTTGTGATCTTATCGATCATGGTTGGCCCAAAAGTGAGTCCTTGGCAATGATAGCGCTATGACCATCAGTGGTAAAGCTCGTAATGTGCCTCATCTTTAATGACATGTACTTGCTGTCCACCCAAACCCTATTAGATCCCCTGCATCACTTGGTCGATGCTCACATCATGACCTTAGGTCAGACGAGATTACCCACTAAGTTTAAGCATATCAATAAGTGAAGGAAATGAAATTTACCAAAATTCTTTTAGTAGTGGTGAGCAAACTGAGAATAGCCCAGCTTCAGAATTGGACACTTCGGTGTCTAAATTGTAGTATGGAGAAGCATCCTTAATGGTAGATTAGACCCAAGTACCCTAAAAAGGGGTGCCAAGAGGGTGAGAGACCTGTTGTGCCTGGACTCTTTCGTAGCACTAGGCATTGTCTGTGAGTTGGGTTGTTTGGGAATGCAGCCCTAATTGAGGGGTAAATTCTATCTAAGGCTAAATATGGGTGAGAGATCGATAGCAAACAAGTACCATGAGGGAAAGATGAAAAAACTTTAAAGAAAGAGTTAAAAAGTGCTTAAAATTATCGATAGAGAAGCAGATGGGGTTGACAATGTAGCTTGATTAGATGTGGAATGGTAGGAGTCGATTCGTTGATCAGCTCAAGGCATGGATCGACATGGGTCATGATGGTGGCCCAAGCCTAGGCTTTCGGTATGTCTATGAAGATGTTATCACTGTGATCATGGAATGCAGCACACATCATCTCGGTGTGCCTCGACACAGACATGCTCTAGGCATTAGCCTGTGGTCTTGCCATCTGACCCATTTTGAAACACAGACTAAGGAGTCTAACATGTGTGCCAGTCAATAAGCTAAAAAACCTATAAGGTGCAACGAAATTGATTGGCAGGATCTCTCATGGATGCACCACCGATTGACCTTGAACTTTTTTGAAAAGGGTTCGAGTGTGAGCTACCTGTTAGGACCCAAAAGATGGTGAACTATGCCTAAATAGGGCAAAGCCAAATGAAACTCTGGTGGAGGCCTATAGTGATAATGATGTACAAATCATTTGTATGACTTGGGTATAGGGGTGAAAGACTAATCGAACCATTTATAGCTGGTTCCCTCTGAAGTTTCCCTTAAGATAGTTAGAGCCCTTGGCATGTTCTATAGGGTAAAGCCAATAATTAGAGGCATTGGATGCACAATGCCCTCAATCTATTCTCAAACTTTAAATAGGCAAGATGGCATGCGTCAATAGCTAAGCTTTCTCTTAATGAAGTAATAGACCATGTGGCATTTGGATGGATGCTTCCCCACAAGTAGCCAATGATAATTTGATATCTAAAGAGGCAACCAACAAGCCACAAATTAATCTCAAGAATATATAACGATATATTAGGCCATATTAGGAGCACACCAAGGCAACCTTCGATGTTCTTATAAGAAAAAAAACTATTTTATTAATATAAAAAAAGTATAACAAGTACAAAAAAACACCGAGTCTTCCCACCATCATTGGGGCAAAAGAGGTAGCCCTAGATGGATGGTCTAACATGTACCTTAGTCAGTGAAGTAGCCCAATAATATGTCGATTGCTCAACCTCTTTAAAGAGATTAAGAGATTTTATACCGATGCTATTAAAAACCATTAAAAAGTTTGAAATGGGGACACTTTTTCCAAGCCAATAGATCTACCCTCATTTTTTGGCACCTTTACTTAGTCATGGCCCTATACATGGGTGGCTCATTACATCCTATGCCTGGTTGTGGCCCTATACAAGGTTGGCTCATGACATCCTCCCCCACCTATTTTGTCAATGACCTCATTGACTTATTGGTATAGAATTCTTCAATCTTTTGCTTGAATGCTTGGAGGACATGATCTCTTTCCCAACTAGTTTCTTCTAGTCCTAAGCTCTCCACTTCACTAAATATTAATGAACTATTCTTCGAGATACTTAAGATACCTTGTCAACTAAAATCTCTTTAACTCGATGTTCTGATGGTGGCTTCATGGTAATGGCAACTCTAGTTGATTCACCTCAACTTGTATCTATGTGGTTTGCATGATAGGGCTTTAAGTTGTTCACATGGAACACTGGGTGCACCTTCATCCATTTTGGTGGGTTAATTTTATAAGAGGCATTCCCAACTTTGGAAAGGATCTTCACTGGACCCTTATACTTATGCTCCAACCTACAATCCTACTTCTTTAGGAACCTGGTTTGTTCGAGCACTAATTTGACAAGAACAAGATCACCAATTTTGAATTGCTGTGCCTTTCGGCCCTTATCTGCCCATTTCTTCATGTGGTTGGATGCTTTCTCTAAGTCTGCTTGCATAATTTTTATGTTTTGTATTGATTTTTTACTAAGGTTGAAGGCTCGTGGATTCTTCTCTTGATATGGCTCAAGGGATGTATGTAATGGTCTTTAGTTGTTCAGTGACCACTTCAAATAGACTCTTGTTTATGGAAGAACACTTGTTGGAATTAAAACAAAGTTGAGCTACATCCAACAATGAAGGCTAATTCTTCTGATTAGCTTGAACAAAGTGTCTTAAGTACTCTTCCAATAACCCATTAAATCATTTAGTTTGAGCATCAGCTTGCAAGTGATAACTTGAAAAGATGTTGAGCTGAGATACCAAGATCTTGAAAAATTCTCTCGAGAATGACCTAGTGAATCTTGGATCCTTGTCATTAACAATGTTTTAAGAAAAGCCTTAATACTTGATTACATGTTTAAATATTATTCAGGCCATATCTTCTATGATGCAATACTTTTGGGTGAGATCAATGTAGCATGTTTAGAGAAACGATCAATCACTACTAGAATTGACACAAGATCACCAACCTTAGGAAGGCCTAATATGAAGTCAAGGGAGAAACTTGCCTAAAGTCTTGTAGGCATAAGTAATGGTTCAAGTATGCCTATCAATTTCTTCTTTTCAATTTTGTCCTATTGGTAAATGGGGCAAGTTTTCGTATAGTCCATCACATCTTGCCATATGTGAGGCCCATAATAGCCTTGTTTTAGTAAAGGCAAAGTATATTGCCAACTAGGGTGACCCGCCCATGATGTATCATGGCATTCACTAGCATCTATCTTAAACCTCCTACTTTTGGCATAAACAACCAAGGACTTTTTATCAATAAGACCCCATTTTCTTGCCAAAAGTACTTAGACTTCCCTTCTTCTACTAGCTTCATGATGGCACTGGCCTGTGGGTTTTTCTTCAGATTATCTTCAATTAGCTTATGAATATCTATTATTACTCTACTAGCTACCATCGGGGCAATTCTCATAAGGGTAGTCATTTTTGCCTATCTATTCAGTGCATCTACCACTTGATTGGTTATTCCAGTTGTGTGCTCAAAACAAAATTCAAATTCGGTTAGAAACTCTACCATTTAGCTTGCTTAGCCATGAGCCTCAGTTGGGTGAGAAAATGACTAACCACTGCATTGTCTATCTTAACTACAAATTGTGAACCTAACAAATAATGCTGCCATGCTTTCAAACAATGGATTACTACTAGAAATTCTTTCTTTTGAGCCATATATCACTTTTTAGCTTCACTTAACTTTCGACTTTCAAATGCTATAGGGTGCCATTCTTGTAAAAGCACTCCCCCAATAGCAAAATTAGATACATTTGTTTGAACTTCAAAAGGCTTCCTAATGTAAGGGAGAGTTAAGATAAGGTCCTCCATCATGGCTTCCTTCAAGCCCTCAAAAGCCGCTTGACATTCACTTGTCCAACACCATTTATGCTCCTTTTTCAATAGCTTCATGAGAGCCATGATTCTACGAGAGTATCCTTTCACAAATCTCTTATAATAGTTGGCTAACCCAAAAATGCGTGGAGTTCACCTAACATTCTTTGGTGTTGCCCAATCCTTGATAGCTTTAACTTTTTCCATGTCTATTCAAATGTGGCCTTGTTCAACATTATAGCCTAAGAAGTGAATCAATGTTTGAGCAAATGCACTTTTCTATCTTTTAACATACAATTGATGGTCTTGTAGTATTTGAAACACAAGATGTGGGTGCTCTTGGTGCTCTTCTAAGGTAGAACTATATACCACTATGTCATCTAAATAGATGACCACAAACTTGTTAAGATAGCATGAAACACCTGATTCATCAAGGTACAAAATGTGGTAGGGGCATTGGTCAATCCAAAAAGCATAACAAGAAATTCAAATGCACCATACTGCATTACACAAGTGGTTTTTGGCTCATCTCTTTTAGCAATTCTAACTTGATGATAGCCAGATCTCAAGTCCAATTTGGAGAAGCACTTGGCCTAGCTTAGTTGATCAAACAAATCTGCAATAAGAGGAATAGGATATTTGTTTCTCATAGTGACTTTTTTCAATGCCCTATAGTCCATACATAACCATAAACTCTCATTAATCCCACCTTTGTAAATTGGCATAGCCACATAAGAAGGCTCCCTTCTCTTTACTCATTTTTTGAATTATAATATTGAAATCATTTTCCTCTTACTCTTATGGAGGATTGTGGCTGACATAACACATAAGCTTTCCCCCAAGAACAATAAACATCTAGCAGTAGGGATTGGGATCGCCTTAAGCCAACATCATGAAGCCTAATCCTAGGACAACATTAAAGTCATCCATGAGGGAAATCATGAAGTTTACATTTCCATCCCATGGCCCAAACTTGGTCATCACACTCTTTGAGCTTCCATTGATCACAAAGGTTGGTGGGTTAATCGCTTTCATTTGCCCACAGTCTTTATTAACCTAGAGACCACACCTTTTTGGTTCCTCTAGTGTGATAAAGGTATCAATTACACCTATATCTACCATGGCTTTTGTGGTTTTACCATTGAGTACTAGGTCCACATACATCAAACCTCTCACAGATTCTTTCTTTATCATGTTTAGTTGGGTACAAAAGGCATTAAAGAACCATATTGAGCCCATCCATGATGGCTCATATTTAACTTCTTCAATAGTTTTGACTACTTTGGAGGACTCTTAAAATGAGGCTCTCAAAGCATTAAAAGCACTTCTACATAGGCATTTGGCCACCCGATGCGACCTCTTGCATAAGAAACAAGCTAGTAGTTACTTTAGATTGAAATTCGATACATTGTTTGCCTTAGGTTGGGTATTGTCTCAACCAGAAGGCCTCTTATCTAATCCCTCATTGAAAGGTCTATCTGCATTGACCATCTTTCTGCCATTCCCAAAGTTGGAGTTATTGCCACCTGATAAAGGATTCATTCATTTTGAGGGGGCATTATTATAGTCATTAAGATGTTTGGTGGCAGCCATGGTCGTGGCCACATCTTGCACCTTTTATCCTTGTTATTCCATCCTAGCCTAAGGTTTGAGGCCCTCAAGGAATTAGAACATCTTGTATTTTTTAGACTTGTCTCTAATGTCCAACATCAAGGTAGAAAAGCTCCTCACAAACTCTCACATTGTTCTTGTTTACACTAATTTTAGAAGCATCATTCGGGCCATATACTCCACATTCTCAGGGAAGAACTCATTTTTCAACTCTTGCTTAAGATTTGCCAAAGTTTTAATAGGGCATTCATTATTTACAAATTTTGAACACCACCATAGCTTGGCATCCCTGGCAAGGTATATTAAAGCCGTTGCAACCTTATCCTCCTCTGATTATGTGTGTATAGCTTAAAAGAATTGTTCTATGTCAAATAGGAAGTTTTCAAGCTCTTTGACATCTCTTGCCCCCTCATTACATCGAGGCTCTGGCACTTTGGCCCTTTTCCCTTTCTCCACAAGCTAAAACTTGACCTGGCCATAGCCATTTGTAGCATACTCACTTGGGCCCTAAGCTCCTCAAACTGTCTCTAGAGGACACTTAAGGCATCTTTGGTCTCCTCACCCAAGCTATGTAGAGTATTAGACAACTCCCACTAGGATATCTTGATCCCTTTCAGTGGATCATGAGTTACCATTTGAGCTTTTAGGGAAGCCACCATGGCCTCAAGCTCCTCAATCCTTTGTTGATCATTAAATCCACCACTCGTAGCCATTTTATCAATTATCTAGCAGTTCTCAATTGTGCCCTAATACCATGTGTCATAAGCTAAGCTTTCTCTCAATGAAGCAATAGACTGTGTGGCACTTGGATGGATACTTCCACACAAGTTAGCCAAAGATAGTTTGATATATGAATAGGCAACTGACAAACCACAAGTTAATCTCAAGAATACACAACAATATATTGACACATAATGGGAGCACACCAAGGTAACCCCGGTGTTTTCATAAGAAAAAAATATTTATTAATATCAAGAATAGTACAATAAGTACAAAAAGAGCATTGAGTCTTCCCACCATCGTCGAGTTCAAAGGGGTAGCCCTAAATAGGTGGTCTAGCACATACTGTAGCTAGTGAGACAGCCTAATAATATGTTGACTTCTCACCCCTTAAAGAGCTTAAGAGATTTTACACCTATGCTACCATGAACCATTACAAAGTTTGAAATGGGGACACTTTTTCTTAGCCCATGAGATATACCCTTCATCTTGGCACCTCTACTCAATCATGGCCTTATACATGGGTGGCTCATGACATCCTATGCCTGGTCAT
This sequence comes from Durio zibethinus, assembly GCF_002303985.1. Next base: position 20,138,591 of record NW_019167871.1, on the reverse strand, counting down.
GGCCCTACACAACATTGTCTCATGACAGCGTGGTTGCTTCGTTTAGCCGTGCCACAGAATCAAGAGCACTAAGTAGGCCATTTTTGGGAAACAAAATTGGTGATATGAGATGAACTGGAAGACAAGTTATGGCACCCACTTGTGCTCTAACCTAAAACCCATAAGGGGTGTTGGTCGATTAAGATAGCAGGATGGTGGTCATGAAAGTTAAAATCCACTAAGGAATGTGAAACAAGTCACCTGCTAAATCAACTAACCCAAAAAATGGATGGCGCTTAAGCACGTGATCTATACCCAGCTATTGGGGCAAGGGCCAAGCCTCGATGAATAGGATGACACAACAGTCATCGCAAAACCCAGGGTGTGAACCTAGGTGGAGCGACCATCGGTATTGATCTTGGTGGTAGTAGCCAATATTCAAATGAGAACTTTGAAGGCTGAAGAGGGGAAAGGTTCCATGTGAATGGCACTTGCACATAGGTTAGTCGATCTTAAGAGACAGGGGAAGCTCATCTAATAGCATGTCTAGCATGAGTTTAGAAAGGGATTTAGGTTAAAATTCCTTAATCAGAATGCAGTAGCTAATGACAATATTAGGGAGTTTGAAGAAGTTGATGGGGGCCTTAGAAAGAGTTATCTTTTTTGTTTAATGGCCTGCCTACCCTAGAAATGGCTTAGCTAGAGGTAGGGTCCAACGACCAAAAGAGCACCACACATCTTATGGTGTCAAGTGTGCCCTTGGTGGCCCTTGAAAATCTAGAGGACCAAGTGCCATCCATGCCTAATCAAACTTATAACTGCATCAGGTCTCTAAGGTGAATAGCTTCTAGTCGATGGAGTAATATAGGCAAAAGAAGTAGCAAAATGGATCCATAACCTTAGGAAAAGGATTGGATCTAAGGGTTAGGCATGGGGGTCCCAATCTCGAACCCATCATCTACCGATACACTATTTAATCTACTCCTATGGTGAGAGCAGGTTGCCATGCGCTGGTCAAAAAGATTGGGAATTGCTCTTTCAAAGGCCTTCCTTAGGCGAGAGTAGGCAAATTAGAACTGGTACAAACAAAGGGAATCCAACTATTTAATTAAAACAAATCAATGCAATGGTTTCTGCATATGCTCACATAATGTGATTTCTACCTAGTGCTCTAAATGTCAAAGTGAAGAAATTCAAACAAGCATGGGTAAATGACAAGTGTAACTATGACCCCTTTAATGTAGCCAAATGCCTCATCATCTAATTAGTGTTTCACATTAATAGATTAATGAGATTCCCACTATCCCTATCTACTATCCATCAAAACCATAGCCAAGGGAATAGGCTTGGAAGAATCAGTGGGGAAAGAAAACCTTGTTGAGCATGATTGTAGTCTGACTTTGGGAAATGACTTAAGAGGTGTAGGATAAATGGGAGGTCTCAAGTGAAATTGAAATACCACTACTTTTAATGTTATTTTACTTATTCCATGAATTAGAGGCGAGGCATGACCCCTTCTTTTGGACCCAAGGTTGGCCTTGGTCAATCAATTTGGGCAAAAAACATTGTCAAGTGGGGATTTTGGCTGGGGCAGCACATCTGTTAAAAGATAACACAAGTTTCCCAAGATGAGCTCAACAAGAACAAAAATCTCACATGGAACAAAAAGGTAAAGGCTCATTTGATTCTGATTTCTAGTACAAAAATGAACCATGAAAGCATCGATTATAGATTCTTTAGACCTTCAGAATTTGAAACTAGAGGTGTCATAACTAGCTTGTGGCAGCCAAGCATTTATAGAGATGTTGCTTTTTGATCTTTTGATGCTGGCTCTTCCTATCATTGTGAAGCAGAATTCACCAAGTGTTGGATTGTTCACCCATCACTAGGGAATGTGGGTTGGGTTCAGACTATCATGAGGCAAGTTAATTTTACCCTACTAATGGCAGCATCGTGATAGTAATTCAACCTAGTATGAGAGGAACCATTGATTTACACAATTGGTCATTGTGCTTGGTTGAAGAGCTAGTGGCACAAAGCTACCATGGGTTGGATTATTACTAAATGACTCTAAGTTAAAATCCAAGCTAAAAGTGACACATGTGCCCATCACTCAATTTTTGATCCATCATAGGGGCACCTGTTAGCCCTTTATGTGAGCAGTTCCCTTGAACACTATCAACACATGTTGGATTTCACACCATGCACCCCATGATCTAGTAGTAAATGGGTTCAGGCACATCTACTATGCCAATGCCATTTTTATGGCTTTTAAATTCATATAAGCACTCACTAGCACTTGCAATTGGGCCTGGCTTAATTTTGTTAAACCTAAACAATGTGCCTAAGACTTTGGAGTCTTGATCACTACCCATACCATTGTTTTAGGCTAGTTCCCCATGACCTGGGCCTCCAGTAGGCCTTAAGGTTTGGTCCATTTGGCAATTGGATCCTATTTTACTAGAATGCTCTGTGACTTAGAGAGAACCCCTAGGCTTGGACCAGCTAGCGAACTATGACACATGCACATGCCTCGACCACCTTTAGGACATGTTGGCCCTTGGTCTTGGCACATGCTTTGACCACCATCGACATATGCTGGTCCTTTATGTGGGTAGTTCCCTCGAACACCATTGGCACATGCTGAGCCACACACCACGTGTAGGTATCCTAGGCTCAGGATCTCACTTTGCACATCATGATTAGAAAGTAGGAGGGTTATGGCACATCTTAATTTTTCTTCCATTCCAACACCATTTTTATGGCTTGTCAATTCATCTAAGTGCTCACTAGCACCCATACCTGGGCTTAGCTTAATTCCACTAAACTTGAACATTATGCCTAAGCCTCTAAAGTCTTGATCACTATCTATGCCATTGTTCTAGGCTAGTGCCTTATGACCTGGGCCTCTAGTAGACCTCAAGGCCTAGTCCCTTTGGCAATCAAACCCTTTCCTACTAGAATAGGAACTGCTCCTTGACCAGAGAGAACCCATGGGCTTGGACTAGCTTGCAAATTGTGACACAACCACATGCCTCAATCACCATTAAGACATATTAGCCCTTGGTCTCTATACATGCTTCAACCACCATCAGCACATGCTAGCCCTTTGTGTGGACAGTTTCTCAAACATTAACAACACATGCTAGGCCATACACCACACGCGAGTATCCTGGCCCTGGGCTGCGCACAATGTACATCATGATCAGGTAATAGGTGGGTTTAGCCCCATCTTCATATTTTTGCAAAGCGAATGCCATTTTTATGTTCTGTAAATTCACATAAGCGCTCAATAGGGTCTACACCTAGGCCTGGCTTAATTCTGCCGAACCTAAACATCGTGCTTAAGACTCTTAAGTTTTGATCACTGCTCGTACCACTATTCTAGGCTAATTCCCTATGGCTTGGGCCTCTAGTAGGCCTCAAGGCCTGGTCCACCTAGCAATTAAACCATTTCCCACTAGAATTAATACTACTCATTGACTTAGAGAGAACCCTTAAGCTTAGACCAGCTTGTGGGTGACACATGTACATGCCTCGACCACTATTGGGACATGTTGAACAATAGTCTTTACACATGATTTGACCACCATCGGCACATGCTAGAATGCGCACCAAGCATAGGTATCCTAGGCTCGAACCATGCATTATGTGCACCATGATCAGGCAGTAGGTAGGTTCAGGCACATCTTCATATTTTTACTTTGCCAATGCCATTTTATGGCTTGTAAATTCATATAATGCTCATCAGTGCCCGCACCTAGGTTTGGCTCAATTCTGCCAAACCTAAACATCATGCTTGAGTTGTTGGAGTCTTGATCATTGCCCATACCATTATTTTAGGCTAGTTCCCCATGACCTAGACCTCCAGTATGCCTCAAGGCATGGTTTCCTAAGCTGTCAAACTGTGTCCCACTTGAATTGGAATAGCTCTTTAACTCAGAAAGAAGCTATAAGCCTAGACCAGTTTGTCAAACATAGAACATCACATGCCTCGAATGCCATTGAAACATGTTGCCCTTGGTTTCAGCACATGTTTCAACCACTATTGGCATATGCTAGGCCGTACACCAAGCACGGGTATCCTGGGCTCGGGTCATGCACTGTGCACACCATGATTGGGTAATAGGTGTGTTTAGGCACATCTTCATATTTTTACCATGTCAATGCCATTTTTATGGCTTGTAAATTCATATAAGGCTTCACTAGTGCCAGCACCTAGGCCTGGCTCAATTCTGCCAAACCTAAACACCATACCTAAGCCTTTAGAGTCTTGATCACTACTCATACCACTATTTTGGGCTAGTTCCCCATAGCTTGGGCCCCAAGTAGGCCTTAAAGCCTAGTCCTCTTGCCATTCAGGCGCTATTCTGCTAAAACTAGAATTGTTCCTTTGACTCAGAGAGAACCTCAGGGCTTGGACCAACTTACGAACTCTGACGTAAGCCCATCCTTGACAACCATTAGGACATGTTGGCCCTTGGTCTCAGCATATGCTTCAACCACCATTGGTACATGCTTACCCTTTATGTGGGCAGTTTTATCAATCACCTTTGATATATGCTAGGCTGTACAACACTTGTGAGTATCTTGGGCCTGAGCCATTCATAATGCACACCACGATTGGGTAGCAGGTGGGTTTAGGCACATCATATTTTTGCCATGCCAATGCCATTTTTATAGCCTATAAATTCACATAAATGCTTACCAATGCTTGTACTTGGGCCTAGTTTAATTCTGCCAAAGCTGAACACTGTGCCTAAGCTTTTGAAGTCTTGATCACTGCCCATACCATGATTTTAGGCTAGTTCCCCATGACTTGGGCCTCCATTAGGCCTCAAGGCCTAGTCCCCCTAGCAATCAAACCCTTTCCCACTTGAACTAGAATTGCTATTTGACTTAAAGAGAACCTTTGGCCATGGCCTAGTTTATGGACTATGACACATGCACATGCCTCGACCACCATCAAGACATGTTGGCCTTGGTCTCCACACAAGGTTGGATCGCCATTGGCATATGCTAGCCCCTTATGTAGGCAGTTTCCTCAAACACCATCAGCATATGCTAGGCGGCATACCAAGCATGGGTATCCTGGGCTCGAACTGTGCACTGTGTGCACCTAGACCATACAGTAGGTGGGTTTAGGCACATTTTTATATTTCTGCCATGCCAATGCCATTTTTATGGCTTGTAAATTTATATAATGCTCACCAACGCCTGCACCTGGGTTTGGCTTAATTTCGTCGAACTTGAACATTATGCTTGAGCTACTGAAGTCTTGATCACTGCCTATACTACTATTTTGGGCTAGTTTCCCATGACCTAGACCTCTAGTACACCTTAAGGCCTAGTCCCTTTGGCTATTGACTCTATCCCGTTAGAACTATAACTAATCTTCAACTTAAAAAAACCCCTAGGCCTAGATACCTTATTGTCCATGGCACATACACATACCTAAACACCATCAGAAGATGTTGGCCCTTGGTCTTGGCATATGCTTTAACCACCATCGACACATCCTTTGTGCAGGTAGTTCCATCGAACACCATCAATACATGCTAGGTCGTGCACCAAGCACAGTTATCTTAGGCTCGAGTCGTGCACCATGCACACCATGACTGGGTAGTATCTGGGTTCAAGCACATCTTTATATTTCTACCATGCCAATGCCATTTTTATGGCTTGTAAATTCATATAATGCTCACCAGCACTCATACCTAGGCTTTGCTCAATTCTATCAAATGTAAACACTGGGCTTAAGCCACTAGAGGCTTGATCATTGCCCATACCACTATTCTAGGCTAGTTACCCATGACTTAGACCTCTAGTATGCCTTCAGGCCTAGTTTCCTTGGTTGTCAGACCCCGTTTCACTAGAGCTGGAACTACTCCTCGACTCAGAGAGAACCTCTGCACCTAGACTAGTATATGGACCATGACACATGCACATGCCTTGATCGTGATTAGGACATATTGGCCCTGGGTCTCGACATATGCTTCGACCACCATCGACACATGCTTTGACTATCATCGGACACTTGCTAGCCTCTGGTATGGATAGTTCCCTCGAGCACCAACTGCACATGTTGAGCCACGTACCATGCATGGGTACCTTGGTTTCGGGCTATGCACCTTGTACATGACCGAGTAGTAGGTGGGTTCATATGCATCTTTATATTTTGCCATGTCAATGCCATTTTTATGGCTTATAAATTCATATAACGGTCCTCCTAAGCCTTCTTGTGAAGTTTCATGGCACGATGACTTACTTTTTATTTTTAATGATTTTAGAATTTTTCACGGTTCAGGATTTTTCAAAAATTTTTTTAGAAAAAGTTTTGGACCGATGTGCATGGATGCTGGCACTTGTATGTAATCGGCATATGAGTGGTGCTATGGTTATGCGTGTTGGCAGGCTTCATACTCGATGCATAAAACTATCGACCCATCATCATTTTCAATTTCCCCTCATGTGGTCATCATACCTTGGGGCACAATTAAAATCTTGTGCTACATACCTAAATCAATAGAAATAGGACGTCTTTCAATCCTACATCCATCTTGTGTCCTTAAGGGCTATAGGTTAAACATCAATTATGCCCCATGTCCTAAGCGTGCCTTTTAAACCTTCGTGGCCACATTGGTGCACTAGTGTTAAATCGTGATCTTAGATATGGAACATTTTGTGGGCACAGGCTCTTGGCCCCTATTCATCCGATGCTATGCATTTTATGTGCTCGACATGCACGATGCTTGTGCTTTGTGTTGGCTCTTTCCACTACTTAGTTAGTGTGTTGAGGCCCATCCAATGCCAACATCTTGAAAGAATGCTACCTCGTTGATTTGGCTAGTAGTAATATGTTTGTCTCAAAGATTAAGCCATGCATGTGAAACTATTAACTAATTCAGATTGTGTAATTGTGAATGGCTCATTAAATCAATTATAGTTTATTTGATGGTATCTATTACTCGTATAACCATAGTAATTCTAGAGCTAATATGTGCAACAAACTTTAACTTTTGAAAAGGATGCATTTATTAGAAAAAAGGTCGAATCGGGCTTTGTCTATTCCTTTGATAATTCATGATAACTTGACGAATCGTACAGCTTTTTTGCCAATGACACATCATTCAAAATTTTACCTTATCAACTTTCAATGGTAAGATAGTGGCCTACTATGGTGGTGATGTGTGACAGAGAATCAGGGTTCAATTCTAGAAAGGGAGCTTGAGAAATGGTCTACCACATCCAAAAAAGGCAGCACGTGCACAAATTACCCAATCCTAACATAGAGAGGTAGTGACAATAAATAACAATATTAGGATTTATGAGTTTGGTAACTAGAATGAGTACAATCTAAATCCCTTAATGATAATCAATTTGAGGGCAAGTCTAGTTCTAGCAGCCGTAGTAATTCTATCTCCAATAGCATTTATTTAAGTTGTTGCAGTTAAAAAGCTAGTAGTTAAAACTAGGGTTAGGTCATTTCATTTGCCTCATAGTGAGAATTGATATACATGTCCCTATTATCAGTGATGCACTCCTAACCTTAATTGGCTAGGTTATTCATCTGGCACTATTACTTTAAAGAAATTAGAGTGCTCAAAGTAGGCTTACACTTGTATACATTAGCATGGGATAACATCATAGGATTTTGATCCTATTGTGTTGACCTTTAGGATAAGAGTAATGATTAATAAAGACAATCAAGGGCATTCATATTTCATAGTCAAAGGTGAAATTATTGAATTTAAGAAAGATGAACAACTATGAAAGCATTTACCAAGGATGTTTTCATCAATCAAGAATAAAAGTTGGAGGCTCAAAGATGATCAGATACTATCCTAATCTCAACCATAAATGATGCTGACTAGGGATCGATGGATATTACTTTTAGGACTTTGCTGGCACCTTATAAGAATCAAACTTTTTAGGTTCTAGAGAGAGTATGGTCGTGAGTTTGAAACTTAAAGAGATTGATGAAAGGGCACCACCAAGAGTGAAGTCTGCAGCTTAATTTGACTCAACATGGGGAAACTTACCAGGTCTAGACATACTAAGGATTAATGGACTAAGAGCTCTTTCTTGACTCTATTGGTGGTGGTGCATGGCCATTCTTAGTTGGTAGAGCAATTTGTCTAGTTAATTCCATTAACAAATGAGATTATAGCTTGTTAACTAGCTACACAAAGGTGATCCTTCATGGCTAGCTTCTTAGAGGGACTATGGTCGCTTAGGCCAAGAAGTTTGAGGCAATAAGAGGTCTATAATGCTTTTAAAAGTTCCAAGCCATATGTGTGCTACACTTATGTATTCAATGAGTCCATAGTGTTGGCCAACAAGCTAGGTAATCCTTGAAATTTAATCATGATAGGGATAGATCATTGCAAATGCTAGTATTCAATGAGGAATTTCATCAGCTTGCATTGACTACATCCTTACCCTTTGTACACATCGCTCATTGCTCCTACCAATTGAATGTTTTGGCAAAGTGTTCAAAAATAGGGAGGTAGTGACAATAACTAACAATACTGGGCTCTATGAGTTTGGCAATTAGAATGAGTATAATCTAAATCCCTTAATGAGGATCAGTTGGAAGGCAAGTCTTGCGCCAGCAACTATGGTAATTCTAGCTTCAATAGTGTATATTTAAGTTGTTGTAGTTAAAAAGCTCATAGTTAGAACTAGGGTTGGGTCATCTAGCTCGTCTCACGATGAGCAATGATTTACTCATCCCTATTATCAATAATGTGATCTTGGCCTTATTTGACCGGGTCATTCCTTCGGCGCTGTTACTTTGAAAAAATCAAAGTGCTCAAGTAAGCCTACACTTGTATACATTAGCATAAGGTAACATCATAAGATTTCAATCCTATTGTGTTGGACTTCTAGATCGGAGTAATGATTAATAGGGACAGTCAGAGGCATTCATATTTCACAGTCAAAGGCAAAATTCTTGGATTTATGAAAGACGAACAACTATGAAAGCATTTGTCAAGGATGTTTTCATTAATCAAGAATGAAAGTTGAGAGCTTGAAGATGATCAAACATCGTCCTAGTGTCAACCATAAATGATGCTGACTATGGATCGATGGATATTACTTTTAAGGACTCTGCCACCAACACCTTATGAGAAATCAAAGTCTTTGGGTTTTGAAGGGAGTATGGTCGTAAGGCTGAAACTTAAAGGAATTGATGGAAGGGCACCACCAAGAGTGGAGCTTGCATCTTAATTTGACTTAACACAAGGAAACTTACCAGGTCCAGACATAGTAAAGATTGATAGATTAAAGATCTTTCTTAATTTTATGGGTGGTGTTGCATGGCCATTCTTAGTTGATAGAGTGATTTGTCTTGTTAATTCCATTAACAAACGAGACCTCAGCTTGCTAACTAGCTACACAGAGGTGATCTTTTGTGGATAGCTTCTTAGAATCACTATGGCCACTTAGGCTAAAGAAGTTTGAGGCCATAATAGGTCTATGATGCCCTTAGATGTTCTGGGCTACATGCACACTAGACTGATGTATTCAACGAGATGTAATTTTTGAAATTTCATCATAGTGGGGAATAGATCATTACAATTGTTGGTCTTGAACGAGGAATTCCTATTAAGCATGAGTCACTAGCTCATGTTGACTATGTTCTTACCCCTTATACACATCACCTATTGCTCTTACTAATTGAATGGTTTGGTGAAGTGTTTGGATCGTGGCAATGTAGATGGTTTGTTGCTCATGATGTTATAAGAAGTCTACTAAACCTTATCATTTAGGGGAAGGAAAAGTCATAACAAGGTTTCTTTAGGTGAACCTACAAAAAGATCATTGTATAAACTTGCTCAATGAACAACCCAAAAATGTGTTAACAAAACACTGAGGGGGTGAGGGTGCCTTTGTTCCTTGAGCCCCTTCTGACCCTGGGCGTGCATGATGATCGATTTGTTTAGCCTCCCAAGCAGGTGAAATGATCGATATCATCACTTGTAGCTAAATAACAAACCCCTGGCATGAATCGTACCATGAAATTGAAACAAAAAAGAAAGCATATGCCATCAACATCCCATTCATAGTGTGTGCAAGTGACACTGTGACTCTTTTGTCTTAAAAAACCAAAATGACTTTCAGTAATGGATATCTCAGCTTTTGCATTAATGAAGAATGTAGCAAAATGTGATACTTGGTGTTAATTGAAGAATCTTGTAAACCATCAAGTCTTTGAACACAAGTTGCACCCAAGCCATTAGGCTAAAGGCCTGTTTGCCTGGGTATTATGCATCGTCTCCCCTTCCAGCCCCTCGCCCATCAGGTTTTGATGAGAAAGGTGAAAGACAGCCTTCTGTGATCTCATCGACCATAGTTGGCCCAAAAGTAAGTCCCCAACAATGATAGCACTGTGACTATCAATGGTAAAGCTCTTGAGGTGCCTCATATCTAGTGACGTGTGGTTATTGTCCATCTGACCCCATCAGACCCCTACATCACTCGATTGATGCTTGTATCATGACCCTAGGTCAAGCAAGATTACATAGTAAGTTTAAGGATATCAATAAGTTGAGGAAAAGAAACCTACCAAGATTCTCCTAGAAACGATGAGCAAATCGAGAAGAGATCAGCTTGAGAATTAGGCACTCATGACAACCAAATTGTAGTATAGAAAAGCATCCTCACCAGTGTACTAGGCCCAACTCCCTTGGAAAGAGATGTCAGAGAGGGTAGGAGCCCCATTGTGCCTAGACCTTATCGCACCACAAGGCACTATCGATGAGTTCGGTTATTTAGGAATGCAACCCCAATCAGGCAGTAAATTCTATCCAAGACTAAATATTAGTGAGAGATTGATAGCAAACAAGTACCATTAGGGAAAGATAAAAATGACTTTGAAAAAAGAGTCAAAGAGTGCTTGAAATTGTTAGGAGGGAAATGGATGAGAGCCAATGATGCACCCCAATCGAATGTGAAAAAGTAAGAGCTGGTCCATTGATTGGTTCTAAGTGTGGACTAATACAGGTCACGATGGTGGCCTAAGCTCAAAGTTTCGATATGCCTATAAAGACATTGTCACTACGATCATGGAATGCAGCATGCACTATCTTGACATACCTGATCACCTATGTGCTCTTGACATTGCCCTATGAGCTCTCCATCTGGCCCATCTTAAAACACAAGCCAAGGAGTTTGATATGTGTGTGAGTCAATGAGCTAGAAAACCCATAAGGCAAAGGAAGCTGATTGGCAAGATCCTTCATGGGTGCACTACCAATTGACCTTGATTCAGATAAGGGTTTAAGTATGAACATGCCTGTCAGAACCTAAAAGATGGTGAATTATGCTTGAGTAGGGCAAAGCCAAATGAAGCTCTAATGGAGGCCCATAGTGATACTAACATGTAAATTGTTCACCTAACTTGAGTATAGGGACAAAAAACTAATCGAACTGTCTAATAGTTGTTTCCCTCCAAAGTTTCCCTTAGGATAGCTAGAGCCCTTGGTGAATTCTATTGGGAAAAGCCAATGATTAGAGGCATTGGGGGGATAATGCCCTTGACATATTCTCAAACTTTAAATAGATAGAATAGCATGGCTACTTCATTGAGCCATGCCAAGAAATCGAGAGCTCAAAGGGAGCCAATTTTGGTAAGCAAAATTGGTGATGCAGGATGAATTGAAAGACAAGTTATGGTGCCCAATTGCATGCTAACCTAGAACCCACAATTTAACGACTTACCCACCCTGAAAATAGCTCAACCAAAGGTAAGGTCTAGTAGCTAGAGGAGCACCACACATCATGTGATGTCCAATACACCATTGGTGGCCCATGAAAATTCGAAGGAGTAAGTGCCATTCATGCCCTATCATATTCATAATAGCATCAGGTCTCCAAGGTGAACAACCTTTGGTAGTTAGAACAATGTAGGCAAGGGAAGTCAGCAAAATGGATTCGTAACCTTGGGAAAAAGATTGGGTCTGAGGGCTAGGCATAGGGGTCCCAGTCTCAAACCCAGTGACTACTAGTGCACTACTTGAACTGCTCATCGAGTGACAAATAGTCGACTCAAAACTAGTACAGACAAAAGGAATCTAACTATTTAATTAAAACAAAGCATTGTGATGGTCTTTACAGATGCTTACACAATGTAATTTTTGCCCAATGCTCTGAATATTAAAGCAAAGAAATTCAACCAAACGTGGCTAAATGGTGGGAGTAACTATGACTCTTTAAGGTAGCCAAATGCATTGTCATCTAATTAGTGACATACATGAATAGATTAACAAGATTCCCACCATCCCTGTCTACTATCCAGTGAAACCACAGCTAAGGGAACGAGCTTGGCAAAATCTACTAGAAGAAAAGACCATGTTGAGCTTGACTCTAATATGACTTTCTGAATGACTTAAGAGGTGTAGTATAAGTGGGATCCCTTGGGAAAAATTGAAATACAACTACTTTTAATGTTATTTTACATATTTCATGAATCAAAGGTTGGGCACAACCTTTTCTTTTAGACCCAAGGTCAACCTTAATCGATCAATTCGAGCAAAAGACATTGTCAGGTGGAGAGTTTGGCTAGGGTGGCACATTTGTTAAAAGATAATGTAAGTGCCTAAGATGAGCTCAACTAGAACAGAAAGTGTGGTCTTTGCAAATGACTTAAATATGTGATGGGGTGTTGTAAGTAGACAAGTGGCCTTGCAACCACAATCCATTGAGATTCAGCCCTTTGTCACTTTGATTCATCCTTTCCCCCATGACACCTACTAAAGTCCTTTCACTTGATTTTTTTACACCACACCCTTCTAAGGTTAGGGATGAATGGTGTTCTCCATTGCAATTGATTTAGTTAGGTGATGGCATCCCTCCCTTGGCATCTAAGTACATGAAAACTAAATGCCCTTAGTATTTGTTATAGTGATAGGCTTGCCCTTGGTGTGAGCACTTGCCTTAAACTCCATCGGCACACCCTGGCCCTTGGTCCATGTTGTTGCCTTAAACACCATCGACAGCATCTAGCCTTGGTTGGTGTAGGCAGTTGTATCCAACACCATTAACAAATGCTAGCCCATTGTTGCCTCGAACACTATCAGTAGATGTTGGCCCCTTGGTGCGGATGTTACCTTAGACACCATCACCAGATGCTAGCACTTACTTCAACCACTATTAGCGCAAGTAAGCCCTTGGTATGGATTGTTGCTTCAGACACCTTTTTGGTAGATGCTAGCATTTAAGGTAGCATGTGTACCATGAGCCTCCTATCAAAGGCACTTGTCTACCTTTCGATCACCATTAGCACCAAATGACATGTGATGTATGTGGCATGGGCTTTGGTCTTAAGTCAAACTTCGTACTACCTTGGATAGGGAATTGATTTCATCTGCCAAACTCAGCCTATAAAACTCAAGTGCTTAGCATAATTCTAGCTTCTAAAAAATTATGCTATAGTATTGGGCCTTCAAGAAGCCCACAACTTTGATCCTTTCAAGACTGTGTTCAGGTGTGCACACATTTGGGTCTAATTATACACTTGTAACTCGATCATTAGTGCCTGCATTTAGGTTTGACCATGCACCCACACCTTGATCATTAGTGCCAACACTTGGGTCTAACTATGTGTCCATGCATCCCTCACCAGTGCCCACAAGTAGTCCTAGCTCAATTCTACCAAACTTGAACACCGTGCCTAAACCTTTGGAGTCTTGATCACTGCCCATACCATTATTCTGGTCTAGTCCCCTAAGACCTGAGCCTCTAATAGACCTCAAATGTTTGGTCTTTATAGTTATCAGACCTTGACCCACTAGAGTTAGAACTATTCCTTGACTTGGAGAAAACCCTCAGGCCTGGACCAGCTTGCAAACTACGACACATGCACATGCACATGCCTTGACCACCATGCCCTTGGTCTTGGCATATACTTTGACCACCATCGGTACATGTTAAGTCGTGCATCACACGTAGGTATCCCAAGCTTGGGTAATACACCATGTGTACCACAATTAGGCAATGGGTGGGTTTAGGCACATCTTTTTATTTTTGCAATGCTAATGCTATTTTTATGGCTTGTAAATTCATATAAGTGCTTAGCAGCACCTGTACCTAGGCTTGGCTCAATTATGCCAAACATGAACACCATGCCTAAGCCTCTAGAGTCTTGATCAATACCTATACCACTGTTTAGGCTAGTTTCCCATGACCTGGGCCTTTACTAGGCCTCGAGGCCTAGTCTTTTTAATTGTTAGACCCCATCTTGCTAGACCAGGAATTGCTCCTTAACTTAGAGAGAACCTCAGGGCTTGGACGAACTTATAGACCATGACACATGCACATGCCTCAAGCACCATTAAGACATGTTGGCCCTTGCTCTTGGCATATGCTTCAATCACCATCAGCACATGATAGGCTGTGCACCACCATAGGTATCTTAAGCTCGGGCTGTAAGTGGGTTTAGATCATATTTTTGCCATGCTAATGCCATTTTTATGCTTTGTAAATTCATATAAATGCTCACCAGTGCTCGAACTTGGGCCTGGCTTAATTTTACTAAACATGAACATCGTGCCAGAGTTTTTGGAGTCTTGATTGCTGCCCATACCACTATTTTGGGCTAGTTCCCCATGACTTGGGCCTCTAATAAGCCTTAAGGCCCAATTTGTTTGGCTGTTGGACCTTGTTCTACTAGAACTAGAACTATTTTTTAACTCGAAAAGAACCCTTAGGCCTAGACTAGTGTGTAGAGTATGACATATACGCATGCCCCAACCATCATCAGGACTTGTTAGCCCTTGGTCTCGACACATGCTTTGACCATCATTGGTACATGTTGGCACTTTGTACGTGTAGTTCCCTCGAGCACCTTCGACACATGCTAGGCCATGCACCATGAACATGTATCCTAGCCCTTTGCTGTACACCATGAATGAGCTATAGGTGGGATCATGTGCATTTCATATTTTTACAAAGCCAGTACCTTTTTTATGGCTTGTAAATTCATATTAGTGCTCACTAGCATCTGCACATGGGCTTGGCTCATTTCTACCAAACTTGAACACTGTGCCTAAGCCTATAGAGTCTTGATCACTTTTCGTATGTCATGAGTCAACCTTGTAGAGGGCTATGACCAGGCATAGGATGTGTCAAAGAGAAGGATAGATTTCATGTGCTAGGAAAAAATGTCCCCATTTCAAACATTGTAATGGTTCTAGGTAGCATAACTATAAAATCTCTTAAGCTCTTTAAAGAGGGTGAGCAGTTGGCATATTACTGGGCTACCTCATTGGCTAGGATATTAAACTATCTTTAGTTGACTTGTGTGGAAACATCCATCCAAGTGTCACATGGTCTATTACTTTATTGAGAGAAAACTTTATCCATGACATGTGGCATTAGAGCACTATTGAAAAGTGCTAGAGATGGCTACAAGTGGTGGATTTAATGACTGATAGAGGATCAAGGAACTTAAAGCCACAATGGTTGCCCTTAAAGCTCATGTGGTAACTTATGGTTGACTGAGGTAGATTGAGACATCCCAGTGGGAGTTGTCTGATACTATATATATCTTGGGGTGAGGAGACCAGAGATACCTTGAGTGTCTTTTAGAGAGAATTTGAGAAGCTTAGGGCCCAAGTGAGTGTGCTACAAATGGCTATAGCCAAGATCAAGTTTTAGCTCAATAGATAAAGGGAAAAGGGCTAAAGTGTTGGAGCCTTGATGTTACGAGGAGGCAAGAGATGCCAAAGAGCTTGCAAACTTCTTATTTGATATAAAAAAATAATTTTGAGATGTACACATAAAATCAAAAGAGGATAAGGTTGCAATGGCTTCAATGTACCTTGATAGGGATGCCAAACTGTGGTAGCATTCAAAATTTGTAAATGATGAATGCCCTATCAAAACTTAGGTGGATCTTAAGCAAGAGTTGAAAAACCAATTCTTTCTTGAGAATGTGAATGTATATGGCCCAAAGAAAGCTTCAAGAATTTATGCAAATGGGAATGGTACAAGAGTTTGTGAGAGCTTTCCTACCGTAATATTGGACATTAAAAACATCTCTAAACAAGATAAGATGTTTTATTTCCTTGAGGGCCTTAAACCTTGGGCCAAGATAGAATTGCAAAGACAAAAAGTGCAAGATGTGGCCACAGTGATGGCTGCCACTAAACATAATGACTGTAACAATGGGCCTTAAAAAAGAAAGAACCTTCCATCAAGTGGTAGTAACTCTAACTTTGGGAATAGGGGAAAGATGGCCAGAATGGACTGACCCTTTTATAAGGGATCAGATAAGAGGCCTCTTAGTCAAGACAATACCTAACCTAAGGCAAACAATGCATTGAATTTCAAGCTGAAGAGACCGCTAGCTTTTTTCCTATGCCAAGGGCCACATTGGGTGGCTAAATGCCCATATGAAGATGCCCTTAATGCTTTAAGATCCTCTCTCAAAAGTCCTTTAAAGTGCTTGAAACTATCAAAGAAGTTGAGGAGGAGCCTATAAGGATGGGCTCGATATGGTTTCTTAGTGCCCGTTGTACCCAACTAAACTTGATAAAAAAAAGAACCTGAAGAGGTCTGATGTATGTGGACCTAGTACTCAATGGTAAAACCACAAAAGCCACGATAGATACGAGTGTAACTAATACCTTCATCACACTAGAGGAGGCAAAAAGGTGTGGTTTCAAGGTTAATAAGGACTGTTGGCAAATGAAAGTGGTTAACTCACTGACCTTTGCAATTAGTGGAACTCCAAAAGTGTGATGACCAAGTTAAGGCCATAGGAAGGAAATATAAACTTTATAGTCCCCCATGGATGACTTTGATGTTGTCCTAGGATTGGACTTCATGATGTTGGCTCAAGCAATCCCAATCCCCACTGCTAGTTATTTATTGTTCTTTAGGGAATGCTCGCATATTGTGCTAGCCACGATCCTCCCTAAGAGTGGGAAAAAAATGATTTTAGCATTACAATTCAAGAAAGAGGTAAAGAGAGGAAAGCTCTTCTATGTGGCCATGCCAATTTACAAAGATAGGATTGAGCTAGAATTGATACCTAATGGGGTGTAGAAAGTATTGGAAAAGTTTGAGAATGTGATGCCAGAGCAATTTCCCAAGGTCTTATCTCTTCGAAGATCAATGGACCATGAGATTAAGCTTCTTTCAAGAGTTAAGCTACTAGCTAGAGGCCTATATTGCATGGCTCCACTAGAGTTGGTTGAATTGAGAAAACAATTAGATGAGCCCTTACAAGCTGAATTCATTAGGCCATCGAAAGCACTATTTGGGGTACCCATGCTATTTAAGAGAAAGCATGATTGGAGTTTGTGGTTATGTGTAGACTACTGGGCCTTGAACAAAGTCACTATGAGAAACAAATATCCTATTCCTTTTATTATGAATTTTTTGATCAATTAAGCTAGGCCAAGTACTTCTCAAAATTGGGCTTGAGATCTGGCTATCATCAGGTTAGAATTATTGAAGAAGATAAGCCAAAAACCACTTGTACAATGCAGTATAGTGAATTTGAATTTCTTGTATGCCTTTCAGATTGACTAATGCCCCTGCCACATTTTGTACCTTGATGAATCAGTTGGACCATGACTAACTTAACAAGTTTATGGTCATCTATTTAGATGACATAGTGTTTTATAGTTCTACCATGAAAGCGCACCAAGAGCACTTGTCTTGCATTTCAAAGACTACAAGACCATCAACTATATGTTAAAAAGAGAAATGTGCATTTTCTCAAACATAGATTCACTTTCTAAGCCAAATTCAAATGGACATGGAAAAAGCTAATGCTATCAAGGAGTGGGCAACACCAAAGAATGTCAGTGAACTCCTATCATTTTGGGGATTAGCCAACAATTATAGGAGATTTGTGGATAGGTACTCTCGTACAATCATAACCCTTATGGAGCTATTGAAAAAAGAGTATAAATGGTGTTGGACAAGTGAACGTCAGGAGGCTTTTGAGGGCTTAGAGAAAACCATGATAAAGGACCCTATCATGGCTTTCCATGACATTGGGAAGCTTTTTGAAGTTCAAATAGATGCATTTGATTTTGCTTTAGGGGAGTTCTTTTGCAAGAATGGCACCCGATAGCATTTGAAAGTTAAAAGTTGAGCAAAGTTAAAAGGATATATACGTTTTAAGAGAAAAAACTCTTGGTAGTAATCCATGGTGACATTATTTGTTGGGTTCACAATTTGTAGTTAAGATAGATAATGCAACGGTTAGTCATTTTCTCACCCAGCCGAGGCTTATGGCTAAACAAATTAGATGGTAGAAATTTCTAACCAAATTTGAATTTTGTTTTGAACACAGCTAGAAGAACCAATCAATTGGTAAATGCATTAAGTAGATGGGCAGAGTCGGCTACCCTTAAGAGAATCACCCTCATGGTGGCTAGTAAAATCACAATAGATATTTGCAACCTAATTGAAGATAATCTAATAAAACCCATAGGCTAGTGCCGTCTTAAAGCTAGCAAAAGAAGGGAAGTCTAAGTACTCTTGGCAAAATAATGGGGTCTTATTGACCAAAGGTCTTTAGTTATTTATGTCAAAAGCAGGAGGTCTAAGATAGATGGTAATGAAGGAATGCCATGACACACCATGGGTAGGTTACCTTGGTTTGCAACATACTTTGGCTTTACTAAAAGAAGGCTGTTATAGGCCTCATATGTGATAAGATATGATAGACTATATGAAAACTTGCTTTGTTTGCAAATAGAATAAAGTTGAAAAGAAAAAACAAGCAAGCATGCTTGAACCATTACCTGTGGCCACAAAACCATGGGAAAATATCTCCATTGACTTTATATCAAGCCTTTCTAAGGTTGTTGATCTTGGGTCTATCCTAGTGGTGATTGACTGTTTCTCAAAATATGCTATGTTCATTCCTGCCCAAAAGTATTACATCATAAAAGATACTACCCGGCTAATATTTAAACATGTAATCAAGATTTAGGGCCTCCCTTAAACCATTGTTAGTGACAGGGATCTGACATTCGCTAGGCCATTTTGGAGAGAGCTTTTCAAGATCTTGGGATCTTAGCTCAACATCTTTTAAAGTTATCACCCTTAAACTAATGGTCAAATTGAACAATTTAATGGGTTATCAGAGGAGACTTAAAACACTTTGTTCAAGCTAATAAGAAGAATTAGCCTTCATTGTTGGATGTAGTTTAGCTTTATTTTAATTCCAATAAGTGTTCTTGTACAAACAAGAGTCCAATTGAAGTGGTCACTGGACAACTACTAAGATTGCCGCATACATCCTTTAAGCCATATTGAGGGAAAAATCCAGGAGCCTTCAACCTTAGCAAAGAATGGAGACAAAATGCAAAAATTACACAATCATACTTAGAGAAGGCATTGAAGCATATGAAGAAGTGGGTAGATAAGGGTCGAAAGGTACAACAATTCAAAGTTACTGATCTTGTTCTTATCAGACTAGTGCTCTAACAAACCAAGTTCCTAAGGAAATATGATCGTAGGTTAGTGCATAAATATGATGGTCCATTTAAGATTCTTTCCAAAGTAAGGAATGCCTCTAACAAAATCAACCCACCAAAATGGGTGAAGGTGTATCCAGTATTCCATGTGAGCAATTTAAAGCCCTAACATGTAAACCCCATAGATGCAAGTCACGGTGAATCAACCAGGGTTACCGTTACAATGAAACCACCATCAAAACATCGAATTGAAAAGATTTTAGCTAACAAGGTATCCCAAGTATCTCAAAGAATAGTTCATAAATATTTAGTGAAGTGAGAGGGCTTAAGACTAAAAGAAACTAGTTAGGAGAGATACCATGACCTCTGAGCATTACAGCTGAAGACTGAAGAATTTTAGGTGAACAAGTCAATGAAGGCATGACAGAATAGGTAGAGGAAAATGTCATGAGCCAACCTTGTATAGGGCCATGATTGGGCATAGGATGTCAATTAGCCACCCATGTATAAGGCCATGATTGAGTAGAGGTGCCAAGGGGGTTGATAGATCTCATGTGCTAGGAAAAAATGTCCCCATTTCAAACATTGTAATGGCTTTAGGTAGCATAGCTATAAATTCTCTTAAACTCTTTAGAGGGAATGAGTAATTGGTGAATTGTTAGGCTACCATACTGGCTAAGATATCAAACTAAGCTAACTTATGTGAAAGTGTCCATCCAAGTGCCACATGGTCTATTGCTTCAATGAGTGAAAGCTTAGCCTATGACACCATACCACTGCTTTGGGCTAGTTTTTCATGACCTGGGCCTCTAGTATGCCTTAAGACTTGGTCCCCTTTACTATCAGACCTTGTTTCACTAAAACTAGAATTGCTTCTTAACTCAGACAGAACCTTTAGGCTTAGACTAGCTTACAAACCATGACACATACACATGCCTTGACAACCATCGAGACATTTTAGCCTTGATCTCAGCACATATATTGACCACCATTGATATATGCTAGCCCTTGGGGGGTTGTTGCCTCAGACACCATTGCCAGATGTCAGCACTTGGTATAGCATGTATACCATGACCTTCCCACTACTTTTTTATCCCTTCCAAGCCACTTGTCTACCCCTTAAGTTCCATTGACTCCTAATGGCACTTGGTGCATGTGTCACAACCTCTGACCATAAGCCAAACTTCATGTGGCCTTAGATAGGGAATTGACTTTGTATGCCTAAGTAAGCCTACAAAACTTAAGTGCTTAACATAATTCCAGCTTGTAAAGATTATACTGTAGTATTAGGCTTTTTAGAACCTTTTGAATCTAATTTTCCCATGACTATGTTTAGGAGTGCCTACACTTGGGTTTGACTATGCTCCCACACCTCAATCATCAGTGCCTAAGCTTGGGTCTGATTGTGTGCCCGCACATCACTCACTAGCACCCGCACTTAGGCCTACCTCAATTTTGTCAAACTTAAACACTGTGCCTGAGCCTCTAGAGTCTTGATCACTATCTATAGCACTGTTCTATGCTATTTTCTTATAACCTAGGCCTCTAATAGGCCTTAAGGCCTGATCCCCCTAGTTATCAGACCCTATCTGACTAAAACCAAAATTGTTCCTTGACTCAAAGAGAACCTTTGGGCCTAAACTAGCTTGTGGATAATGACACATGCACATACCTTGATCACCATCAACACTAAATGGCCTTTGATGCATGAACCTACCTTAACCAGCATTGGCACTTGTTGGCCCTTTATCTCAGCACATACTTCAACCACCATTGGCATATGTTGGCCTTTGTGTGGGTAGCTCCCTTGAATACCATTAGTAGATGTTAGACTATGCACCATGCACACCATGACTAGGTAGTAGGTGCATTCAGGCACATCTTCATATTTTTGCCATGCCGATGCCATTTTTATGGCTTGAAATTTTTAAAATTTTTCATGATTTAGATTTTTTTGAAAATGTTTTAGAAGTTTTGGCCCCAAATTTGGTATACATGATCCTTGTATTTTTGTTGGCATCCATAAAAAAATTTGGCCAAAAAATAGAAATGTAGAAGATTTTGTTGCCATTTGAAAAAATCATCCCTATTTTAGACATTTGAATGGCTACTGGTTGCAAACTTGTAAAAGCTCTTACCCTCTATAAGGGGGTGTGAGTTATTGAGATTCCTTAGGGAATAAGGGCCTAATATAAGGGCTAAGGACTAGTACCCATCACACACCATGTGCGTACACCCCCCGACCCATCACTTCTAATCATCGAAACCCCCAGTGCCACCAGTTAGGTTCTTAGGTGATGGTGCTGTAGGTAAAAAAATGTGGCACCAGCATATGGCCAAGCCCATCATGTGCACCATGGCCCAAAATCAAACATCAGCCAAGGTCGTGACCATTAATGACATATGCTAGTGCATAGTGCAGGCACATACCTCAACCATCATTAGTATAAGCTGGCTTTTAGTATGAGCACTTCTCGATGACCATCGACACATGCTGACCCTTGATGCTGGCACATGCCTTGATTTGCATCAGCATAATTTAGACCTGGTGCAAGCATATGCTTCGATCAGCATCGATAGAAGATGGCCCTTGATATGAGTAATTACCTTAACCACCATTAGCACCTACGGACTCTTAGTCTTGGATGTGTCTATTTGAAAAAATGTCCCTATTTTAGACATTTTAATGTCTACTGCTAGCATATCTGTCAAATATCTCAAGCTTTTTAAATGGTGGTTGTTTGAGCCCTTTTTCCCCCCATAAAAGAAGTAGGTGTGTGTGATGGACCTATCATTGTATACATCAACAACAATGTCTTTAAAGTAAAATCCAGGTCGTGCATGCATTTTGGCAACGTTGTCTAGTGATTGGTTGCTTTGGTGACTCACAGGTGGTTATGGCCTCGATTGATTGGTGTTCATGCAAAAAAAAGGCTCAGCTATGCCAAGGTTAAGCTTATGCCTATGGCTGATGCTGCTCCTGACCCTAAACTAAGTCTCTAAATCTTGCAATAGTTCCCTAAGGTAGGGAAAGCATTAGCTAAGGTCATAAGCTTGGTCTGGCCAAGTCTCTTAGGTATTTGGTAGTGTCGTCATCCTTTCTTGTTAACCATAAAAATGCCTTGGCCTGGCCAAGCCCTTGCATGTAGTTAAGGCTACCCAAGACCCCAGGAACAAGTAATTGAATCGAGTAACATCCCTTATAGAGGTGACAAAAGAGTTTGCATGTGCGGTCCTAGCTAGACCAAGTATTAGTGGTGTCATGCCATTATTGTCTGTTGGATGGCAGGGGCAATCTCATTGCCTTTCCTTGTATTTTCCCTTGCCATATGTTATGGCATGGCCTTGTACATCATTTCCTTTGCTCGCTCATCGAGTAATTGATTGGGTAGGTTATGGATCAGTATGCATGGATACTACCAATTGTACATAATAGGCATATGAGTGATGCTATGGTTATGCATGTTAACAGGCTCCATGCTCATTGCATCAAACTATTGACCTGTCATCCTCTTCAATCTCCCTTATATGGTTATCATACCTTAGGGATCCAATAAAGATCCTATGCTATGTACCTAAATCGATAGAAACCAGATGCTTTGCCATCTCTTATCCATCTTGTGTCTTTAGGGGCTATGAGACAGATCTTAATCGTGCCCTGTGCCTCAAGTATGCCACTTAAACCTCCATGGCCACATTGGTGCATCGGTGTTCAATTGTGCTCTTGAATGCAAAATGTTTCATATGCGTGGGCTCTCAACCCTTGTTCATATGATGCTATGTGTTTTACGTGCTTGACACAATTAATGCTTATGCTTTATGTTGGCTCTCTCTACCACTCAGTCAGTGCATTGAAGCCCATGCGTTGCCAACATCCTAAAAGAATGTGGCTTGGTTGATCTTGATAGTAGTCATATGCTTGTCTCAAAGATTAAGCCATGCATGTCTAAGTATGAACTAATTTAGGTTGTGTAACTATGAATGGCTCATTCAATCAATTATAGTTTGTTGGATGGATCTACTACTTGAATAACCATAGTAATTCTATAGCTAATATATGCAGCAAACCCTAACCTCTAGAGGGATGCATTTATTAGATAAAAGGTCGATGAAGGCTTTGCCCATTGCTCTGATGATTGATGATAACTCAACAAATCGCATGGCTTTTGTGCCAGTGATGCATCATTCAAATTTTTACCTTATCAACTTTTGATGGTAGGATAGTGGCCTACTATGGTGATGATGGGTGATGGAAAATTAATGTTTGATTCTATAAAGGGAACTTAAGAAATAGCTACCATATCCGAGGAATGCAGTAGGTGCACAAATTATCGAATCCTAACATTGGGAGGTAGTGACAATAAATAACAATACTAGGCTCTATAAGTCTTGTAATTGAAATGAGTACAATCTAAATCCCTTAACAAGAATCCATATAAGGGCAAGTCTTACGCCAACAAGAATAGTAATTCTAGCTCCAATAGCATATATTTAAGTTGTTGCAGGAAAAAAGCTCATAGTTGGAACTAAGGTTGGGTCATCGATCCATCTCACGATAAGCAACAATCTACTTATCCGTATTACAGATGATGCCCTCATGGCCTTAACTGGCCAAGTCATTCCTCCAGTGTTGTTCTTTTGAAGAAATTAGAGTGCTTAAAACAAGCCTACATTTGTATACATTAGCATGGGATAACATTATAGCATTTCGGTCCTATTATGTTGGCCTTTAGGATCAGAGTAATGATTAACATGGACAATTAGAGGTATTCATTTTTCATAGTTAGAGGAGGAATTCTTTAATTTATGAATGATGAACAACTACGAAATCATTTGCCAAGGATGTTTTCATTAATCAAGAATGAATGTTATGGGCTTGAAGATGATCAAATGCCATTCTAGTCTCTACCATAAATGATGCTGACCAGGGATAGGAGGATGTTAATTTTAGGACTCCGCTAGCACCTTATGAGAAATCAAAGTCTTTGGGTTTCGAGGGGAGTATGGTCTCAAGGTTGAAACTTAAAAGGAGTTGACTAAAAGGCACCCCCAATAGTGGAGCATGCAGCTTAATTTGACTCAACATAAGAAAACTTACTAGGTCCAAACATAATAAGTATTGACTAATTGAGAGCTCTTTCTTGATTCTATGGGTGATGGTGCATGGCCATTCTTAATAGGTGGAGTGATTTGTCTAGTTAATTCTGTTAATGAACAAGACCTCAGCCTACTAACTAGCCATGCGAAGGTGATCATTTATGGCTTGCTTCTTAGAGGGACTATGGCCACTTAGGCCAAGGAAGTTTAAGGCAATAACAAGTCTGTTATGCCCTTAGATGTTCTGGGTCACAAACATGCTACACTAATGTGTTCAACTAGTCTATAGCCTTGGCTGACAGGCCTAGGTAATCTTTAAAATTTCATCATGATGGGGATAGATGATTGCAATTATTGGTCTTCAATGAGGAATTCCAAGCAAGTGTGAGTCATTAGCTTATGTTGACTAAGTCCCTACCCTTTGTACACACTGCTTGTCACTTCTACTGATTGAATGGTCTGATGAAGTGTTTGGATCATGATGATGTGGATAATTTGTTGCTTGCAACGTCGTAAAAAGTCCACTAAGCCTTATCATTTAGAGGAAAGAAAAGTCCTAACAAGGTTTCTATAAGTGACCTTAAAGAAGGATCATTGTCAAAACCTGTTTAATGAACAACTTGTGAATGCATTAATGAAACATCAAGGGGGTGAGGGTGCCTCTATGGTTGGAGTCTTTTTTAGCCCTAAGCATACATGATGGTTAATTTGTTTTGCCTCTTGGGTAGGTGAAATGATTGATATCATTTTTCATGATTGAATAACAAACCCTCTGCATGAATCGTGCAAAGGAACTAGTATGTGCCATAACCATCCCATTTGTGATGCGTTCATAGGTGCTACCATGACTCTTTTTATCGTAAAAAACCAAAATGACTCTCGACAAATGATATCTTGGCTCTCGCATCAATTAAGAACATAGCGAAATGTGATACTTGGTGTGAATTGTAGAATCTCATGAACTATCGCATCTTTGAATGCAAGTTGCACGCCAAGCCATTAGGCCAAGGGCATGCCTACCTAGGTGTTATGCATCATCACCCCTTTTAACCCCCCACCCATCAGGCTTTGGGTGAAAAGGCAAAAGATGGCCTCCCGTGATCTCATCGATTGTGGTTGGCCCAAAAGTGAGTCCCCGACAATGATAGTGTCGTGATCGTTGGTGGTAAAGCTTTTGATGTGCTTCGTCTCTAGTGATGTACACTCGTCATCCATCCAGACCCCATCAGACCCTCTGATGCTTGTATTATGACCCTAGGTTAGGTGGGATTACCTATTAAGTTTAAGCACAATGATAAGTGGAGAAAAAGAAACTTACTAGGATTCCCTTAGTAACGATGAGTGAACCGATAGAGCCGAGAATCGAGCACCCATGGCATCTGAATTGTAGTTTGGAGAAGCATCCTTAGTAGTAGACTAGGTCGAACTCCCTTGGAAAAGGGCACTAAGAGGGTGAGAGTCGCATTGTGCTCAGACCTTATCACACCACGAGGCATTGTTTGTGAGTCGGGTTGTTTAAAACTACAGCCCCAATCGGGCTATAAATTTTATGTGAGGCTAAATACACTTGAGAGATCGATAGTGAACAAGTACCATAAGCGAAAGATGAAAAGGACTTTGAAAAGAGAGTCAAAGAGTGCTTGAAATTGTTAGGAAGAAAGCAGATGGGGCTAGTGATGCATCTCAATTGAATGTAGAATGGTAAGAGCCAGTCTATCGATCGGTCGATTTGTTGATCAACTTGGGGAATGGACCAATTTAGGTCATAGCAGTGGCCTAAGCCCTAGCTTTTGATATGCCCTTAGAGACATTGTCACCATAATTATGGAATGCAACACTCACCACCTTAGTGTAACTTGGTACCCACGTGCTCTTGACATCAACCTGTAGGCTCCCAATCTAACCCGTCTTAAAACATGAACTAAGGAGTCTGACATGTGTGTGAGTCAATGGGCTAGAAAATTTGTAGGGCGTAAGGAAGTTGATTGGCAAGATACCTCATGGGTGCACTACCTACTAACCTTGATCTTTGAAGAAGAGTTTGAGTGTGAACATGCTTGTTAGGACCTAAAAGATGGTGAACCATACCTGAGCAAGGTGAAGCCAAAGAAAACTCTGATGGAGGCTCACAATGATATTGATGTTGAAATTGTTCATCTAACTTGGGTATAGGGGCAAAAAACTAGTCAAACAATTTAGTAGCTAGTTTCATTTGAAGTTTCCCTTAGGATAGCTACACCCTTAGTGAGTTCTATAGGTAAAGCTAATGATTAGAGGCATTAGAGATGCAATGCCCTTGACCTATTCTCAAATTTTAAATTGGTAGGATGATGTTACTACTTCATTGAGTAATGCCATGGAATCAATAGCTTTAAGGGGGCCATTTTTTATAAGCAAAACTAGCAAGGTGGGTTGAGCTGAAAGCTGAGTTACAGTGCCCATCTACGTGCTAACTTAGAACCCACAAAGGGGTTGGTCAATTAAGACAGCAGAATGGTGGTCATAGAAGTCAAAATCTACTAAAGAGTATGTAACAACTCACCTACCAATCAACTAGACCAAAAAATGGATGGTACTTAAGCGTGTGACCTATACCTAGCTGTCAGGGAAAAGATCGGGCCCTAATGAGTAAGAAGGTAAGGCGATCGTTGCAAAACCTAGGGTATGAGCCTGGGTAGAGTAGCTATCGATGCAGATCTTGGTGGTGGTAGTAAATATTCAAATGAAAATTTTGAAGGCTGAAGAGAGGAAAGGTTCCATGTGAATGACACTAGCACATGGGTTAGTTGATCCTAAGAGATGGGGGAAATTTTCTTCTGATAACGCGTCTAGTGTTAGCTTTAAAAGAGAATTGGGTTAAAATTCCTAAACTAAGATCCAGTAGCTAACAACAACATTAAGGAGTCTAGAGACATTAGTGATGGCCTCAGGAAGAGTTATCTTTTCTGTTTAATGGCCTATCCACCCTGAAAATGGCTCAGCTAGATTTAGGGTTTAGCAGCTAGAAGAGCACTGCACATCATGCAATATCTAGTGCACCCTTGATGGCCCTTAAAAGTCTAGAGGATCGAGTGCCATCTATGCTTGGTTTTACTCATAATCGCATCTGGTCTCCTAGGTGAACGGCCTCTAGTCGATGGAATAATATAGGTAGGGGAAGTCAACAAAATGGATTTGTAAGCTTAAGAAAAAGATTGGCTTTGAAGGCTAGGCATAGGGGTCCCAATCTTGAACCCATTAACTCTCAATGCACTACTCTAGCTGTTCCCACGGTGAGAGTGGGTCATAGCTTGCTACCTGAGGGATGGACTAGGAATGCCTCCCTTGTGGGCCTTTCTCGAGTGATGAATAGTCGACTCAGAACTAGTATAGGCAAAGGGAATATGACTATTTAATTAAAACATAGCACTGTGATGGTCCTTGTAGATGCTCCCACAATATGATTTTTGCCCAGTGCTTTGATTATCAAAGTGAACAAATTCAACCAAGCATGGGTAAATGGTAGGAGTAACTTTGACTGTTTTAAGGTAGCTATATGCCTTGTCATCTAATTAGTAACAGGCATGAATGGATTAACAAGATTCCCATTGTCTCTTTTTACTATCTAGTGAAACCATAGCCAAGGGAATGGGCTCAGTAGATTCTATGGGGAAAGAAGACTCTGTTGAGCTTAACTTTAGTCCGACTTTATGAAATGACTTAATAAGTGTAGGATAAGTGAAAGCCTTCAAGTGAAATTGAAATACCACAACTTTTAATGTTATTTTACTTATTCCATTTATCAGAGGTGGGTATGACTTTTGGACCTAAGGCTAACCTCAATTGGTTGATCCTAGCAAAAAACATTGTTAGGTGGAGAGTTTAGCTGAGGTAGCACATTTGTTAAAAGATAATGCAAGTGTCCTAAGATGAGCTCAATGAGAATAAAAATCTCATGTGAAATAAAAGGGTAAAAGCTCATTTGATTATGATTTACAGTATGAATATGAATCATGAAAGCATGGCCTATCGATCCATTAGACCTTCAAAATTTCAAGCTAAAGGTGTAAAAAAAGTTACCTTAAGGATAATTGGCTTGTGGCAGCCAATCGTTCATATTGACATTGCTTTTTCATCCTTTGATGTCAACTTTTCCTATCACTATGAAGCAAAATTCACCATGTGTTTGATTTTTCACCCACCAAAAGGGAATGTGAGCTTGGTTTAGACCATCATGAGATAGGCTAGTTTTACCCTACTGATGGTAGCGTCGTAATAGTAATTCAACCTAGTGTGAGAGGAACCATTGATTCTTACAATGGTAATTACGCTTAGTTGAAAAGTTGGTGGCATGAAGCTACCATGCGTTAGATTATGACTAAACGTCTCTAAGTCAGAATCTAGGCTAGAAGTGATGCATGCACCTATTGTCTAATTGCTGACCTGCAATAGGGGCCGATGCCCCCTAAAGGCATATGTCATAGGTGTAGCCCCTGTAATAGACAAGCCGCATAGGCCTTCTTAGAGTTGGATTCCCACCAAGTGTTGGGTAGAATCCTTTATAGATGACTTAAATATGTGATGGGTATTGTACGTGGCAAAGTGGCCTTGCTACCATGATCCACTAGGATTCAACCCTTTGTAGCTTTGATTCATCCCTCCCCCACCACTCTCACTAAAGTCCTCCCACTTTATTTTTCTTACATCGTACCTTTCTAGGGTTAGGGATGAATGGTCTTATCCCTTGCAACCATTTGGCCCGATGATGACATTCCACCCTTGAATGTCCAAACAAACGAAAGTTGAATGCCATTAGTATTTTTACAGAAATGGGCTCACCTTGGTGCGGGCAAACCTTTGGTGTAGGCATTTGCCTCAAACTCTATTGGCACATGTTGGCCCTTGGTGTAAGCTATTACCTTAAACACCATCACAGCATCTGGCACTTGGTTGGTGTGGCCAATTGCATCCAACACCATTGGTAGATGCTGGCATATTGTTGCCTCAGATGCCATCAACAGATGCTAGCGCCTTGGTATGGGACGTTGCCTTGGACACCATTACTAAATGCTGGCACTTGGTGCAGGTGTCACGAACCTAAGGAAGAATCCTGAATCCTACATCGAACATAATAGGAGGGTCCCTGGGGTATAAAAGGGTTCACACCACCTCTGCCTTGTGAGGCACCTTTTGTAGGACAAAATCGTGAGGCCAGGGGGGGCAGAGCGGACAATACCTCACAAGGGTGTGAACCGTGGCGGTCAGGCTGATCTGAGATGCCGGAAGGGTGAATGCCCAGGTCCCGGAGCCGTGTGGGTTCAGAGCTTAAGTCTCGACTCGTGACAAGTGGTATCAGAGCTAGCCCTAAACCGTTCGATCCACGCCAAACACCTCGAGGGAGATAGGCAGGGTGGCCGGCCTCCGTGACGTGGGCGTCACGAGGTTGGATGCGGGAGAATGTCAAGGACCTAAGGAAGAGTCCTGAATCCTCATCGACATAATTCCCTGTAAAACTCACACACTGCTTGAGCACATAGACACCGTCCAGGGGCCAGAGGTGAATTACCTACAATGTGGAACAGTTTAGTCAGCTGACTGGCTCAAGATGCTCAGGTCACTGTACGCCTGCATGTGGGTTCGTGCTGGTCTACCCAGTACACAGCATTGCACACTATTGGCACAAGTGGCCCTGGATAGGTTGTACTTTGACATCTTTTTGGTAGTATGTGGCACTTGTATCAGCATGATTCCATGCCTACAGATATGTTTCTCAATTCAAGCACAATGTCTCATGCATGTGTCATGGGCTTTTGCAAATCTTGAGCCAAACTTTGTACGACTTTGGATAGGGAGATTGACTTTGTTTTGCCTAAGTCAGCCTAACAAAACTCAAGTGCTCAACATAATTCTAGCTTGTCAAAGATTGTGTTGTAATACTACACCTTCCATAAGCCCATAAATCTAATTCTGTCAAGATTGTGTTCAAGTGTGCCCATACCTAGGTTTGATCGTGCACTTGCAAATTGATCATTAGTGCCTGCACATGGGTCTGTTTACGTACCAGCACCTCCATCATCAATACCTACACTTTGGTCTGATTATGTGCTTGAGCATCACTTACTAGCGCCAGCACCTAGGCCTAGCTCAATTTTGCCAAACTTGAACACCATGCTTGAGCCACTAGAGTCTTGATCACTATCCATACCATTATTCTAGGCTAGTTCGCTATGACCTAGGCCTCCAGTAGGGCTCAAGGCCCAGTCACCCTAGCTAACCCTATCCTGTTAAAACTAGAACTATTCCTCAACTTGGAGAAAACCCATGTGCTAGGACCTGCTTGTAGACTATAATTATCCACATGCCTTTACCACTATCAGGACATGTTGGCCCTTGGTCTCGACACATGCTTCAACCACCATCAGCACATGCTAGCCCTTTATGTGAATAGTTCCTTTGAACATCATTGGCACAAGCTACGCTACACACCATGTGTGGGTATTCTGGGCTCAAGCCATGCACCATACACATCATGATTGGGCAGTGGGTGGGCTTAAACACATCTTCATATTTTTGCCATGTCAATGCCATTTTTATGGCTTGTAAATTCATATAAGTGCTTGCCAATGCCTGAACTTGGGCCTGACTCAATTCTACTGAACATGAATAGCGTGTCGAAGCCTTTGAGTCTTGATCACTACCCATACCACTGTTCTAGGTTAGTTCCCTATGACTTGGGCCTTTAGTAGGCCTCAAGGCCTAACCCCTAGCTATCGAACCTTGCCCCTTAGAACTAGAACTGCTCTTTGACTTGGAAAGAACCCTTAGGCCTGGAATAGCTTGCGAAATGTGACACATGCACACTCCTTGACCATCATTAGGACATGTTGGCCCTTGGTTTTGGCACATGCTTTAACCATCATTAGCACATGCTAGCACTTTATGTAGGTAGTTCCCTCAAACATCATCGAAACATGCTGGGTCACACACTATGCATGGGTATCCTGGGCCCAGGGTACACACCACAATTGGGCAATAGGTGGGTTTAGGCACATTTTCATATTTTTACCAAGCCAATGCCTTTTTTATGGCTTGTAAATTCATATATGCGATCACTAGTGCATGCTATTGGGGAAAGCTCAATTCTATTGAACTTGAACACTGTTTTTAAACTTATGGAGTTTTGATGACTGTCCATACCATTATCTGTGCTAGTTCCTCATGACCTCAACCTCCAATATGCCTCAAGGCTTGGTCTTTTTGGCTATCAAACCTAGCCTCGATAGAATTGGAACTACTCCTTGACCTAGATAAAACCCCTAGGCTTGGACTAGCTCGTAGACTGTGACACATGTATATGCCTTGACCACCATTAGGACATGTTGGCCCTTGGCCTTTGTATATGCGTCGACCACCACTGGCACATGCCAGCCCTTAGTGTGGGTTGTTGCCTCGAACAGTATCACCAGATGCTAGCACTTGGTGTGACATGTGTACCATGACCCTACCACCACTCTCTTGTCCCTTCTAAGGCACTTGTCTACCTCTCAAGTGCCATTAACACCAAATGATGCTTGGTGCATGTGTCATGGGCTTCGTTCTTAAGCTAAACTTTATGAAGCTTTAGATAGGGAATTGACTCCATGTGCCAAATTTGGGCTACAAAACTCAAGTGCTCAACATAATTCTAGCTTCTTAAATATTGTGCTGCAGTACTAGGCCTTTTAAAAGCCCTCAAATATAATCTTTCTAGGACTGTGTTTAGGTGTGCTCACACTTGGGTCTAATCGTGTGCCTATACCTTAATCATTAGTGCCCTTTCCTAGGTCTAATTGTGTGCTCATGCATCATTCACCAGTGCCAGCACCTGGGCTTGGCTCAATTTTACTAAACCTAAATATCGTGCCTAAGCCTTTGGGCTTTTGTTCGTTGTCCATATCATTGTTTTATGCTAGTTACATACAACTTAGGCCTCGAGTAGGCCTCTAGGCTTGGTCCTCTTGGCTGTTAGACCCTATCCTACTAGAACAAAAATTACTCCATGACTTGAAAAGAACCACTGGGCTTAGGCTAGCTTACAAATCATGACACATGCATAAGCCTCAACCACTAGCAGCATTGAATGACCCTTGGTGCATGCACATACCTTAACAACCATAGGTACTTGTTGGCCATTTGTCTCAGCACATGTTCAACCACCATTAGCATGTGCTGGCCCTTATGTAGGTAGTTCTCTTGAACACCATTGACACATGCTGGGACGTGCACCACTCATGAGTATCCTAGGCCCGTGTCATGCACCATATGCACCACAATTGGGTAGTAGGCGGGTTTAAGCACATCTTTATATTTTTGTTGTGCTAATGCCATTTTATAGCTTGTAAATTCATATAATGGTCTCCTAAACCTTCTTGTGAAGTTTTATGTTAGGTTAACTCATTTTCTATTTTTCATGATTTTTGGAATTTTCATGGTTCAAGATTTTCTGAAATTTTTTTAGGGAGTTTGAGCCCCAAATTTGGTATATGTGATCCTTGTATTTTTGTTGGTATACATAACACATGCACATGACTTGACTACCATTAGGACATATTGGCCCTTGGTCTTGGCATATGTTTCGACCACCATCGGCACATGTTGGTGCTTTGAACGGGCAGTTCCTTTAAACACCATTTGCACATGCTGGGCCTTGCACCACATACTAGTATCCTAGGCTTAAGCTATGTAACATGTAGACCAAGACTGGGTAGTAGGTAGGTTTAGGCACATCTTCATATTTCAACCATGCCAATGCCATTTTTATGGCTTGTAAATTCATATAAGTGTTCACCAGCACCTGCACCTAGGCCTGGCTCAATTCTACTAGACATGAACAGTGTGTTTAAGCCTTTAGAGTCTTGATCACTTCCCATACCACTATTCTGGGTTATTTCCCCATGACCTAGGCCTCTAATAGGTTTCAAGGTCTAGTCCCTCTGGTCGTCGAACCTTATCTTTCTAGAACTGGAATTACTCCGTGACTTAGAGAGAACCCTTGGGCTTATACCAACTTATGGACTGTGACACATGTTCATGCCTCAACCATCATTAGGACATGCTGGCCACTAGTCTCGGCACATGCTAACCCTATGTGTAGGCAATTTCCTTGAACACCATCTACACATGCCGATCTACACACCACATACGGGTATTCTGGGCTTTGGTTGCACACCATGCTCACCACGACCAGGCCGTAGGTGGGTTCAGACACATCTTTATATTTCTATAGAGCCAATGCCATTTTATGGCTTGTAAATTCACATAAGCACTCACTAGCACCTGTATTTAGGTTGGCTCAATTTTCCCAAACTTGAACACTATGCTTGAGCCTCTAGAGTTTTAATCATTGTCTATACCACTATTTTGGGCTAGTTCTCCTAGACCTAGGCCTCTAGTACACCTCATGGCCTAGTCCCCCTAGTTTTCAGACCTTATCTCACTAAAACTAAAACTACTCCTTGACTCAAAGAGAACCCCTAGGCCTAGACTAGCTTGCAAACTATGACACATGTACATGCCTCGACCACTATCGAGACATGTTGGCCCTTGGTTTTGGCACATGCATCAACCACCATCGGCACATGCTGGCCTTTGGTGTGGCATATGTACCGTGACCCTTCTACCACTGTTTTATCCCTTCCAAGGCACTTGTCTACCCTTCGAGTGCCATTGGCACCAAATGGCACTCGATGCATATGTCATGGGCTCTGACCTAAAGCTAAAATCTATGCGACCTTTGATAAGGAACTGACTCTGTGTGCCTAAGTTAGCCAACAAAACTCAAGTGCCTAGCATAATTCCAACTTATTAAAGATTGTGGTGCAATACTTGGCCTTTTAGAAGCCCTCAAATCTGATCCTACTAGGACTATGTTCAAGCATGTCTGAATGTGTGCTCATTCCTTGATCATTAATGCCTTCACCTAGGTTTGACTCTCTGCCCACACATTGCTCACCAATGCCTGCCCTTGGGCTTGGCTCTTCTGTCAAACTTGAACACTGTGCCCGAGCCTCTAGAGTCATGATCACTGCCCATACCATAGTTTTGTGCTAGTTCCCCATGATCTGAGCCTTAAGTAGTCCTCAAGGCCTGGTCCCCTTGGTTGTCAGACCTTATTCCACTAGAATTGAGACTATTCTTTTACTTGGAGAGAACCCTTGGGCCTAGATTAGTGTCATAGTCAAGCCAAGTGTGCCTTGGTCCTACCATGGTTGACCTTGAGCTAAGCATCAGATAAGGCCTTGTGGTCAGGACAGTGGTCTTTGAACTATGCGTATGCAATGTAAGCTTAGGAACATGTTATTGATAGTGTGTGCAGGCTATATGAGCCATAGTCCCCAAGATGCATGGGTAAGCTTAAGCCTGTGGGTGGGCACCTTGAAGCCAAGTAGCTAGTCGATTGCTATCTGTCGAAGTCATAGGCAAGCACCCTTGAATGGGTTGGTGGAGCAATGAATGACATATGAGAATTATGACGGTCAAGAGACAAGTCATTAGGCCCTAAGTTGGCTAAAGAAAGGCTCTGAGATGGTTAGGAAGAAAAGTGTCCCCATTTTAGATAGTCTTACGATTCTTGGTAGGATGGCTGAGAAATCTCTTACGGCTTTTATAGGGGGACGACTGGTATCAGCTTTCCACCACCCCTTGGCTAGTGGGTAGACAGGGGTTTAGCTAGTCTAAAATGAGCTACTCCTAGGCACATGTGGTGTCTAGGTAGGTGGGCACCATCAGGTCACGAGTGTGACACGGTGCCTTTATGGGTCATGGTAAACTCGAGAATGGTTAGGGCCAACGAGCCTCATATCATGCTTTTGTGTTGAACCATGGGGTTAGATGATAGTGTTTGCTATGCCCCATCAGTTTTCTCTTTTTTAGTCGATTTGATGAGTAACCAAGGATTATGAGATGGTGTATGCATAGAGGGGCACTATCAAGCCTGAGGGATGAGTGAGGTAGTAGGTAGGCACGCTGCTAGACCTTTTTGGCCAATCGGTAAAGGTGTGCTATTGTTGAGGTAGCACACTCGAGTTCTATGAGATGAGATGAGATAGGCAAGAAGTTCAGTGTCCATCATGCTTGCAGGCAGCCTAGAATAAGGCTAAGAGCTGAGGCCATGAGATATGAGTTTCGTAGGATAAGATGAACCAAGTGTGGTTCCAGGCTAGCTGTTGACTAGCATCTGTGTTATGCCTTAGGATTCAAGGCATAGGAGCTTGTGTATGATGTGGGCGGGCATGGTGTTTGTTTCTCACCATGCTAGAATGAGATAATATGATGAGAACCGGGCTGTGTGCCCTTATGAGCTAGGGAGTTAGTGTTCGGGACCTTTATGCTTGTGGGCAAAGATGGGTGCTTGAGGCTACCCTAAGAATCATGGGTTGATTATGTTCATGGGAGGTGGGTTCCTCCCTACTGAGTTTAAGAATATTGCACATGACCCTACAGGGTTCAAGCTAAGAAAGGGTTATGAGCATGCAACTTGTAGGATAAAAAATGATATATCCATGGAGAACTAGACTCGAGAAAGACTAACCTTGACTAAGAGTAGTGTTGGTGCCATATAGATATGTGGTTTCAATCTAAGGAATGTGCAGCCCATGACAACCAGATTGCAAACCATGATACATGCACATGCCTTAACCACCATCAACATTGAATGACCCTTGATGCATGTGTCATGGTCCACAAGCTAGTCTAAGCCTAAAAGTTCTCTTTGAGTCAAGTGATAGTTCTAGTTCTAGTAGGATAGAGTTTGATAACCAAGAGGACTAGACCCTAAGGTACATTGGAGTTCCAAGCCATAGGGAGTTAGCTTAAAACAATGGGGTAGGCAGTGATCAAGACTCTAGAGTCTTAAGAAAGGTGTTCAGGTTCGACAAGATTAAGCCAGACCTAGTAGCTGGCATTGGTGAGCAATGCATGGGCCCAATTGAATCCAACCAAGAGCACTAATGATCATGGTGCAAGCACATGGTTAGGACTAGGTGTAGGCATGCTAGGACACAGAAGAGTCCATTCCAATGTCCTGGACCCACACAAGTCTAGAGCTTGAGTCTTAACTCGTGACAAGTGGTATCAGAGCTTGGTTTAAGGGAACCTTTAGAGTAGGTGTTAGAACCAAATACCAAAGGTTATTAGAGCTTGGATTAGACCAATGGTGGTGACCAAAGCCTTAGTTTAAAGTGTGCAGTAGTTCCCTGCTCATGACAAATGGAGCCAAAGTTGCCATGAGAGCCAAAGTTGGTGTGGGGAGCCAAAGTTTGCATTGGTGTAGGTCTAGGGACTTACATACGTGCATCCCGGTGTGGTATACGAGCTTTGTGGTGAGTTGTGCATACATCCTACTGTGTGTGAAGACATTTAACTGTGTGGTGTGGGCAGTTTGCTGCTTGGTTGTGCATCCTAAAAGGGCTACTATGTTCGTGTGCTAGTGAAACACTCCTAATGTGCTAGGTACGGGTAAGTTAGAATGTAGGACAAGTACTCAACAAGTTGTTGTTGTGTTATGGGTGTACTATGTAGGTGTGTTGTACTAGTGTGCAGGTGTGCACACTAGTGCCTAACCAAAAGGCTTGTGTGTTAAGCTAGTGTGTAGACTAGTGCCCAATAGTGTATGCTATGTTGGTGTGCCATGTTGACAAATTGGTGTGCTAGCTTATGAGAACCAGAATTAGATTGCTTGAGTGCCTACTATAGTGGAGAAAATCTTTTGGTTTGTGCATTCGTGATCTAATAGTTTGTATGTTTTGGGTTGTGGCATGGCTAGGGAAAACCAGAGAGGGGGCTAAAGGGAGGTGCTCAAGGAACACCTACCTATAAACAAGTGGGTGAAGGCTTTAGCTAGATATGTGCCAACAAGCACTTGATTAGCAAAGTGTGAGAAAGCCATTCTTTAAATAATAGACTAGTTTAGGGACATTGAGGATCCTCAAATAGGGCAATGGAAAAGCTCATGTAGTATAATGAGGCATAAAATCCTTGGTGACAACTTTGTGAGAGGAGTTAGCCAGGCTCAAGGTTGACCATGCTGCATTACGAGCTATTTATGGTTGCTGGTGTGGGCTTAGGACCGAGAGTGGAGGTGCCTTAGCATTTCATTGATGTACTAAAGCCGTAGGTAAAGGCCAAGCTACAATAAAGTGGCATGCAAGAGTCAAGTTGGGATAGTGTTGCTGTAGAATCATTGACTCAAGTTAAGTGACCAAGTTTCCAAGGCCAAAGGGAAAAAGCCAAAGTGGGGGAGAGATCGGTATTTGTTCCTAAGGGGAGGAAAGGGCTACGGGGAAGCCCAAATTTTACAAGACCAATAAAGATGCCAACAATGGCAAGGGGTGCTTGAGTTGTTATTTTTGTGCCAATCCACATAGGGTCAAATAGTGCCAGAAGCTTTCAACCATCAAGTAGGCAGAGGGGCTATCCGAAAGTAAGAGGGGCAACGGTAAATAGCATAAAAAAGAGCCTAAAAAGGAATGGCTAGGTGCTAGTCAAGATTGCTGAAGGGTTTAAAACTATTGAGGAGCTAATGATAGGAAACCGGTGGTAACAGAGTACCACGTTATAAGTCCCATAGTGCAGCCAAAATCCTCGCAAGAGAGTGTGTCATAGAAAACTTGGAGGAAGCACAAGAAGCATTAGTAGCATGGGTGGAAAGGACCATTGTAGCAGAGTTCTGAGGAACATAGGATCGATAATAGTAGAAGGTAATAGAGTACATGTTCGAGTATGGGATCGAAATGTTAGAAAATTGATTTGTGGGGCAAGAGTCAAAACCAGCATGTAAGGTGGGTGCATCATCCCCCTAGCAATGGGGGCGTTACAAGAATGAGTGGGGCAGAATGTCATGGTTCGCAAGCTGGCCCAGGCCTAGTAGTTCTCTCCAAGTCAAGTGATAGTTCTAGTTCTAGTGGGATAGAGTCTGACAGCCAAGAGAACTAGGCCTTCAGGCACACTAGAGGTCTAGGTCATGGGGAACTAACCTAAAATAGTGGGGTGGGTGGTGATTGAGACTCCAAAGGCTTAGGGAAGGTGTTCAGGTTCAGTAGGATTGAGCCAGGCCAACGGATGGGCAAGCACTAATGATCGAGGTGTAAGCGCATGGTCAAGCCTAGGTGCAAGCACACCTGAACACATAGCTAGGAGGATCATATTTGGGGGCTTCCAAAAAGCTTGCTACTCAGAATGATTTCAAGTCAAAGATTGCACAGTAGCACCAAATCCCCTAGAATTAAGGATTATAACTTAGCTCCTAGAATCAAGGGATTGTAATCTCCAGAGTTTAAGAATGTATCTTAGGTACTAAATGTAAGGGAGGCTCAGCTATAAATAGAGAGTCCCCCACCCTCATTGTAAATTCGACAAAACCATGGAGTAGTGACATCCTCACTCTTGCCTTAAATCTTTTTATTGTTCTTCTGTTACCATTTCGTCTAGCATTTGCTATGCCCTTTCATTTTACAGTGTACAGGGTGGCCAAGTCCTGCAATCTAGAGTGTCCATGGACTGTTTCTTATGTTAGGCTGATCTAGGATACGAAAAAGTTCATTCTTGTGCCCT
The DNA here is from genome assembly GCF_002303985.1 of Durio zibethinus. Next base: position 20,099,499 of record NW_019167871.1, on the reverse strand, counting down.
GGAGCCTTGCAAGGTAAGAGCTTGAGCTTCGCCCGTGACAAGTGGTGTTGTCTCTAAGTCGAGTGAAAATTCTAGTTCTAGTGGACAAAGTCTGACAGCTAAGGTACCAGGCCCTAAGGTGCACTGGAGGTCCAAATCACAGGGAACTAGCCCAAAACAATGAGGCGGGCAGTAATCAAGACCCCAGAGGCTTAGGGAAAGTGTTCAAATTGAATAGGATTGAGCAAGGCCTGGGGCATGCATTGGAGAACAATGTGTGGCCACCATCTTAGACCTAAGTGGGAGCATTGATGATCAAGGTACGGTGCAAGGTCAGGCCTACGTGTGGGCATGTTTGAACACAGTCTTAGAAGGATCAAATTTTGAGGCTTCTAGAAAGCCTGATTCTTAGCATGATTTCAGCAAGTCAAGGATTGTGTAGCAACACTAAGTCCCCTAGGATTAGGGATTGCATCTTAGCTCTTAGAATCAAGGGATTATAGTCTCTAGAGTTTAAGAATGTATCTCAGACACTAAATGTAAGAGAGACTCAGCTAAAAATAAAAAGTCTTGCACCCTCATTGTACACACACTAGAACCATTAAGTAATAACATCCTTACTCTTGCCTTAAACCTTTATTTTGTTTTTTGTTAGCCTTTCTTCTAGCACTTGTTGTGCCCTTTCATTTTGCAACATTTTGTAGTGTACTAGGGGGCCGAGTCCTACAGTCTAGAATGTTCGTGCACCATTTCTTGTGTTAAGCTAATCTAGTATGCGAAGGAGTCCATTCTCGTGTCTTGGAGTCATGTGAGCCTAGAGCTTGAGTCTTAACCAGTGACACATGCACATGTCTCGACCACCATTAGGACTTGTTGTCCCTTTGTCTTTGCACATGCTTTGACCACCATCAGCACATGCTAGCCCTTGTGTGGATAGTTACCTTGAACATCATGCTAGGCTGCATACCACGTGTAGGTATCTTAAGCCCAAGCCATGCGCCATACGCACCACGACTGGGTAGTAGGTGGGTTAAGGCACATCTTTATATTTTTGCCATGCTATGCCATTTTTATGGCTTGTAAATTCATATAATGGTCCCCTAAGCCTTCATGTGAAGTTTCTTGACAACATAACTTGTTTTCTATTTTTCATGATTTTCAAAATTTTTTATGGTTCAAATTTTTTGAAAATTTTTTAGGAGTTTTGGCACAATTTGGACTTGGTGCAGGCACATTCCTTAATCAACATTGGTAGAAGATGTCTTTTGGTGTAGGCAGTTGCCTCGAACACAATCGGCACATGGTGGGTGTCACAGGCCATGAGATCATTGACCAAAACCACGCACAAGACTACTCTTATTTGAGGTCAGCCTTTCTGAGTCAAATCATTTTTAATCCTTTAAGCCATATACTCAAGAGCCTTTCTTAGTTTGAAACCCATAGGGTTGCATACAGCATTCTCAAACTCAGTAGGGAGCAAGCCCCATCATCTTAATCAACCCATGATTTTTAGGGTAGCCCTGAGCACCCATCTCTACCTACAAGCATCAAGGTCCCGATTTCTGACCCATTTGGCTCATAAGGGCGCATAGCCCCAGTTCTCATGATACTATCTCATTCTGGCATGGGAAGAACCCAACACCATGCCCATTTGGATCATACGCAAGATCTTATGCCTTGAACTCAGAGGCACAGCATAAAAGTTGGTCAACAGCCAATCCGAAGCCAGAATAGGCTCATCTCATCCCATAAAACTCTTATTTTGGGGCCTTAAGCCTTAGCCTCATTCCAGGCTGCTAGCATGCATGATGGACACTCTACATCATGCCTGTCCCACTTCAAGGAACTCAAGTGTGCTACCCCAGCCATAACGCACCTTTATTGATTGGCCACAAAGGTCTAGTAGCATGCTTGCTTGCTAGCTAGCTCATCTCTCAGGCTTAATGGTGCCCCTCCTATGCAATCACTGTCTCATGATCCTTGGTTACTCACTCATTGATCTGGCTCGTAGAGGAGAAATTAAGGGGCATAGCAAATGCTACTATCTAACCTCATGGTTCAATGCAAAGGCATGATATAAGGCTCATTGGCCCCAACCATCCCTGGGTTTACTATGACCAGAGGAAACAATGTGCCGTACTCATGACATGATGATGCCTGCTCACTTGAGACACTACGTGTGCCTAGGAGTAGCTTACTCCAAACAAGATAGGCCCCCTTGCCCACTAACCAAAAGGGTGGTGGAAAGTGATACCAGTCATCCCCTATAAAAAGCATAAGAAATTTTCAGCCATCCTACCAGGAATTGTAAGAATGTCTAAAATGGGGACAGTTTTCTCCCCAGCCACTTTCAAGGCCATTCTTCAACTAACTTAGGGCCAAGTGACTTGTTTCTTACCATAATTCTAACATTCCACTCGTTGCTCCACTAATCCACTCAAGGGTGCCCATGCATAACTTAAAATTGATGGAGTTTGACTAGCTACCTGGTTTCAGGGCCCTTGCCCACTAGCTCACACATCTTGGGCCCTAAGGCTTACACCACCCTCACACACTATTAGCAACATGTTCTCAGGCTTACACTACCTGTACACACTATGAGCAACATGTTCTCGAGCTTACACTACCTGCGCACAACTCTAGGACCACTGTCCTAACCATAAGGCCTCATCCGTTGTTCAGCTTAGGGATAGTCATGGTAGGACCAAAGCACACCTAGGCCTAACCATGACACTCTTCCCCAGTTATTATGTCAATGCCTTCATCCATGCCAAGAGCACACCTAACTCTCTTGTTGCACACAGTTGACATTTTCTCATATGTCCCATACTTGTGTTCCCTCGAGGATTGAGTCGTGATCTTATCAAATGAGGCACTGGCCATAGTACTCATCTATTGCTGATGTCAATGGATCATTCTAGCTGCACTGCACCTCTATGCTATCTCCAAATCTCACCACTGAACCCTATCTCAATTACTCATATGCCATTGCATGGCTTTCTCCATAATCTCATAACTTTGTGACTTTGAGGTACCCTTATTGATCATGACCCTCAATTGAGTGAATGTCCACTTATTTTACCACACATTGGTGTGCCCCTTTTGATGTGGTGCTTAGGTCAACTGCACTCATATGGAATCACCCACAATAGACGCTAGTATGGTGACAATCAAACACTTTGGTCATCTCACAACTTTGGTCCTCTCGACCCCTCCAAGGTTACTGCTCTAGGTGTGGTCCTCTAGCCAACCACCATCATAATAGCACCTTAATGCATTCTATCTTGAAGTCAATCACATACTCAATAAACTCGTAGGCTCTACTAGCTTGGCTTAGTTCCATAGGAAATCACAAGTCTCCCTCACTTTTACTCAAACTCAACTTGACTCTACATGCAACCATGTCTCCATGATGGTTCATTTTGGTATAACTCAAAGGGCAACTCAAAGCCCACACCAATCTCAAGGACCTACCGATCCATTTAATCACATTGTTCACTAACTGTTCAATCTTAGGGTTCACCAACCCACTTAATACTCATAGTCCACTAACCTACTCAAACTCATGGCCTTCCTATTGGCCAACATTTACTAAAAAAGGTTTCATATTTGGCTCAATTCTGCCCTGCTAAAACTTATCCAATCCACTAACCAGATCCACTTGAAGCATCAGATTACTCATCCCAATTAGTCCTTTGACCCATAGAACTCAAGGCCTTGTCAACTGGCCAATTCTCGCTTGTGTGCTTCCTTGAAATGCACACTATTGTGGTATGCTAACCACCATATCTCATAAAGCCTTTTCTCTCGACCAACACAAGCATGATCTATTAATCGACACATTTTCATGATCCTTTGACCACTACAACTCATGGCCAGCTAACCATCATAAACTCATGGCTTCAATCTTCAGCCAACTCAAACTTGTCTGCCTCTGTAGAATGGCTCTATACTAGGACCCCAAATACTTTGCTCATACCCCTACTAGGGCACCAGCACCATCTTACAAGCACCCATATATTAGTAAGTAATCTAAAAAAGCTTAACTCATGTCCCTAAGGACCACATGCATCTTAGCCCACAAGGCTTTGCTCAAACACCATTTCATGGTGTAGCCCCTTTTCGCATTAATGGTCTCACATAGTTTTTTCCATTGTAAGGGCATCACCATGTCATTGCACTCAACCATTATCTTTTGCAAGGTGAGGCATGACTTCCATACCTTTCTGCTTGGCATCCAAAATCCACTATAAGGCCTTCCACCTAGGCCAATTTTTACCATGTATTGCCTCGATGGCTCATTTTCAAGCCCACTTAGCCACTGTAACACTTTCTAGTCTTAATAGCCCTTTCAAAGCTTAGCACCACCTCAATTTCATGTTATCATGCCCACACCTAGGGCTGTATTAGTCTCAGCACAAGCCAACCATGGCTCTAATACCAAATGTCATAGGCCATGAGATCTTTGGACTAAAAGCATGTGTTTGTGCAACATCAAGACTATTCTTAGTTGAGGTTAGCTTTTCTTGAGTCCATTTCTCCATGGGTAGATCATTTCTGATTCTTTAAGTTGCATACTCGTGAGCTTTTCTTGGCTTGAACTGTAAGGTCACATGTAACATTCTCAAACTCGATAGGGAGGAACCCATTTCCCATTATCTTAATCAACTTGTGATTCTTAAGGTGGCCCCAAGCACCCATATCTGCTCGCAGGCATCATGGTCCCAAGCTTTGACTCGCCTGGCTTATATAGGTGCACAGCCTTGGCTTTTATGATACTATCTCATTATGGCATGAGGAGAACCCAACACCTTGCCCACCTTGATCATATGCAAGCTCTCATGCCTTGAACCTAAAGGCACAATAGAAAAGCTGGTCAACAACCAACCTGAAGTAACTTTAGGCTCATTTCGTCCCCTGAAACTCATATTTTAGGGTCTAAGCTACATTCTACGCTACCCACGTGCATGATGAATAGTCAACATCATACTTGTCCCACCTTAAGAAACTCGGGTGTGGTACCCCAACTGCAGCACACCTCTATCGATCAGACATAATTTTCTCTCTAGCCACCTTAAGGCCTTTCTTTAACCAACTAAGGGCCCAATGACCTGTCTCTTGGCCACCATAATTCTGACATTCCACTCATTACTCACCAACTCACTTAAGGATGCCCGCACATAGCTTCCACTAATAGCACTTGACTAGCTACCTAACTCCAGTGTACCACCCATTGGCTTGCACTTGCCTATGCATCTTAGGGCCTAGGGCTTATGCCCACCCACACACACTATCAACATGTTCCTAGGCTTACTATGCCTATGCAAAGTTTCAAGACCATTGTCCTGACCACAACACCTTACCACTACTTGGCTAAGGGTCAATCATGGTAGGACTAAGGCACACCAAGGCCTGACCATGACAGTGGGCCTTGGTATGGCCACATGCCTTGACCATTATCAAAACTTCCAAACCTTCGGTGCAGGATATGATTATTTGAAAAAAGGTGTCCACATTTTAGACACTTTAATGTCTACTGCTAGCATATTTGTAAAATCTTTCGTGCTCTTTAGAGGGTAATTATCCAAGCTTCCCTCTCCCACCTACAGTAGGAGTAGGTGTGCATGATGGGCTTGTCATTGCATAAATCCGTGGTAGTGTACCTGGAGCAAAATCCAAGCCATGCATGCCTTTTAGCCATGTTGTTCGACAATTGGTTGCTTTGGTGACCCCCGGTACCCATGGCCTTATTGGTTGGCATGTATGTAGAAAAGAGGCTCAATTGTGTCAAGCTCAAGCCTGTGTATCATAGGTTAGGCATTCCTTAGACTAAAACCATGCGTCTGTGCAGCAGCACGACTACTTTTAGTCATGGTTAGCTTTTCTTAAGTCCATTTCTCCATGGATAGATCATTTTTTATCCTTCAAGCTATGTACTCGTGAGCTTTTCTTGGCTTTAACCCTGTAGGTTCATACATTCCCAAACTCAATAGAGAGGAACCCAACTCCCATCAACTTAGTAGCCTATGACTATTAGGGTGGCCTCGAGCACCCATCTTTACCTACAGACATCAATGTCTCAAGTACCAACCCACCTTGCTCATAAGTACACATAGCCCTGATTCTCATAATATTATCTCATTCTAGCATGATGAGAACCAAACACCATGCCTACCCATATCATCTGCAAGCTCTCATGGTTAGATTCCAAGGGTACAACATAGAAGCTAGTTAGCAGCCAGCCTAAAGCAACACTAGGCTCATCTCATCCCATGAAACTCATAGTTGTAAATAGGGGTTTGGGAACTAGGGTGAAAGTGCCCAAGCTAAAGCCATTCATAGGGAAATAACTTGGCCAAAAAAGTTGACAACTTTGTATAGGGCATGAAGTAGTACTTCCAAGTGGTTGGTAAAGTAAAGGAAGCCAAGGTAAACACTGTTGCCATGTACTTAGTTGATATGGACCTATTATGGTGGCATCGAAGGTGCGAGGGCATGCAGCAAGGGAGATTACAATCACCACATGGGATCAATTTATGAGAGAACTAATGAGAAAATTTAAGCAAGAGTATGCAAAAAAAGAAGCTTAGAAAAAGCTTCGCTAGCTCACTTAAAGGGGAAGAGTGTGAAACTATTATCGAGAGTTCTCAAAATTGTCACTTATGGTTCCTAGCATTTGCGAGCAAGAAGCCTTGCTCTACTTCCTTGATGGGTTAAAGCCATGGGCAAGAATCGAGTTGAAGTAGCATAGGGTCCAAGAATTGAGTCAGGCAATTACGATTGCTGAATCGTTGGTTGAGTATGAGCACACTAAGTCCCTCAAGCCTAGGGACAATGTCTTGAGTAGGGGAGACAAGAGTAGTAGGTCTTCATCAAAAGATAAGGATGAAGAGAAGCCTCAGCATAGCAAGGCAAAGGCCAAGAAGCTTGATAAGGACAAAGGTAAGAAAGACATTACATTTAGCTACTTCTTGTGTTTAGGATCACATAGGCCCAAGGATTACCCTTAATGAAAGAAGCTTATAGCTATTGTGAAGACTTATGAAGAGTCTAGTGGCAAGAATAATGGTAGCAATTAGCACCTTGAAGACTCCAATAGTGTGTTAAGGCTTGGTGGTATTTGGTCAAGGTCTAAGGAGCGAACCTCTCAAGTTCTTAATAAAGGCGATAATGGTGTGACCATGAAGAGCCACCAATTAAGCAAACCAAATTAGTAAAGTATGGCCGTGGAGAGCCACCAGTCAAACTAAAGAGATTAGCCAAATCCCTCACATCAAAGTAGGTAACAAGTACTTCTAAGAAGGAAATCGATTTAGTAGCATACATATTGACATCAAGATAAGAGAAAAGAACAACCATATAAGTGTGCAAAAGACCATCAGAATGAGGGACAAACATCGATCTAGCATGCATGTGTGGTGAAAGATCAACATTCCCATAGCAACAAAGATGTTGCTAGCACGAGAAAGGGAGGATGTCACTGACTGTGCATAAGTTCAAGACCAAGAGGGTTATATGATATGATTTGCTTGAGATGGTATGGCCAACAGACTAAAAGGATCGAAACTAAAACCCTAAAGGCACATACTTAACCCAAGTGTGCATGCTAAGGCCAGAATGCAAGAGTACACTCGAGGTGAGTTGCATAGTGCCAGGGATAAGGACTACTCATTAAAAGGTTCTAGAAAGCCCCAAAATGTGGCACAGGTAGCCAAGCATAAAAAGGCCTAAAAGCAGGCATACAGGCTTGGAAGCTTCTAGATCAGCTTGTAGATAGGCCAGGTGGGTGGGCATGAAAGGGTTTAGAGATGCCTAAAGACAGGTTAGGTGCACAAGCATTAAAGGTTCCAAAAGGGCTAGGTACAAGCATAGTGATAGGCATTATAGCACCTAGATGAAGAAGCTTTTAGGAAGACCCTAGCTACGGGTAGAGTGGCACCTAGATGGAGAAGGCTTTGGAACCTACTAGGCACCAGCACTCAGTAAAAGTGCCCAAACACTTCCATACTCGAGGCTTGACAGAGAGCCTAAAACCAATAGAATTCTAGAGAGGTCTTAACTAACCCTATTAGAGCCTGGGCACCTTAAAACTATCTAAAAGGCCTATACTAGCCATACACTTGCATTCATTGTAACTACAAGTACCAAGGGGGCTCAAGTATAAATAAGAGAGCCTCCCTTTCATTTGTATATAAACAATAAGCCATAACTAAGTGACAATGTAGAGAGGCAAGAGTGTGAGCATTAAAGACTTAGGCAATGAGAGCCTTTGTAGAGAACACATAGGGATTGTGTTCCAAGAGCAAGTGGACATACCCTATCAAGTAAATAAACTACTCTTGTCTTAACCATTTCCTTTATAACTTTCTCCTAAACTTCTAGGAGGTTGGTCAAGTTCTAGCACAAGTACATGTCATAGTTAGTTAGTGCATGGCACAAATTCAGTTTAAAGGTTGACTTAGGCATACGGATGGTAATTTTCTACCTAAGGCTGCATGGTAGCTAGGCTTAAGCTCTTGACCTATGACACCTACCCTAGACCAAGTCCTTGAAACAAGCAATGGCTCTTTAGGGTGGTGCAAGTAGAAGCTATGATCATGTGGAAAGGTGTAAGACTATGTTTGAGAGTTCTCAAAACTAATGCTCTAAATTCCTAACCTTGGGGAGGGTAAGGCCCTTTTCAAATTTATGGATGGCTCAAGCCGTGGGCAAAAAAAAAGGTAAGAAGGATACTAAGCCATGACCACTACTAAATCTTTAGGAGAATTCAAGAAAAGGGACAAAGTCTGAGTTTTCTAAGCCCAAAGGTAAGGGCAAAGGTAGGGGAGACAAGGATAAGAGTAGTAGTGGTAGGACACCACTGCACAAATGGAACTCTTCTAAGGAGGGAGACAAAAAGAAGGACAAATGCTCAGTGACCAAGGATGGACCCATGACCTATTTTCTATGTGACAGTCAACATCAAGCTAGAAACTATCTTAATATTGCCAAGCTTATGGCCATCATTAATAGGTATGAGAAGTAGCCCGAGAAAGAGGGATTGAAGCTTGGTTCAATCATGTTAAGATCAATATTAGCAAAGAAAGGGCACAAGAGAAAAGGGTTCATGTTCATCAAAATCTCAGTTGCAAACAAGTGCTTAAACACCTTAGTGGATATAGGTGCGTCTGATCTCTTCATGTCTGAAAGAGTAGCCAAGAGACTAGGGCTTAAGGTTAAGATTAGGGTGGGATGGAGGAAGATCGTCAACTCCAAATAGGTTTTGATTGTGTGCATGGCACAAGGAGTCGAGTTACAACTTAGAGCATGGAAAAGTAAGGAATCCATTGAAGTTATCCCTTTTGATGACTATGACTTAGTTATTAGTTTAGATTTCAATGATAGGATCAATACACTCTTTGTTCCCTTCTTTAACTGTATTTGCATCTTGGACCATTGGTGCCAATGCATTGTCCCAATGAAATGTGAACAAAGGATTAGAACCAAGGCACTATTTACCATCCAACTCACCAAGGGCATACGAAAGGAGGAACCCACTTTCTTGGTGGCCTCAAAGGAGGATGAGCCTCAAAAATTAAAGGACAATGCCCTTTTGAAGGTGTTAGAGGTGTTAGAGTCCTTCAAGGATGTCATGCCCATAGAACTACACAAGAGACTACCACCCAAGAGGGAGGTAAACCATAAGATTGAACTGGCGCTCGAGGCTTAGTCACTAGCCCGAGCCTCATATAGGGTGTCACCCCAAAGCTAGAGCAGCTAAAGAGATAGCTCAAGAAGCTTCTGGATGTAGTTCATTAGGGCCTCTAAAACTTTATATGGTGAACCGATCTTGTTTCAACAAAAGCACAATGGGTCTTTACGAATGTGCATTAACTACCAAGCGCTAAACAAGCTTATGGTGAAGAATAAGTATCCTATTCCCCTTATTGCCAACTTGTTCAACTAGCTAGGAAAAGCATGATAGTTTACCAAGCTGGATTTAAGATCGAGATACTATCAAGTGAGGTTAGCTAAAGGTGATGAACTGAAGATGGCATGTGTGACTCATTATGCAATGTACGAGTTCCTAGTATTACCTTTTGGTTTGACAAATGCTCTCACATCATTTTGCAAGCTAATGAATAAGGTACTACAACCCTTACTTAATCAATTTCTAGTAGTGTACCTTGATGATATTGTTATCTATAGTCGATTACTTAAGGAACATGTGGATCACTTGTAGTAAGTGTTCCAAGTACTAAGGGAGAATGAGCTATACTTAAAGAAAAAGAAACATTTATTCACCTAGCTCGAGGTCTCATTCTTAGGCCATATTATAGGGAATGGTCAGATTTGGATGAATGGCAACAAGGTCCATGACATCTAAGAGTGGGAACTGCCAACCAAGGTCATAAAGTTATAGTCATTCCTTGGTCTAGCAAACTACTATTGACACTTTATAAAGGGGCATTCAATCATTGTAACACCCTTGACTAACATGCTCAAGAAGGGATGAGTTTGAGAATGAAGTCTTAAGAGCTAAGAGGCTTTCGATTGTCAAAAGCAAGCTGTTATAAAGGATTCAATCCTAGCTCTCTCCAACTACACCAAGCCATATGAGGTACACACTAATGCATTTAACTTTTCTATTGAAGGTTTGGTAATGCTAGACTAACGTCCAATTACCTTTGAAAATGAAAAGCTCTTGAGACTGAGCTTTGATATACGATCCAAGAGAAAGAGATGACCACTATGGTGTATTACTTGCACATGTGGAGGCATTACTTGTTAGAAAGTAAGTTTGTGGTGATGACTGACAACGTGGCAACCAGCTACTTCCAAAGTCAGAAGAAGCTTACCTCAAACAAGCCCATTGGCTAAACTTTCTAGTCGAGTTTGATTTTACCATAAAGTACAAGCCAAGAAAGGCCAACATCATGGTAGATGCACTAAGCTATAAGGCTAAACTAGCAGCGATTAGTAGGCTAAAATGTTCCTTGGTTACATGTATCAAAGAGGGATTGATCCAAGTTCTATAGCCAAAACTTTGATTGAGTATGCAAAGCAAGGGAAGACTAGATGGTTTTAGCTTGAGGGTGATCTACTCTACTCCAAGAGAAATTCACTCTTTTTCTTATAGTTTGACAAGTTATGAAATGAAGTCATGAATGAGTGTCATGACTCATAATGGGCAAGCTATCTAGGTGTGCACCACACCTTAGCCTTTATTAAAGACTGATATTATTAGCCTAGGATGAAGGACGATGTGGATGCCTATGTCATAACTTATCTTGTGTGCCAACAAGACAATATAGAGCAAAAGTCACTAGCTGGCCTCTTAGAACCACTATCGGTTCTCGAACACCCATGGGAGAGTGTCTTTATGAACTTCATTATTAGACTACCTAAAGTGGAAGGGTATGGCAGCATCTTCGTAATGGTGGATCTATTCTCCAAGTACAGAACCTTCATTCTAGCAACTAAGGAATTTTCAACTAAGAAAGTAGCTTTATTATTCTTCAAGAATGTAGTCAAGTACTAGGATGTTCCTCAATCCATCATTAACGATCGAGATGGTCCATCTTTGGGCAAGTTTTGGAGTGAACTATTCAAGTTCCTTGGGTCAAAGTTGAAGTTCTCCACCACTATGCACCCTCAAATAAAATGGACAGATCGAGAGGGTGAATGCCTTAATAGAAAGGTACTTTTGGTACTATGTTAGTGCCTCTCAATGAGACTAGCCCAAACTATTAGACATAGCTTAGTTCTCATACAATCTTTATCATAGTGAGGCTATGAATCAAAGTCCCTTTCAAATTGTGACCAAACCCAGCAACTTACAAATTTGCCAACGCATGGCAAAAACAAGCTAATCTAGTCAAGTGTGTCTATACAAGTCAATGAAATGATAAAAAAATTAGGCTAATCCAAAGCAAAGAGATATGTAGTATCAAGTAGAGGACTTGGTACTAGTCAAGCTACAGTTAGTGCTACGATATCCGAGGATCATAAAGCGCTTACTCATAGGTACGAAGGTCCTTTCAAAGTTTTTAACAAGTAGGCAAGATCGTATATGAGCTTAAACTACCCTTATGGCTCAAGGTATATTCGATCTTCCATGTAAGTATGCTCAAACCCTAGCATAAAGACTCAAATGATCCTTCTTAAAGCCAATCAAAGAGAGCATTAGTGGGCATTAAGGCCTTTTACGATTGAGAGGTTGAGCACATCATAGCAAACCATATGGTATTACAAAGGTAACACATGCCTAGGCATAAGTACTTGGTATAATGGAAAGGGTAGTCGGATAATGAGATAAGTTGGGAGCCAACTGAGGCATTATGGTAATTTTAGGATTGAAATGATAGGTTCCATAAAAAAAGGTGACGAAGGTGTTAATGGAACAAGTAGGGGACAATGTCACACCCCACGCGAGCACCGTAATGGCCAAGGCTTGAATGCCAGTGCACTAAGGCTTGACCCTCACTCAAGCACTAAGCCATAATAATGAGTCCCTGTAAGAGTTACCCGATGCTGAGCCTGAAGACCATTTAGGAGAACCTTCTAGAAAAGCCCTGAAAAGGTGGCATGGCCACTATAGGTGCAAAGGCTCTAGATAAACCTAGACATAGGCCAGGCACATGGGTGTAAAACCCTCTAGAAGAGCTAGATAAGAAAATAGGTATGGTTACTATAGCACTAGGCATGAAAGCTTTTAGAAGGCCTGAGGTGCAGGCACTCTGTAAGAAAGTCTAGAGCCTTGACTCGGTGTGCCATAGAGTGTCTAAAACCAATTTTTTTCTAGAAATCACCTAACTAACCTTGTATATGCCTAGGGGCCTTGGAACCCTCTCGAATATATATAAGAGCCACACATTTAGCTCTTTGGTTACCACCTAGGCCATGAGGGCTCAAGTATAAATAGGGGTGCCTTCTCCCCAACAAAACCAACTTATGAGCTAGTGAACTTGAGAACCCACAAAGCTACTCAAGCATATTTGTACATAAGCCATATTGTTCAAGCAATAGAAAGGATGTTGTATTCTTTTACCAGTGCCTTCTTAGTGTGCTATAGTGTTCGATTGTCTTAAGGGTCTAACTAGCCTTTAGTGAGTGGCACACTCACTCAACCTAGTTAAAGGCTAACTTAGTCATATGTGAATGGTAGTTTTCTACCTAAGGTTGCACATGTCCCAAATGTGCCCCATGTCCTAAGCATGCCATCCAAACCTTTTGTGGCATATTGGTTCACTTGTGTTTAATTGTGCTCTTAGACACAGAATATTTTATGGGCATAAGCTCTCAGCCACTTTTCATCTAATGCTATGCATTTTACATGCTTAACATGCATGATGCTTGTGCTTCATATTGGTTTTTTTTATTACTTAGTCTGTCCATTGAGGCCCATGTAGTGTTAATGTTTCGAAGGAATGCTACCTGGTTGATCTTGCCAGTAGTCATATGCTTGTCTCAAAAATTAAGCCATGTATGTGTAAGTATGAACTAATTCAAACTGTGAAACTATAAATGGCTCATTAAATTAGATATAGTTTATTTTTTGGTATGTACCACTTGAATAACCATAGTAATTCTATAGCTAATACATGCAACAAACCCTGACTTTTTGAATGGATGCATTTAGGTCGACGCTGACTTTGTCTATTGCTTTGATGATTCATGATAACTTGACGAATCACACGACCTTTGTGCTAGTGACACATCATTCAAAATTTTACCTTATCAACTTTTGATGGTAGGATAGTGGCCTACTATGGTGGTAAAAGGTGATGGAAAATTAGGGTTTGATTCTAGAAAGAGAGCCTAAGAAATGGCTACCACATCCAAGGAAGGCATTAGGCACATAAATTACCCAATCTTGACATGGAGAGGTAGTGACAATAAATAATAATACTGGGCTCTATGAGTTTGGTAATTGGAATGAGTATAATCTAAATCCTTTAACAATGATCCACTGGAGGGCAAGTTTGTTGCCTATAGCTATAGTAATTCCAACTCTAGTAGCGTATATTTAAGTTGTTGCAATTCAAAAGGTTATAGTTAGAACTAAGGTTGGGTTATTCGATATGCCATCAGTCTACTCATACCTACTATCGACATTACACTCCTACCTTATCTAGCCCGGTTGTTTCTTTGGCCATGTTGGTGGCCTAGGCCATACACCATGTGCGGGTATCCTAGGCTCCAGCTATGCACCATGCACACCATGGTGGAGTCGTAAGTGGGTCTAGGTAGATCTTCTTATTTTTTCCATGCCAATGCCATTTTTATGGCTCACAAATTCATATAATGGTCCCCTAAGCCTTCATAAGACGTTTCATGGCAAGATGACTTGTTTTCTATTTTTCATGATTTTCAAAATTTTTTGTGGTTTGGGATTTTTAGAAAATTTTTTTAGAAGGAATTTTGGCCCCAAATTTGCTATATGTGATCCTTGTATTTTTGTTGGCATCTATAAAAAATTTAGCCAAAAAATCAAAGTGAAGAAGATTTTGTGGCTATTTGAAAAAAGTGACACCATTTCATGTACTTGAATAGCTATTGGTTGCGAACCTGCATAACCTCTCGTGCTCTTTAAAAGGGTGTGAGTTGTCAAGGTTTCTTAGGGGATAGAGGTCTAATATAAGGGCCAAGGACTAGCACCCATTGCACATCATGTGCACACACCTTCAGGCCCCCACCCTTGATTGTCGGAACCTTTAGTACCACATTCTAGGTTATTCAGTGATGGTGCCCTAGGCAAAATATTATGGCACCAGGACATGCTTAAGCCTAGCATGTGCACCTAGCCTAGAATTGTACTTTGACCAAGGCTTCAACCATCAATGGCACATGCTGACGCATGGTACAAGCATATGCCTCAACCATCATCAGCATAATTTGGCCTTTGGTATGAGCACTTACCTCGGCCACCATTAGCACAAGTTGGCCCTTAGTACAGGTACTTACCTCAACCACTATTGGCATATGTTGGCCCTTGGTGTGGGTACATGCCTTGATCAACATAGGACCAGCACCTATTATACATCATGTGCACATACCCTTTAGCCTTTCACCCCCAATTGTCGAAACCCCTAATGTCATATTTCAGGTTTTTTAGCAATAGAGCCTTAGGTAAAAAAATAAGGCACCAACACATATTTGAGCCCAACATTTGCACTATGGCCCGAAATTGAACTTTAACCAAGGCCTCGACCATTATGTTACACGCTAGCTCATGTTACGAGCACTTGCCTTAACCATCATTGGCACAAGCTAGCCTTTGGTATGAGCACTTGCCTCAACCACTAACGGCACATGTTGGCCCTTGGTGCGGGCGCATGTCTTGATCAGCATAGGCATAATTTAGACCTAGAGTAAGCACATTAATTGATTAGCATTAGTAAAAAATGGCCTTTGGTGCAAGCAGTTACCTTAAACATCATCGGCACATGTTGGCCCTATTACAGGCACTTGCCTAGAACACCATTTACACATGCTGGGTGTTACGGACTAGGCTTTCTCTCAACAAGCAATAGCCTGTACGATACTTGAATGGATGCTTCCACCCAAGTCAGCCCTCAATAGTTCAATATCTGAACAAATAACCATAAGCCACAGTTAGTCCCTAGCATATGTAATAAGACACATTCATATCGGGATCAATCCCAAGCACACATAAGAAGGCACATTCACATCGACAAAAAGTAAAACACATTAAAGCAACAATCGAGACATTTGAATCGAACGTGAATTTCATTAAAATCGAGGATATTACTCGAGACTTCCACCATCACTAGGGCCAGGGAGCAGCCCTTGGCGGATGGCCTAGGCCCGTATCACGACCTGTGAGATAGCCCAATAGTACGCTACCTGCTCACCCCCTCCTAAAAAGCCTTAGAGATTTTAGAGCTATGCTACCACTAACCATTACAATGTTTGAAATGGGGACACTTTTCCTAGCATAAGAGATCTACCCAATCATGGCCCTATACATTGGTGGCTCACAATAACCTAAGCCCCGGTCATGGCCCTATATAAGGTTGGCTCATGACATCCTTCCCCACCTATTCTATCGATGTCTTCGTCAACTTGCTGGCTTAAAATTCTTTAATATTCCTCTTGAATCTTCGGAGGTCGTGTTCCCTTTCCCAGTTGGTTTCTTCTAGTTCTAATCCCTCCCACTTCACTAAGTATTCATGAACTAGTCTTCGTGATACCTTGGTTTCCCTGTCGGCTAAGATCTCTTCAACTCGATGCTCTGAGGGTGGCTTATAGTAATGACGGCTCTAGTTAGCTCCCTTCGGCTAGCATCTATAGGATCTGCATGAAAAGGTTTTAGGTTGCTCACATGAAATACTGGGTGCACCTTCATGCACTTTGGTGGTCGATTTTGTGAGAGGCATTTCCTACCTTAAAAAGGATCTTCACTAGACCCTCATATTTGCGTACTAGTCTACGATCTCTCTTTTTCAAGAACCTGGTTTGTTCAGAGACTAGTCGAATAAGAACCAAATCACCAACTTGGAATCGTTACACCCTGTGACCTTTGTCTGCTCATTTCTTCATTCGTTTCAATGCTTTCTCCAGCTAGGCTTATGTGATCTCAGTGTTTTGTTTCCACTCTTTGTCAAGGTTGAAGGCTCTCGGATTTTCCCTCCATATTGTTCCAAGAAAGTATGGGGTAGCCTTGGTAATTGTCTGGTGACCACGTTAAATGGGCTCTTATTAGTGGAAGAGCTTTTGTTGGAATTAAAGCAGAGTTGAGCAACGTCCAATAACGAAGGCTAGTTCTTCCGATTGGCTTGAACAAACTACCTTAAGTATTCCTCTAGTAATCCACTGAACCGTTTCATTTGACCATCGGTTTAAGGGTGGTAGCTTGAGGAAATATTGAGTTGGGACCCCAATATCTTGAAAAGTTCTCTCTAGAAGGACCCCATGAATCTTGGATCTCTATCACTTACAATGTTTTGAGGGAGGCCTCAGTATTTGACCACATGTTTAAACAATAGTCAAGCTGTGTCTTTCGCTGTACAATACTTGTGAGTGGGAATGAATGTGGCGTACTTAGAGAACTGATCAATCACCACCAAAATAGCTCCAAGATCACCATAACAAAAGACCCATAAATGTTTTAATGAAACACTGAGAGGGCAAAGATGCCTTCATGCCCTGAGCATTATGCCACTTCTGGCCTTAGACATGCATGACGGTTACTTCATTCTGGCTCCTGAGCATGTGAAATGATTGGTATCATCACCCAGGGCTAAATAACAAACCCCCAACATAAATCCCACCAAGAAACTGGAATGAAAAAGAGTGTGTGTGCTGTCACCATCCCATTTTGAGTGCATACACAGGTGGCACCATGACTCATTTTGTCATGAAAAACCAAAATGAGTCTCAACAATGGATATCTCAACTCTCACATCGATGAAGAATGCAACAAAATATGATACTTGGTGTGAATTGTAGAATCCTATGAACCATCAATTCTTTGAATGCAAGTTGCACCTCTAGCCATTATGCCAAGGGCATGTCTGCCTGGCTATCATGCATCATTACCCTTTCTAACCTCTCACCCATTAGGCTCCTGGTAAGAGGGCAAAAGATGGCCTCCAGTGATCTCATCTATTGTGGTTGGCCCATAAACTAGTCCCTGGCAATCAAAGCCCTGTGACCATCAGTGCCAAAGCTCCTAGTGTGAATCAACTCCAGTGACATGCACTCATCCAACTGAACCTATTGGACCCTTCACATCACTTAATCGATGCTCACATCGTGACCTTAGGTAAGGTAGGATTACTTGTTGAGTTTAAGCATATGAATAAGCAAAGGAAAAGAAACTTACCAAGATTCTCCTAGTCACAATGAGCGAACCAGAAAAAGCCCAGCTTGAGAATCAAGAACCCTTGGAGTCCAAATTATAGTCTAGTGAAGCGTCCTCAGTGGTGGACTAGGCCTAAGTCCCCTAAAAAAGGGTGTTAGAGAGGGTGAGTGTCCTACTATGCTTGGATCCTATTGCAACATAAGACTTTATCTACGAGTCAGGTTGTTTGGCATTGCAGCCCTAATCGGCTGGTAAATTTTATCCAAGGCTGAATACGAGTGAGAAACCAATAGTGAAGAAGTACCATGAGGGAAAGATGAAAAGGACTTTAAAATGAGAGTTAAAGAGTGCTTGAAATTATTGAAAGGGAAATGGATGGGGGATGATGATGCACCCCAGTTAGATGTGGAATGGTGAGAGCTAGTCCATTGATTGGCTTAGGGCATTGACTGACATGTGTCGTAGTGGCTGCCCAATCTTGGGCTTTCGATATGCCCATGGAAGCATTGTCGCTATGATCGTGGAACACAACACACATCATCTCAATATACCTCAACACTTATGTGCTCCTGGCATTAGCTTACGAGCTCCCTATCTAGCTTGTCTTGAAACGTAGACCAAGGAGTGTGACATGTGTGCAAGTTAATGTGCCAGATAACCTATAAGGTGCAACGAAGCTAGTTGGCAAGATCCCTCATAGGTGCACCACCGACCGACCTTGATCTTCTGAGAAAGGTTCGAGTGTGAGCTTACCTATTGAGGTGAACTATGCCTGAGTAGGGCTAAGCTAGGGGAAACTCTAGTGGAAGCCCATAATGATACTGATGTGTAAATCATTCATCTAACTTGGGTATAAGGGTGAAAGACTAATTGAACCATTTGGTAGCTAGTTCCCTCTAAAGTTTCCTTTAGGATAGATAGAGCCTTTAGCGAGTTTTATTGGGTAAAGCCATGGTTAGAGGCATTGGGGCACAATGCCCTCAACCTATTCTCAAACTTTAAATAAGTATGATGATGTAGCTATTTCATTGAGATACTCCATGGAATCGAGACCTCAAAGTGGGCCATTTTTTGTAAGTAGAACTGGCGACACATAATGAACTAAAAGTTGGGTTATAGTGCCTAATTATGCGCTAACCTAAAACCCTTAAAGGTGTTGGTCGATTAAGACAGTAAGATGGTGATCATGAAAGTCAAAATCCTCTAAGTAGTGTGTAACAACCCACCTATCAAATCAACTAGCCTTGAAAATAAATGGCGCTTAAGCACATGATCTATACTAGATCATCGAGGCAAGGGCCAAGCCTCGATAAGTAGGAGGGTATGATGGTTGCTGCAAAACTTAATGCCCAAGCTTGTGCAAAGAGACTGTCAGTGCAAATCTTGGTGGTAGTAGCAAATATTCAAATGAGAATTTTGAAGGCCAAAGAAGGGAAAGGTTCTATGTGAACAGCACTTGCACATAGGTTAGTCGATCCTTAGAGATGGGTTTAACATGAGCTTTGAAAGGAAATTGAGTTAAAATTCCTAAATTGGGACACAATGGCTAATAGCAACATTAGGGATTCTAAAGACATCGATTAGGGCCTTAGAAAGATTTGTGTTTTCTATTTAATGACCTGCCCACACTAGAAACAACTCAATTGGAGGTAGGTTCCATTGGCCAAAAAAGTAACGCATGTCACATTATGTCCTATTTGCCCTAGCAGCCCTTGAAAATATGGAGGAGTGAGTGTTATTCATGCCCAATTGTACTCATAATTGCATGGGTTTCCAAATTGAACAAGCTCTAGTCAATGGAACAATGTAGGTAAGGGAAGTCAGCAAAGTGGATCTCTAACCTTGGGAAAAGGATTGGCTCTGAGGGTTGGGCATAGGGGTCCCAGTCTTGAACCTTTTGGCTACCAATGCACTACTCGAGCTACCCCCACGGTGAGAGTAATTCAATGCGTGGAGGTTAGGGGATGGACTAGGAATGGCTCCCTCAAGGGCATTTCCCATGTGATGAATAGTCAACTCAAAATTGTTACGGACTAAGGGAATCCGACTATTTAATTAAAACAAAGCATTACTATGGTCCCTAGGGATGCTCACTCAATGTGATATTTACCCAGTGCTCTAAATGTTAAAGTGAAGAAATTCAACCAATCGAGGTAAATGATGGGAGTAATATGACTCTTTTAAGGTAGCCAAATGCCTTTACATATAATTAGTGACACACATGAGTGGATTAACAAGATTCCCATTGTCCCTTTCGACTATCCAGCAAAACCACAACTAAGGGAACGGGTTTAGCAGAACCAGCAAAAAAGAAAACCTAATTGAGCTTGACTCTAGTCTAACTGAAATGACTTGAGAGGTGTAAGATAAGTGGGAGCCCTCTGACGAAATTGAAATATCATTTCTTTTAATGTTATTTTACTTATTTCATGAATCGGAGGTGAGGCATAACCCTTTCTTTTAGACATAAGGCCAACCTTGGTCGGTTAATCCAGGCAAAAGACATTATCAGGTGGGGAGTTTACTAGGGTAGCACATCTATTAAAAGATAATGCAGGTGTCCTATTATAATCTCAATGAGAACAAGAATCTCATGTGGAATAAAAGGGAAAAGGCTCATTTCATTATAATTTCTAGTACAAATATAAACCTTGAAAGCATGGCCTATCGATCTTTTAGGCCTTCAAAATTTAAAGCTAGAGGCATTAGAAAAGTTACCATAGGGATAATTAGCTTGTGGCAACAAAGTATTCATTAGCGACATTGCTTGTTGATCCTTCGATGTCAACTTTTTCCATCATTGTGAAGCAAAATTCTCTAAGTGTTGGATTATTCACCCACCAATATGAAATGTGAGCCAGGTTTAGACCATTGTGAGATAGGTTAGTTTTACCCTACTGATAGCAATGTTATAATAGTAATTCAACCTAGAATGAGAAAACTGTTGATTCACACAATTGGTCATTGTGCTTAGTTGAAAAGCTAGGGGCAAGAAGCTATCATGCACTGGATTATGATTGAATGCCTCTAAGTCAAAATCTAGGCTAGAAGTGATGCATGTGCCCATCATGCAATTGCAGACCTACAGCATGGATGTATGGCCCCCAAAGGCATGTGTCATAGGTGCAGCCCCCGCTACAGACAAGCTATGCAGGCCTCATTAGAGCTTAATTCCTACTGAGCGATGAGTAGAATCCTTTGAAGATGACTTAAATATGCAATGGGGTATTGTAAATGGAAGAGTACCTTGCTATCATGATCCACTGAGATTCAATCCTTTGTTGCTTCGATTCATCCCTCCCCTACACACCCACCAAAGTCTTCTCACTTTAATTTTTTACATTGCATCCCTCTAGGGTTGGGGATGAATGATGTTTTCCATTGCAATTGATTCAATCAGGTGATGAAATCCTACATTCGAGCTTCCAAGTAAATGAGGACCGAATGCCCTTGGTATTTGTTATAGGGATGGGCTTGCCCTTGGTGAGGGCACTTGCCTCAAACTCCATTAACACACACTGTCTCCTGGTGTAGGTTCTTACCTTGAACACCATCGACAGCATCTAGCCCTTGGTTGGTGTGGGTTATCACATCCAACACCATTGATAGATGCAAACAAATTGTTGCCTTAGGCCCCATCAGCAGATGTTGGACCTTTGGTTTTGGGATGTTGCCTAGGACACCATTACCAGATGCTAGCACTTGGCATAGGTACTTACCTCCACCACCATCTATGCAAGTAGGCCCTTGGTTTAGGTTGTTACCTTGAACACCTCTTTGGTAGATGTTGGCACTTGGTGTGGCATGTGTACCGTAACCCCTCCATCCAAGACACTTGCTTGCCTCTCGATCGCTATTGGCACTAAATGATGCTCGGTGCATGTGTCATGAGCTCTGGTCTTAAGCCAAACTTTGTGTGGCCTTGGATAGGGAATTGACTCCATTTGCTTAAGTCAGTGTACAAAATTCAAGTGCTTAGCATAATTCTAGCTCATCAAAGATTGTGCTACAGTATTGGGCCTTCTAGAAGCCCATATATACTGCTCTTCCTATGATTGTATTCAGGTATGCTCACACCTAGGTTTGGCCATGTGCTCACACCTTGCTCATCAGTGTTTGCACCTAGGTCTGACTGTGTGTTAGTGCATCACTCACCAATGCCTGTACCTAGGCCTGGCTCAATCTTACTAAACCTAGACACCATGCCTGAGCTTCTAGAGTCTTGATCACTGCCCATACTACTATTCTAGGCTAGTTCCCCATGATCTAGGCCTTTAATAGGCTTTAAAGCCTAGTCCCCCTAGCTATCAGACCTTGTTTCACTAAAGCTAGAATTGTTCCTTGACTTAGAGAGAACCCCTAAGCTAGTACCAACTTGTGGACTGTGACACATGCATGTGCCTTAACCACTATCAAGACATGTTGGCCTTTGGACTTAACATGTGCTTTGACTACTATCAACACATGTTGACCCTTTGTATGGGTAGTTCCCTCAAATACCATTGGCACATATTGGGCCATGTATCATGTGCAGGAATCCTAGCATCAACCATGCACCATACGCACCATGACCAGGTAATAGGTGGGCTTAAGCACATCTTTATATTTCTTCCATGCCAATGCCATTTTAATGCCTTGCAAATTCATATAAGTGCTCACTAAGGCCTGGCTCAATTTTATTGAACATAAACACTGTGCTTACGCCTCAGAGTCTTGATCACTACCAATACCACTATTCTGGGCTAGTTCCCCATACTTTGGCCTCTAATAGGCCTCAAGGCTCGGTCCCCCTGGCTGTCAGACCCTATCCTACTAGAACTATAATAGCACCTCATCTTGAAAAGAACCTCTATGCCTGACTAGCTTGCAGACCAAACACATGCACATGCCTCGACCCTCACTGGGACATGTTAGCCCTTGGTCTTGGCACATGCTTCAACCACCATCAGCACATGCTAGGCCATGCACCATGCGTATGTATCTTGGGCCTGGGCAATGCACCATGTGCACCATAACTGAGCAATAGGTGGATTTAGGCACATCTTATTTTTGCAAAGCCAATGCCATTTTTATGGCTTGTAAAATCATATAAGCACTCTTTAATGCCTGCACCTAGGATTTTTTCAATTTTGCCAAACATGAACACCATGTCCTAGCCTCTAGAGTCTTGATCATTACCCATACCACTATTCTAGGCTAGTTCCCTATGACCTGGGCCTCTAGTAGGCCTTAAGAATAAGTCATCGTGGCTATTGGACCCTATCTTGCTAGAACTAGAATTGTCCCTCAACTCAGAGAGAAGCCCTAGGTTTAGACTAGCTTGCAGACCATTACACATACACATGCCTTGACCACTATCAAGACATGTTAGGCTTTAATCTTAGCACATGCTTCGACTATCATCAGCACATACTAGCTCTTTGTGTGGGTAGTTTCTTTGAACACCATCAGCATATGCTGGGTCATGCTATCTTGGGCTCGGGCCATGAACCATGGGAACCACAATTGAATGATAGGTGGGTTCAAGCAATTTGTATGTTTTTGTTAAGCCAATGCCATTTTTATGGCTTATAAATTCATATAAGTGCTCACCAACACTTACACTTGGTCCTAGCTCAATTTTGCCAAACTCAAAAGCCATGCCTGAGCCTCTGAAGTCTTGATCACTACTCATACCACCATTCTAGGCTAGTTCCCTATGACCTAGGCCTCTAGTACACCTCAAGGCTTGGCCCCGTAGTTGTCAGACCCTATCCCGCTAAAATTAGAATTGCTCCTTAACTTAAAAAAAAACCCCTAGGCTTGGGCCAACTTGTAGATCATGACACATGTGCATGCCTCGACCACCATCATCACCCAATGACCCTCAATGCATGTGTCATGGTCTGCAAGCTAGTTCAGGCCTAGGGGTTCTTTCTAAGTTGAGTAGCAGTACAAGTTCTAATGGGATAGAGTCTAATAGCTTAAAAGACTAGGCCATAAGGTACATTGAAGGTTCAAGTCACATGGAACTAGCTTAGAATAATAGGGTGAGTACTGATCGAGACTCTAGAGGCTTAGGAAAGAGGATAAGGTTAGCCAAGATTGAGCTAGGCCCAAGGACAGGCACTAGTGAACAATGGGTGGGCACCTAGTTAGACCCAAGCAGGAGCACTAATGATCGAGGTATGGGTGCATAGTCAGGCCCAAGTCTAGGCTTGTATAAACATAGTCTTAAAAGGATTATATTTATGGGCTTCTAGAAGGCTTAGTGCTTAGCATGATTTTAACAAGTCAAAGATCGTGCAATAGCACCAAATCCCCTAAAATCAAGGATTGTAATCTCTAGAGTTTAAGAATGTATTTTAGGCTCTGATTATAAGAGGGATTCAGCTATAAAGAGAGAGTCCCCCATCCTCATTACGCATACACTAGAACCATTGAGTAATAACATCTTTACTCTTGCCTTAAACTTTATGTTGTTTTTTTAGCCTTTTTTTAAACACTTGTTGTGCCCTTTTGTTTTGCAATGTATTGGCCAACCAACCCCATAGTCTAAAGTGATCATGCATTGTTTCTTGCGTTAGACTGATTTAGGATGTAGAAGAGTTCATTCCCCAGTTATGGAGGTATGCGATCTTGGAGCTTAAGTCTCAACCTATGACAAGTTGAATCAAAGTTTAGTTTGGGGGAGCTAGGAATACGCAGTAGAATGAAATACTAGGGGGTATCAAAGCCTGGATCAAACCAAAGGTGGTGACTAAAGCCTTGGTTTAGAGTGTGCAACAGATCTCTACTCAAGACATGAGGAGCCAGAGTTGTAGTAAAAGCTAAAGTTGGTGTAAAGAGCCAGAGTTGGCATTAGTGCAAGTTAGGGGACTTGCATGCGGGCATCCTAGTGTGGTGTGCAAGCACTGTGGTATGTTGTGCAAGCATGTTTTGGGCTATAGCATGTTTAGGGAAAACTAGACAAGAGGCCAAAGAAAGGTGCTTGAGTAGCGCCTACCTACAAACAAGTAGGGGAAAGCTTTAGAAAGATATATGCCAATAAGCACTCGATTAGTGAAGTGTTAGAGGCTATTTTGCAAATAATAGATTGGTTTAGAGATGTTAAAGGACCCTTGAATAAGGCACTAAAGAAGCTCATGCAATGTAATAAGGCATTGGAGTACATGGTGACTATTGTGAGAAGAGCTAGCTAGGCTCAAGGTTGACCATGTTACATTACGAGCTACTGTGGTTGCTGATACAAGCTTATGACCAAGAGTGAAGGTGCCTAAGCATTTCATTAATAGACTAATGCCATGGGTCAAGGTCAAACTATAATGAAAAGGAGTTCAAGAGTTGAGTCGGGCTAGATTTGCTATAGAATCATTGACTTAAGTTGAGTGCACCAAGTTTTCAAGGCCAAAGGAAAAAAAAAAAGAGTAAGGGAGACACCGAGGAAAAAGCTATGGGGAGGCCTAGATTTAGTAAGATCAACAAACTATCAGTAAAGGCATAGGGCCCATGAGTTGCTATTTTTGTGCCAGTTCACATTGGGTTAGGGAATGCCCAAAGCTTTCAACCATCAAATGGGAAGAAAGGTTGTCCAAAAGTAAAGTGGCAATGGTAAACAACCTTAGAAGGGGCCCAACGAAAAGCAACCAGGTGCTAGTCGAGACTGCTAAGGGATTGGGACCTCTTGAAAAGATGATAAAGGGAAACCAATGGTAATAGAGTGCCATAACATGAGTTTTATAGTACAACCAAATTCCTCACAAGAGAGGGTGCTGCAGGTAACTAAGAAAAAGCACCAAAAGTGTTGACAGCATGGGTTAAAGTGACCAGCACTTGCACCTAGGCCTGGCTCAATTTTGCCAAACCTGATCGCTATCCTTGAGCCTTTAAAGTCTTGATCACTACCCATACCACTATTTTATGCTAGTTCCCTATGACTCAGGCCTCCAACAGGCCTCAAAGCCTAGTCCTTCTAGTTGTTAGACCTAGTATCACTAGAACTGGAACTGCTTCTTGACTCAAAGAGAACCCTTGGGCCTGGACTAGCTTGTGGATCATGACACATGCACATGCCTCAACCACCATTAACATAATGACCCTCAGTGCATGCATATGCCTCAACCACTATCGAGACTTGTTAGCCATTTGTCTTGGCACATGCTTCGATTAGCATTGGCATAAGCTGGCCATTGTGTAGGTAGTTCCCTCAAACACCATTAGCACATGTTGGTCCATGCACTACATGTGAGTATCCTAGGCCTAGGCCACACACCTTGCACACCATAATTGAGCAGTAGGTGGGTTCAAGCACATCTTTGTATTTTTACCTTGCAAATGCCATTTTTATGGCTTGTAAATTCTTATAATGGTCCCTTAAGCTTTCATGTTAAGTTTCATGGCAAGATGACTTGTTTTCTATTTTTTATGATGTTTGGAATTTTTCATGGTTCAAAATTTTTTGAAAGTTTTTTAAAAGGATTTTTGGCTCTAAGTTTGGTACATGACGCTTGTATTTTTATTGGCATTCATAAAAAATTTAGCTAAAAAATTGAAATGTAGAAGATTTTGTGGCCATTTGGAAAAAGCATCCCTATTTCAGACACTTGAATGGCTACTGCCTATGAACTTGTAAAAGCTCTTATGCTCTTTAAAAAGGTATGAGTTGTCAAGGTTTCTTAGGGGATAGGAGACCAATATAGGGGCCAAGGACTAGTACCCATCACACATCATGTGCACACACCCCTGGCCCTCCACCCCTAATCGTCAGAACCCTTAATGCCACCGATCAGGTTCTCCGATGATGCTCCAAAGATTGTGCCTTAGGTAAAAACACATGCTCAAGGCTAGCATGTGTACCGTAGCCTAGAATCAAACTTTAGCCAAGGCCTTGACCATCAACGACACATATTAACACATGGTACGACATATGCCTCGATTATCATTGGCATAAGCTGGCCTTCGATATGAGCACTTGCATCAACCACCATTGACACAAGCTGGCCTTTCGTATGGGCACTTGCCTCGACCATTATTGGCACATGCTAGCCCTTGGTGCGAGCACATGCCAACCTTTGGTGCAAGCATATGCCTCAATTAGCATTGGCACAATTTGGACCTAGTGTGAGCACATGTCTTAATTAGCATCAACAGAAGATGGTATTTAGTGTAGGTAGTTGCCTCAAACACATCGGCACTTGTTGGCCCTTGCTACTGGCAGTTACGTCAAACACCATCAGCACATGCTAGGCCTTGGTGAGGGCACATGCCTTGACCACCATCGGTACATACAGACCTTTGGTATGGGATATGCCTGTTTGGAAAAAGTGCCCCCCATCTTAAACCCCTTAATGTTTACTACTAGTACATCTATAAAATCACTCATGCTCTTTAGGTGTTCATGATGGGCCTATCATTATGTACATTCGCAGTAACATCTTAGAGCAAAATCTAGGCCATGTATGCCTTTTGGCCATGTTGTCCGATGATTGGTTGTTTAGTGACTCGTAGGCACCCATGGCCTTAACCAATTGGCATGCATACGTAAAAAGGGCTTGGCTATGTCAAGCTCAAGCCGATGCCTACAGTTGATGCTACCCCAAACCCCAAACCAAGTCTGTGAATCAGGTAATGGCTCTTTGGGTTAGTGCAAGTAGAAGCTATGGTTATAGGCTTGGTCTAGCCTAGTCTATCAGGTATTTGGTAATATCATGGTCATTTCTCATCGACCACAAAAATGGCTAGGCCTAATTGAGCCCGTGCATGTAGTTGATGCTGCCCAAGGCCCTAGGAACAAGTTCCTGAATCGGCCAATGTCTTTTTCGAATGGTGACAATAAAGTTTGTATGTACAGTCCTGGCTAGACTAAGCATTGGTGGTGTATGCCATTGTTGCCTATTGGATGGCAAGGGCAGTCTCATGGACATTGCTTATGTTTCTCCCATGCCAAGTAGTTATGGCATGGCCTCGTACATTGTTTTATCTGCTCGCTCATCGAATAATTGGTTGGGTGGGTTATAGACTAGTGTGCATGGATGCTACCACTTATAGCAATAGGCATAGGAGTGGTGCTACAGTTGTGCATGTTGGTAGGCTCTAAGCTTGATGCATCAAACTGTTGACTGATCATCCATTTCAATATACCCCTATGTGGTCATCATACTTTAGGGGTGTAATTAGGATCCTATGCCGCATACCAAAATCAATGGAAATTGGATGTCTTGCTATCCCTCATCAATCTTATGTCGTTAGGGGCTATGAGTTAGACCTCATTCATGTTACATGACCCAATTATGCCATTGTTGCCTATTGGATGGCAGGGGCAGTCTCATGCACATTGCTTTTGTTTTTCCCATGCTGAGCAATTGTGGCATGGCCTCGTACATGGTTTCATCTGCTTGCTTATCAAATAATCGATTGGGTGGGTTATAGACCAATTTGTGTAGATGCTACCACTTGTAGTAATAGGTATAGAAGTGGTGCTACAGTTTTGCATGTTGGCAGACTCCAAGCTTGATGCATCAAAGTATTGACCCATCATCCATTTCAATCTACCCCTATGTGGTCATCATACCTTGGGGGTGCAATTAGGATCCTATGTCGTATACCAAAATCAATGGAAACCAGATGTCTTGCCATCCCTCATCAATCTTATGTCTTTAGGGGCTAGAGTTAAAACTCAATCATGCCTCATGACTTAATTATGCCACCCAAACCTCCATGGCTACATTGGTGCATTGGTGTTCGATAGTGCTCTTAGATGTGGAACATTTTGTGGGCATGGGCTCTCAACCTTGTTCATCTAATGCTATGCATTTTATGTGCTTAACATGCAAGACATTTGTACTCCATGTTGGCTCTCTTCACTGTTTTGTTGGTGTGTTGAGGCCTATGTGGTGTTATAAATTAATTCAGATTGTGAAACTGTGAATGGCTTATTAAATTAGTTATAGTTTATTTGATGGTATCTACTATTCAGATAACCATAGTAATACTAAAGCTAATATGTGCAGAAACCTCAACTTCTAAAAAGGATGCATTTATTAGATAAAATGTCGATGCTAGCTTTGCTCGTTGTTTTGATGATTCATGATAACTTTACGGATTGCATGGCCTTTGTGCTGTGCTAGCAACGCATCATTCAAATTTTTGCCTTATGAAGTTTCGATGCTAGGATAGTGGCCTACTATGGTAGTGATGAGTGATGGAAAGTTAGGGTTTGATTCTGGAGAGAGAGCTTGAGAAATAGCTACCACATCCAAGGAAGGCAATAGGAGCAAAAATTACCCAATCTTGACACAGGGAGTTAGTGACAATAAATAACAATATTGAGCTTTATGAGTCTAACAATTAGAATGAGTACAATCTAAATCCCTTAGTGAGGATCCATTGGAGGGCAAGTCTAATGCCAGTAGCCATAGTAATTCTAGTTCCAATAGCATAAATTTAAGTTATTGTAGTTAAAAAGCTCATAGTTAGAGTTAGGGTTAAATCCTTTGGTTTGCCTCACAATAAGCATCAGTTTACTTGTCCCTACTACTAGCGATGTGCCTTTGGCCTTAACTAGCTGGGTCATTCCTCTGACACTGTTACTTTAAAGAAATTAAAGTGCTTAAAGTAGGCCCTTGCTTGTATGCATTAGCATAGGATAACATCATAGGATTTTGGTCCTATTGTATTAGCCTTCAAGATTAGAGTAATGATTAACAGAGACAATCAAGGGGATTTGTATTTCATAGTTAAAAGTGAAATTTTTGGATTTATAAGAGATGAACAACTACAAAAGCATTTACCAAGGATATTTTTATTAATCAAGAATGAAAGTTGGGGGCTAGAACATGATTAGATACCATCCTAGTCTCTACCATAAATGATGTTGACCAAGGATCAATGGATGTTACTTTTAAGACTCTATTGGTACCTTATAAGAAATCAAAGTCTTTGGGTTTCAAGGGTAATATGGTCGCAAGGCTAAAACTTAAAGGAATTGATAGAAGGGCACCACTAGGAGTGGAGCCTATAGCTTAATTTCACTCAACATGAGGAAACTTACCCGGTCAACACATAGTAAGGAATGACAGATTGAGAGCTTTTTCTTGATTCTATAGGTGGTGGTGCATGGCCATTCTTAGTTGGTGGAGTGATTTGTCTGGTTAATTCTATTAATGAATAAGATCTTAACCTACTAACTAGCTACATGGAGGTAATTCTTCATAGCTAGCTTTTTAAAAGGACTATGGCCGTTTAAGCCATGGAAGTTTGAGGGAATAACAGGTTTATGACACCCATAGATGTTCTAGGCTACTCATACACAACATTGATGTATTGAACAAGTCTATAGCCTTGGTTGATAGGCTTCGATAATCATTGAAATTTCACCGTGATGGGGATAGATCATTGTAATTGTTAGTCTTCAATGAGGAATTCTTAGTAAACGTGAGTCTTTAGCTTATGTTGACTATGTCCTTGCCCTTTGTACACATCGCCTATTGCTCTTACCGATTGAATGGTTTGATGAAGTGTTTAGATCATGGTGATGTGGATGGTTCATTACTAGAGATGTTATAAGAAGTCCATTAAACCTTATCATTTAGAGGAAGAAGAAGTTGCAACAAGGTTTTCATAGGTGACATTATAAAAGGATCATTGTCAAAACCTACTCAATGAATGACCCGCAAACACATTAATGAAACACCTAGGGATGAGGGTGCCTTTATGCCCTAAGCCCCTTTCAGCCTTGTGCATGTACAGCAGTTGATTCATTTTGCCTTCTAAGTGGGTGACACGATTGGTATCATTGCCTATGGCTGAATAATGAACCCCTGACATGAATCACACTAAGGAACCCTAATGAAAAAGAGCGTGTGTGCCATTGCCATCCCATTTGCGATGTGTGTGAGGGCAACACCATAACTCTTTCTATCATGAAAACCAAAATGACTATTTATAATAGATATCTTGGCTCTCTCATCAATGAAGAATGTAGTAAAATGTGATACTTGGTGTGAATTGCAGAATCCCATGAATCATTGAATCTTTGAATGCAAGTTGCTTCCCATTCCATTGGGCCAAGGACACATCTACTTGAGTGCCATATGTTGTTGCCCTTCCACCCCATTACCCATTGGGCTTTTGGTGAAGGGGTAAAAGATGGCCTTCCATGATCTCGTCGATCATGGTTGGCCCAAAAGTGAGTCCTTGGCAATGATTGCACCAACCATCAATGGTAAAGCTCTTGATGTGCCTCATCTCCTATGACATGCACTCATTGTCTATCTAGACCCCATCGGCCCCTTACATCGCTCAATCAATGCTTGCATTACCATCCCAGGTCAGGCAAGATTACCTATTGAGTTTAAGCATATCAATAAGTGATGGAAAAGAAACTTACCAAGATTCCCTAGTAATGGCAAGCAAACTAGGAAGAGCCTAGTTTGAGAATCGGGCACCCCTAAGATCTGAATTGTAGTCTAAAGAAGCATCTTTAATGGCGGACCAGGCCTAAGTCCCCTGAAAAAAGGCACCAAAAAAAGTAAGAGCCCTATTATGCCTAGACCCTGTCCCACAATAAGGTGCAAACTATTAGTCAGGTTGTTTGGGAATGCAACCCAAATTGAGCAGTAAATTCTATCCAAGGCTAAATTCGGGTGAGTGACCGATAGCAAAAAAGTACCGCAAAGGAAAGATGAAAAGGTCTTTAAAAAGAGATTTAAATAGTGCTTGAAATTGTTATAAGGGAAATAAATGGGGGTTGGCTATGCACCTTGGTCAAACATGGAATCGCGAGAGCCGGCCTGTAGATAGGCACGAAGCATGGATCGATACGGGTCATGGTGGCAGCCTAAGCTTGGGCTTTTAATATGCCTATAGAGATGTCATTTTTATAATTTTGGAATGCAACACAAGTCATCTTAGTGTGCCTTGGCACTCGCATTCTCAAGATATTGGCTTGTAGGCTCCCCATCTGGTCTATCTTAAAACATGAACCAAAAAGTCTGACATGTGTGCAAGTCAATAAGCTAGAAAACCCATAAGGTGCAAGGAAGCTAATTGGTGACATCCCTCATAGGTGCACCACTGACTGACCTTGATCTTCTGAAAAGGGTTCGAGTGTAAGCATGCCTGTTGGGACCAAAAGGATGGTGAACTATGCTTGTGTAGGGTAAAGCTAGAGGAAACTCTGATGGAGGCCTACAGTGATATTAACGTGCAAATCATTCGTCTGACTTGGGTTTAGTGGTGAAAGACTAATTGAACCATTTAGTAGCTAGTTCCCTTTGAAGTTTCCCTCAAGATAGTAGGAGCCCTTAGCAAGTTCTATCGGGTAAAGCCAATGATTAAAGACATCAAGGGTGTAATGCTCTCAACCTACTCTCAAACTTTAAATAGGTAGGATGGTACAGCTACTTCATTGAGCTGTGCCATAGAATCGAGAGTTCTAAATGGGCCATTTTTGGTAAGCAAAAATGGCAATAAGGGATGAACTGGAAGCTGAGTTATGGTGCCCAACTGTGTGCTAACCTAGAACCTATAAAGGGTGTTGGTTGATTAAGATAATAGGATAAGGGTCACGAAAGTTGAAATCTTCTAAGTGTGTAACAACTTACCTATCGAATCAACTAGCTTAAAAAATGGATGGCATTTAAACATGTGACCTATACACAACTATTAGGACAAGGGCAAAGGTCGGCCCTAATGAGTAGAAGGGCATGGTGGTTACTACAAAACTTAGGGCATGAGCCCCGTAGAGTAGTCTCGATGCTAATCTTGGTGGTAGTAGCAAATATTCAAATGAGAACATTGAATGCTGAAAAGGGGAAAGGTTCCATGTGAATTACACTTGCACATGGATTAGTCGATCCTAAGAGATGGGGGAAGCCTATTCGATAGTGTGTCCAATGTGAACTTTAAAAGTGAATCAAGTTAAAATTCCTGAACCAGGATGTATAGGCTGACAGCAATATTAGGAAGTCAACAAAATGGATCCATAGCCTCAAGAAAAGGATTGGCTTTGAGGGCCAGGCACGGGGTCCTAATCCCAAACTCATCGGCTGTTGATGTACTACTCGAGCTGGTATCATGGCAACAGTGGGTCATTGTGTGCCAATCAAGGATGGACTTGGAAAGGCTTCCTTGAGGGCTTTCCCCAAGTAATGAATAGTCAACTCAAAATTGATACGGATAAGGGGAATCTAACTATTTAATTAAAACAAAGCATTACAATGGTCCCTACGAATACTCATGCAATGTGATTTGTGCCCAATGCTCTAAATGTCAAAGTGAAGAACTCAACCAAGTGAGGGTAAACAACAGGACCAACTATGACTCTCTTATGGTAGCCAAATGCCTTATCATCTAATTAGTGAGCACGTGAATGGATTAACACAATTCCCATTGTCCCTATCTACTATCCAATGAAACCACAATCAAAGGAATAGGCTTGGCAGAATTAGCAGGGAAAGAAGACCCTATTCAGCTTGACTCTAGTCCAACCTTTGAAATGAATTGAGAGGTGTAGGATAAGTGGAAGCCCTAAGTCAAAATTGAAATACCATAACTTTTAACATTATTTTACTTATTCCATGAATCGGAGGCAAGGCAGAACCCCTTATATTTGGCCTACGGCTAACCTTGATTAGTCAATTAAGGTAAAAGACATTGTCAAGTGGAGAGTTTATCTGGGGTAACACATCTATTAAAAGATAATACAGGTGTCCTAAGATGAGCTCAAATAGAATAGAAATGTCAAATGGAACAAAAAGATAAAAGCTCATTTGATTTTGATTTCCAATACGAATAAACTATGAAAGCATGGCTTGTTAATCCTGTAGACTTTCAGAATTTGAAGCTAGAGGTGTTAGAAAAGTTAACAGAAGGATAACTGTCTTATGGTAGACAAGTGTTCATAGTGATGTTGCTTTTTAATCCTTCAATGTTGGCTCTTCCTATCATTGTGAAGCAAAATTCACCAAGTGTTCGATTGTTCACCCCCCAATAAGGAATGTGAGCTAAGTTTACCCTGTTATGAGATAGGTTAGTTTTACTAAAATGGCAGCATCACAATAACAATTCAACCTAATATGAGAGGAATCGTTGATTCCTACATTTGGTTATCCCACTTGGTTAAAAAGCTAGTGGCATGAAGCTACCATGCACTTGATTATGACTGAATGCCTTTACATTAGAATCTAGGTTAGAAGGGACACATGCATCTGTCACCCAATTGTCGACTAGTAGTAAGGGCCTATGCCTTGAAGGGCACATGTCATAGGTGTAACACCCGTAGCAAACAAGCCATACGGGCCTCTTTGGAGCTCAATTCCCATCGAGTGGTGGGAAAAATCCTTTGTAGATGACTTAAATACACGATAGGGTATTGTAAGTGGTAGAGTGGCCTTGTTGCCACGATCCACTAAGATTCAACCATTTTGTGCTTTGATTCACCCCTCCCCCCCACCATAGCCACTGAAGTCCTTTCACTTTATTTTTTTTTTCACCACACCTCACTAGGTTGGGGATGAATGGTGTTCTCCATTGCAATTGATTTAGTCGGGTGATGATGTCCCTTCCTTGAGCATACAAGTAAACAACAATTGAATGCTCTTAGTATTTCTTACAGTGATGGGCTCACTTTTGGTGCAAGCACTTACCTCGAACTCCATCGGCACATGCTGGCCCCAATCCAGGTTGTTGCATCGAGCACCATCAACAGCATTTAGCCTTTGGTTGGTATAGGTAATCACATCCAACACCATCTACAGATGCTGGCCCCTTAGTGTGAGATGTTACCTTAGACACCAAAGCTAGATGCTGGTGTCACGGGCTTTGACCTTAGACTCAGAATCCATGCGGTCTTAGGCTTGGAATCACCTCCTTGTAACCTAAGTCTACCTAAAACAGAAGTGTATGATGGTGTACAAATAAGGGTGGAGCACCCCTCTATTTATAGTTGAGGCTCCTAGCTACACTTATGGTTAAATCCCTAGGATCAAGGCAAAAATCAAGGAATTACAAAGATTACAATCAATAAGGATTCTATCTCCTGATTCTAAGGGTCAACCAGATCTGCAAGAAGACTCCTACTGATCCTGGGATCTTCCAGAAGATCCACTTACATATCTTCCATCTTGGGCCCTACTGGATGTGGTACGGGCATCATGCAGGCTAGACCTTGGCCTCACGGGCTGGCCAGCAGGCTATACTGGCGTTCTGGACTTGCCTTCAAGGCCTTGTGTGCTAATTCCCACTAGTGCGCCTGGTGTGTGGGCCTCAACCTCAGGTGCGCATGCTGGTGCACCCACCCAAGGCATGACAGCCAGAGGTTGAGGCTCGTACACTAGGTGCGCTATCAGGTATTTGCACACAAGGACTAAGAGACAAGACCAAAATGCCCACACAGCTTGCAGGCCAGCTCATGAGGCCAAGGCTTGGCCTGTAGGATGCCCGCACCACATTCAGAGGGGCCTAAGGTAGGAGATACGCAAGATCTTTTAGAAGCTTGCAGGATCAGGAGGAGCCTCCTGGTAGATTTGGTTGACCCTAGAATTCAAGAGTTAGAATCCTGATTGATTGTAATCTTTGTAATTCCTTGATTTTAGCCTTGATTCTAGGGATATTGCCATTAAGTGTAGCTAGAGCCTCAACAATAAATAGAGGGCTGCTCTACCCTCATTTGTACGTCATCAAACACTTTTGTTTCAATGAATACAAAGCGTATTCTAGCAAGCTATCTTGTTTTCCTGTTTCTCTCAAACTTGCGCATTCAGCCCTTCCCATTGTTCTAGTGCCCGTACGCTGGTGTTTTAAACTGACTTAGGCTATAAAGAAGTGATTCCAAGCCTAAGGCCATATAGATTCTGAGTCTAAGGTCAAAGCCCGTGACAGTTGGTATCAGAGTAAGTTCGGTTCTACGTGTTTGTGTTGTTCAGGTTAGATCATAGTTGAGGAAATGGCATCCCAGAGTGATGTTGCTAGCCAACAACTAGAGGCCTAGGAGCAGGGGTGTGGAAGAGGCAAGAAGGCCAATTTGAGAGACATCTGGTCTACCATGTACGGTAGACTGGCCGGGGTGGAAGTGAGGATGGGTGACATGCAAGAGAAGCTTGAGGATGTGGAGACTCACATTGAAGTGCTAGACTCCATGAAGGAGGAGCTCAGTGGCCAGTTGCAAGCTATTCTCAATAATGGTATGGACATGATCACCCAAAAGAATGAGACCTTGGAGGCTATGGTGGAGGCCTTAAGCAGGAGGATAGAGGAGCTCACCAGCGAGCTCATTGCTTGCAAGATTGTCATTGGGAATGGCATGTTTGTTGGAGTGTCTAAGTCTAGGATGAATGTCCCCAAGCCTAAAGAGTTCAAGGGAACTAGGGTGGCCAAGGAAGTAGACAACTACCTATAGGGTATGGAGTATTATTTCTAGGCCATGGGCATAC
Source organism: Durio zibethinus (assembly GCF_002303985.1). The sequence goes on along the minus strand of NW_019167871.1, from coordinate 20,063,301 downwards.
AGGATGAGGCAATAAAGGTAAGCACCGTTGCTATGTATCTCACTAATGTAGCCTTATTGTGGTGGAGGCGCAGGTGTGATAATGTTAGGCAATGGAGCACCAAGATTAGAACCTTGGCAGAGTTCCAAAAAGAGTTCAGAGAGCAATTTTACCCGGAGTATGCCGATGATGAGGCACAGACAAAGTTACGCAGGCTGAGCCAGCAAGGGGACATAAGGGTGTATGTCCAGAAATTTTTTGAACTGATGCTATAGATCTCGGATCTAGGTGAGAATGATGCTTTATTTGCTTTCATGGATGGGCTGAAGCCATGGGTGAAGTATGAGCTACAACGGAGGGGAATTCATGACTTGGGAATTCATGACTTGGCTAAAGCCATGACTACTGTTGAGTCCTTGATAGAGTTTAAGCCTTTGAACAAGTTCGAATCTTCCAAGCCCAAGGGTAAGGGCAAGGATAAGAGGGACCGAAAGAAGCAATCCAAGGGGAAAAATTGTGATCGGGAGTCCAAGGATAGGGACCAAGATCGTTCAACCAAAGATGGTGAGAGGAAGCCACCAGCAGGCAAGTGGAAAGCAAAGGGGGACCGAGAGCCACTAGCATGCTACCTATGAGGAGGGAGCCACATAGCGCCTAATTGCCCACAGAAGGGCAAGCTGGCTATTGTAGACAAAGAGTCTGACGATGAGCTAGAGATAGGGGCAACAAAGCTTAGGTTATTGATGCTCAATGCTATCTAGAGTAATGGGAGTCGCAAGCCAAAAGGCTTGATGTTTATGGATCTGATGGTTGCGAGTCAGAAGGTGAGCGTACTGGTAGACACAGGTGCCTCACATCTTTTTATTTCAGGTGATGGAGCCCAAAAGCTTAAACTAAAAGTGCAGAAAGGGATTGGTACCATTAAAACGATGAACTCCAAAGAGGTTCCAGCCATTGGAGTAGCACGGGGAGTGGAGTTGCAGCTTGGAGACTGGAAAGGCAAAGAAACCATAGAGGTAATACCTCTTGATGACTATGAGTTTGTGATTAGGTTGGATTTCCTTGTTAGGATTAACGCCCTCCTTCTGCCTTTTGCTAATTGCATTTGCATCTTGGATGCACGGTGCCAATGCCTAGTACCATTGAAGAGAGGGTCTAGAGTTGGGTCGCAGGTGGTGTCAGCCATCCAATTTGCCAAGGTGGTAAGCAAAGAAGAAGACACCTTCTTGGCAACCTTGAAATATGAGGAGCCAAGGGAGAAGGAGACCGAGTCACCCTTGGAGGTGCTAAAAGTGCTGAAAACCTTTAGTGATGTGATGCTCGTAAAGTTGCCTAACCAGCTACCACCTAAGAGGGAGGTGGACCACAAGATCGAGTTGGTGTCCAAGGCCAAGCCGCCAGTTAGAGCCCCTTACCAAATGTCCCTACCAGAGTTGGAGGAGTTAAGGAAGTAGCTCAAAGAGTTAGCTGATGCTGGCTTCATTAGGCCATCAAAGGTACCATATGTTGCACCGATTCTATTCCAATGCAAGCATGATGGGTCAGTGCAACTATGCATAGACTACCGGGATTTGAACAAGCTGACCATCAAGAACAAGTACCCCATCCCACTTATTACGGACTTGTTCAACCAACTTGGGAGCGCAAGGTGGTTCATTAAGCTGGATTTGAGGTCAGGCTACTAACAAGTCATGATCACAGAGGGAGATGAGCCCAAGACAGCATGTGTCACTCGATATGGTTCGTATGAGTTCCTGGTTATGCCATTTGGACTCACGAATGCCCCAGCAACATTTTGCACCCTTATGAACAAGGTACTTCAATCGTTTCTTGATCGGTTTGTTATTGTTTATTTGGATGACATTGTGATCTACACCTAGACTTTGGGAGAGCATGTAGACCACTTAAGATAGGTGTTTGAGGTGTGTGGGTGCACAAGCTATTTGTCAAAAGGGAAAAGTGCTTATTTGCCCAGCAGGAGATCCCATTCCTAGGCCACATAATGGGAGGTGGTAGGATACACATGGATGAAGGCAAGGTGCATGCCATCCTAGAGTGGGAACCACCAGCCAAGGTCACTGAGTTGAGGTCATTCCTTGGGCTGGTCAACTACTATAGGCACTTCATCAAAGGTCACTCAATAATAGCCACGCCATTAAACTAACTTGCTCAAGAAAGGGAGAGCATGGGAGTGGAGCGCAAGGTGGCAGGAAGCCTTCGATAGGTTGAAATAGGCTATGACCGAAGAGCCATTCTTGGCCTTGCCAGACCATGCCAAGCCGTATGAGGTGTATATGGATGCATCAGACTTTGCCATAGGGGGCATGTTGATGCAAGGAGGGACATCCAGTCACGTTCGAGAGCAGGAAGCTGATGCATTATGTACATGATCCAAGAGAAGGAGATAATTGTAGTGGTGTACTGGTTGCGCACTTGGCACCCTTACCTGTTGGGGTCAAGGTTCATGGTTAGGATGGACAATGTGGTGACTAGCTACTTCCAAACATAGAAGAAGCTATCCCCCAAGCAGGTGAGATGGCAAGATTTTTTTACGAAATTTGATTTCCAGATTGAGTACAAGCCAGAGCGGGCGAACTTAGTGGCAAACGCCCTGAGCAAGAAGGCTAACCTTGCTATCATTAGCCAACCAGAGGGGTCACTGGTGTCACACATCAAGGAGGGACTTACGCATGATCCTACAGCCAAGGCTCTTATGGAGTATGCCCAGCAAGGTAAGAGTAGGCGATTTTGGGTGCAGGATGGTTTGTTGTACACCAGGGGTAGTAGATTGTTTGTGCCGCAGCATGGAAAGCTTTGTAAGAAAGTTTTGTAAGAGTGCCATGATTCATGGTGGGCTAGACACCTAGGAGTGAGCCGCACCTTGGCATTGATAAAGGATCGATACTACTGGCTGCACATAAGGGATGATGTGGAGGCCTATGTGAAGACTTGTCTTGTGTGCCAACAGGACAAGGTGGAGCTCAAGAAACCAGGCGGTCTTTTAGAGCCATTGCCAGTGCCAAAACGACCATGGGAGAGTGTTTCTTTGGCCTTTATAATTGGTCTACCCAAGGCAGAGGGGTTTGGAAGCATCATGGTAGTGATGGACAGGTTTTCCAAGTATGGAATCTTCATTACAGCAACCAAAGAGTGCCTAACCGAAGAGGTAGCTTGATTGTTCCTAAAAAACATGGTTAAGAACTAAAGAGTGCCAAGGACCATTGTTAGTGATCAGGATGGGCATTTCACGGGCAGGTTCTAGGCTGAGATGTTCAAGCTGTTGGGGTCAGACTTGAACTTTTCCACCAGCATGCATCCGCAGACCGATGGGCAGACTGAGCATGTGAATGGACTATTGGAGGTCTACCTTAGGCACTATGTGAGTGCCACACAAAGGGACTTGCTAAAACAACTAGATGTTGCGTAGTTTTCCTACAACTTGCAAAGGAGTGAGGCAATGAACCTGAGCCCATTCGAGGTTGTGACAGGTCAACAACCACTAACATCTGGATCGATTACTGCAAGTTATACAAGGCCGAATCTAGCAGCATACAAGTTTGCCAAGGCATGGCAAGAGCAAATTGACTTGGACAAAGTTTGTCTACATAAGACGACAAAGAGGTCAAAGAAGTGGGCAGACTAGAATAGGCAGGACATGCAGTTCCAAGTTGGAGACTTGGTGTTGGTGAAGCTGCATCCCATTATGTGCCACAGGGGGCTACACAAAGGCCTAGTTTGGAGGTATGAGGGACTTTTTTGAGTAGTCAAGAGGGTAGGTAAGGTTGCCTATAAGCTGAATATGCCACCCAAGCTGAAGGTACACTCGGTGTTCCATGTAAGCATGCTCAAGCCGTTCCATGAGGATGAGGGAGATCCAGGACGGGCAGAGTCAAAGCGTGCGCCATTGGGAGCAAAGGCCTTATATGAGAAGGAGATCCATAAAATCTTAGCTGATCAGGAGGTGAGACGAAAAAACTACCGACCAAGACAAGAGTACTTGGTGTGTGGAAGGGACTTTCAGACAGTGAGGCGAGCTAGGAACCAGCAGAAGACTTATGGTAGTTTGGGGATCAGATCAGGCAATACCATGCAAAGGATACAACAAAGGCATTACGCAATCAGGTAGGGGAGAATGTCATGCCTTGGGTGGATGTGCCAGGCACATTAGGCACACCAGCACGAAAGCTAGAGGTTAAGGCCCGCACACCAGGTGCTCTGGTGGGTATTTGCACACAAGGCCTAGGAGACAAGGCCAGAATGCTTGCACAGCTTGCAGGCCAGCCTGTGAGGCCAAGGCTTGGCCTGCAGGATGCCCGCACCTGGGCATGGCTTAATTTTGCCAAATTTGAACACTGTGTATGCGCCTTTAGAGTCTTGATCACTGGTCATACCACTGTTCTATGCTACTTCCTCGTGACCTAGGCCTCCTATAGGCCTTAAAGCTTGGTCCCCCTAATTGTTGTACCTTGTCTCATTAGAACTCAAATTGCTCCTTGACTTGGAGAGAACCTTTGGGCTAGGGCCAGCTTGTAGATTGTGACACATGCACATAACTCAACCACCATCGAGATAAGTTGGCCTTTGGTCTTAGTGCATGCTTTAACCATCATTGACAAATGTTGGCCTTTTGTGTAGGTAGTTCCCTCAAACACCATTGCAACATGCTAGGTCGTGCACTATGCAAGGGTATCCTATGCCTGGGCCATGCACCACACGCACCACTACCGGGCAATAGGTAGGGTCAAGCACATTTTCAAATTTCTACTGTCCTAATGGCATTTTTATGGCTTGTAAATTCATATAAGCACTCACCAATGCCCACACCAAGGCCAACCTCAATTTTGTCGAACATGAACATCATGCTTAAGCCTCCAGAGTCTTGATCACTACCCATACCACTGTTCTAGGTTAGTTCCCTATGACTTGTGCCTCCTATAGGCCTCAAGGCTTGGTCCCCCTAATTGTTGAAACCTATCCCACTAGAACTAGAACTACTCCATGACTTAGAAAAAATCCCTAGGCCTAGACCAGCTTGCAGACCATGACGCATGCACATGCCTCGACCACAGTTGGGACATGTTGGCCATTGGTTTCGGCACATGTCTTGACCACCATCAGCACATGTTGGGCTATGCACCACGCATGAGTATCCTAGACCCAAGCCATGCACCTTTCGTACCACGATCAAGTAGTAGGTGGGTTCAAGCACATCTTCATATTTCTACCATGCCAATGCCATTTTTATGGCTTGTAAATTCATATAAGCACTCATTAGCAACCACACTTAAGCCTGGCTCAATTTTGCCAAACATGAACACTGTGCCTAAGCCTCTAAAGTCTTGAACACTACCCATACCATTGTTCTGTGCTAGTTCCTTATAACTTGGGCCTCATTAAGCCTCAAGGCCTGGTCCCTATGGCTATTAGACCTTGTCCCATAAGAATAGGGACTGCTCCTCTACTCAAAAAGAACCTTTGGGCCTAAACTACCTTGCAAACCATGACACATGCACATGACTCAACCACCATTGGACAAGTTGGCCCTTGGTTTTGGTATATGCTTTGATTGCCATTGGCACATGCTAGCCTTTTGTGTGGAAAATTTTCTTGAGCACCAATAACATAGGTTGCATCATACACCACATGGAGGTATCTTGGGCTCGGGCCACGCACCAAGTGCACCACGATCGGGTAGTAGGTGGGTTTAGGAGCATCTTCATAGTTTTGTCATGCCAATGTCATTGTTATTGCTTGTAAATTCATATAAGCTCTCACCAACATTCGCACCTAGGTCTGGCTCAATTTTGCTAAACATGAACACCATGCCTGAGCCTCTGAAGTCTTGATCACTACCCATACCATTGTTCTAGGTTAGTTCCCTATGACTTGGGCCTCTAGTAGGCCTCAAGGCTTGGTCCTTCTGGCTATTGGACCCTATGTCGCTAGAATTGGAACTTCTTATTGACTTAGAGAAAACCTTTGGGCTTGGACTAGCTTGCGAACTGTGACACATGCACATGCCTTGACCACTATTAGGACATGTTGGCCTTTGGTCTCGGTACATGCTTCAACCATGTGTACCACGTGCTATTGTCTTATGCCTAGACCATGCACTATGTGCACCATGACTAGGCGATAGGTGGGTTTAGGCACATCTTTATATTTTTACCATGCTAATTCCATTTTTATGGCTCGTAAATTCAAATTAAGACTCACCAATGCGCACACCTAGGCTTCACTCAATTTTGCCAAATAAGAATGTCGTGTATGACCCTCTAGAGTCTTAATCACTGCCCATACCACTATTTTAGGCTAGTTCCCCACAACCTGCACCTTTTGTAGGCCTTAAGACTTGGTCATCTAGCTATCGAACCTTGTCCCACTAAAACTAGAATTGCTCAACCTGGAGAGAACCTTTGGGCTAGACCAGCTTACGAACTATGACACATGTGCATGCTTTGACCACTATTAGGACATGTTCACCCTTGGTCTTGGCACATACTTTGACCACCATCAGCACATGTAGGGCTATACACCACATACAGGTATCCTAGGCCTGAGCCATGCACCATGCATACCACAACTGAGCAATAGGTGGGTTCATGCACATCTTCATATTTTTACCATGCTAATGCCATTTTTATGACTTGTAAATTCATATAAGCACTTACTGATGCCTATATCTAGGAGTGGTTTAATTCAACCAAACATGAACATTGTGCTTGAGCCTCTAGAGTCTTGATCACTGCCCATACCACTATTCTGGGCTAGCTCCTCATGACTTAGGCCTTAAGGCCTTGTCTCCTTGGCTATTGGACCCTATCCCACTAGAATTGGAACTATTCCTCAGCTTGAAAGGAACCCCTAGGCTTGGACCAACTTATGGACTGTGACACATGCACATGCCTTGACTACCATCACAATATGTTAGCCTTTGGTCTTAGCATATGCTTCGATCACCATCGAAAACCATCAGCACATGTTGGGCTATGCACCACACATGGGTATCCTGGGCCTAGGCTGTGCACCATACACACCATACACACCATGGCCATGCAACAGGTGGTTTAGGCACATCTTTATATTTATGCCATGCCAATGCTATTTTTATTGATTGTAAACTCATATAAGCACTCACCAGTGCCCGCACCTGGGCTTGGCTCAATTTTGTCAAACATGAATACTGTGCCTAAGCCTTTGGAGTCTTGATCATAGCCCATACCCTTATTCTAGGTTAATTCCTCATGACCTGGGCCTTTAGTAGGCCTCAAGGCCTAGTCTTCTCGGTTGTCAGACCCTATCCCACCAGAATTGGAACTATTTTTTGACTTAGAGAGAATCCCTGGACCTAGACCAGTTTACAAACTATGACACATGCTTCAACCACCATTGGCACTTGTTGGCCCTTTATGCAAGAGTTCCCTTAAACACCATCAGTACAAACTAGGCTATAAAGTACACACAAGTATCCTAGACTCAAGTAGCACACCATGTGCATCATGATCGATCGGTAGGTGGGTTCAAGTACATCTTCATATTTCTACCAAGCCAATGCCATTTTTTGTCTTATAAATTCATATAAGCACTCACCAGTGCTCGTGCTTGAGCCTGGCTAAATTTTCCTATACTTGAACGTCATGCCTAAGCCTTTGGAGTCTTGATCAATCCTCATCCCACTATTTTGGGCTAGTTCTTAGTGACCTGGGCCTTTAGTATGCAACAAGGCCTAGTCCCCCTAGCTGTCAAACCCTATCCCACTAGAACTAGAACTACTTCTTGACCTGGAGAGAACCCTTAGGCCTAGACCAGCTTGCAAACCATGATACATGCACATTCCTCGACCACCATTGGCACCCAATGACCTTCAGTGCATGTACATGCCTTAACCACCATCGGGACATGTTTGCCCTTAGTCTCGACCCATGTGCCAACCACCATTGGCCATGTTGGCCCTCGATAGGGGTTGTTGCCTTGACATTATCGCCAAATATTGGCACTTGGTGCGACATAGGTACTTAACCCTCACACCACTCTTTTATCCCTCCTAGGGCACTTGTTTGCCCCTAGAGTGCCATAGACATAAAATGATGCTTGGTGCATGTGTGGCAGGCTCGATCTTAAGCCAAACTTCATGTCACCTTAGATAGGGAATTGACTTCGTGCACCTTAGTCAACCTATGAAACTCAAGTGCTTAACATAATTCTAGCTTATCCAAGATTGTGCTACAGTATTGGGCTTTCTAAAAGCCCCTAAATCTAATTTGCCTAGGACATGTTTAGGCGTGCTTGCACCTAGGTCTGACTTGCATCCGTACCTTGATCATCAGTGCCCTTGCCTAGGTTTAACTGTATGCCCACATATCACTTACCAGCACTTGCACTTAGGTTTGACTCAATTTTACCAAACCTGAATACCATGCCTGAACCTCTGGAGCCTTGATCACTGCCCATACCACTGTTCTATGCTAGTTTCCCATGACTTAAGCCTCCAATACACCTCAAAGCTTGGTCTCCTTGGCTGTTAGACCTTGTTGCACTAGAATTGGAATTGCTTCTTAACTCAAAGAGAATCCTTGGCTTGGACAACCTACAGACTGTGACACAAGAACATGCCTCAACCACCCTTAGTGCATGTGTTACACCTTACATAAGCACTATTAGAACTAAGGTCCCAGCACCAATGCTTGGAGGCTAGACCATTGCTCAAGCACTAGTCCATGAGAATAAGTTCCTACGACAGTTACCTAATGTTGAGCTTGAAGACCATTTAAGAGAAGTTTCTAGAAAGCCTCAAAAAGATGGTGCAGGCACTATAGGTGCAAAGGCTCTAGATAAGCTTGGATATAGGCCAGGTGCATGGGTGCAAAACCTTTTAGAAGAGCTAGATACAAAATTTGGTATGGTTACTATAACACCAAGTAGGGAAGCTTTTGGAAAGCCTGAGGCATAGGCACTCTATAAGAGAGCCTGGAACCTTTTAGACCTGGTGTGCCACAAAGTGTTTGGAACTAACTCCTTTCTAAAAATTCCCTAACCGACCTTGTATGAATCTAGAGGACTTGGAACCCTTTAGAATGTATATAAGATTCACACACTTGGCTCCTTAATGACCACATAGGCCATTGGGGATCAAGTATAAATAGAGGTGGCCCTTTCCCCATAGTACCAACTCATGAGCTAGTGAACTTGTGAACCAACAAAGCTTTTCAAGCACATTTGTACATAAGCCACATTGTTACAGCAATAGAAAGGTTTTTGGGTTCTTTCACTAGTGCTTTCTTAATGTGCTATAGTGTTTGATTGTCTTTAGGGTCCAATTAGTCCTTGGTGAATGGCATACTCATTCAACCCAGTTAAAGGTTAACTTAGGCATACGTGGATGGTAGTTTTTTACCTAAGGCCACATGGTTACAAGGCTTAAGATCAAAGCCTGTGACAATTGGTATTAGACCACAGTTTGGTGTGTGACCTTGATCTAAGACAATGTCTACTTCCAAGATAAGCCACCAACATGCTAAGGGGTAAAAAGCTCATAAGACACACATTATTGGAAAGGGTAAGAAAGGTACTAGTAGGGACATGATCTCGGCCTCTAATGCTCAATTAGCCAAGGTAGAGTTGGTCGTGGCTAAAATTCAAGACAAGTATGAAGACCAAATGGAAGAATTAGTCTTAGCTAGAAAGGAGATCAAGGAAGAGTTAAGGCAAACTCTTTTCAAAGAGATCAAAAGCCTCACCTATAAGAACTCTACCCTAGAGGCCCTAGTCAAGGCCATAAGGAAGAAGATGGAGTAGCTCAAGAAAAGGCTCTTTATATGTGAGGTAGCCATAAGAGAGGCATACTCATAATAACTTCTAGGACTAGGGTGGAAGTTCCCAAGCCAAACAAGTTTAAGGGCACATGGTCTACAAAGGATGTAGATAACTTCTTATAGGGCATGGGGTAGTATTTGTATACAATGGGCATTAAGAAAGATGTTGCTAAGGTAACCACTACCTTTATATATCTTGTAGATATCACATTTTTATTGTGGTGTCATTGGTCTAAGGAGGCCAAGTGCAGGGTTGCTACCATTAAAACATGAGAGGAGCACTAAAAAGAGTTTAGGCAATAGTTTTACCCATAATAGGCTGTGGAGGAGGCACGCATGAAGCTATAGTGGCTTACCAATGTGGAAAGGTGTGGGACTATGTTTAAGATTTCTTAAAACTCATGCCCTAATTTCCCAACCTTGGGGAGTATGGGGCCTTTTATGTATTTATGGATGGGTTCAAGCCATGGGCTAAGTAAGAGCTAAGGAAGATGGGTGTCCAAAACCTCACATAAGCCATGACAGCCATTAAATCCTTAGTGAAATTCAAGAAAGAGGACAAGTCTAAGTTTTTTATGCCCAAGGGTAAAGGTAAAGGTGAGGGAGATAAAATAAAAGATAAATGACCAATGACCAAGGATGAACCCATGACCTATTTTCTTTATGATGGTCAATATCAAGCCAAAGACAATCTCAATAGAGCCAAACTCATGGCCATTGTCAAGGGGTATGAGGAGCAAACCAAGAAAGAGGGATTGAAGCTTGGTTTGATCATGCTATGTTCTTTCTTGGCAAATAAGGGGCACAAGAGAAAGGGGCTCATGTTCACCAAAATCTCAATTATGGGCAAGTGCTTAAATGCCTTGGTAGACACAAGTGCATCTGATCTCTTTATGTCTAAAAAAGTGGCAAAAAAATTAGGGCTCAAGGTTAAGAAAGTAGCTAGATGGATCAAGACCATTAACTCTAAAGAGGTTTTGATCATGGGCATGGCACAAGGAGTCGAGTTACAACTTGTTGCATGAAAAAGCAAGGAATCCATCGAGGTAAACCTCTTGATGACTATGACTTTATTATTGATTTAGATTTCCTTGACAGGATCAATGCACTCCTTGTTCCCTTCACCAACTACATTTGCATCTTTGACCATCGATGCCAATGCATTGTCTTAATGAAATGAGAGCAATGGATTGGAACTAAGGTACTATCACCTATCCAGCTTACTAAGGGCATGTGAAAGGATAACATTTCCTTAGAGGTGCTAGAGGTGTTTGAGTCATTTAAGGATGTAATGCCTATAAAACTACCAAGAGACTACCCCCTAAGTAAGAGGTAGACCATAAGATCAAGCTACTTCCTGATACCAAGCTACCAGCCTAAGCCCCATATATGATGTCATCTCCAAAGTTAGAGGAGCTAAAAAGATAATTCAAAAAGCTTTTAGATGCAAGGTTCATCAACCCCTTTAAAGCTCCATATGGTGTACTAGTCCTATTTTACTATAAGCATATGGGTCCTTATGAATGTACATCAATGATTGGGTGCTTAACAAGTTTACGATGAAAAATAAGTATCCCATTCCCTTCATTGCTGACTTGTTTGACTAGCTAGGAGAAGCATGATGGTTCATCAAGCTAGATCTAAAATTGGGATACTATCAAGCAAGGATAGTTGAAGTTAATGAATAAAAAACACAAATGTGACGTGCTATGGGGCTTATAAGTTCCTAGTCATGCCTTTCAATTTGATAAACACACCCATAACATTCTGCATACTGATGAACAAGGTACTATAACCTTTCCTTAACCATTTTATTGTTGTATACCTTGATTATATTATTATCTATAGCTAAACACTTAAAGAGCATGTGGATCACTTGCGGTAGGTGTTCCAAGTACAAAAAGAGAATGAACTATATGTAAAGAAGGAGAAATGTACATTCACCCAGCATGAGGTTTCATTCTTAGGCCATATTGTGGAAAATGGCCAGATTTGGATAAATGTTAACAAGGTCCATGCAATCCAATAGTGGAAGTTACCAACCAAGGTCATAGAGTTACAGTCATTCCTTGGCCCGACAAGTTGCTATCAACACTTTATAAAAGGGTACTAATCCATTATAGCACCCTTGATCAATATACACAAGAAATGATAAGTTTGGGAATGGAGTCTCGAAAGCCAAAAAGCCTTTGATCACCTAAAGTAAGCTATCACACCAAGCCATATAACTTACACACTAATGCATCCAACTTTGTTATTGGAGGTGTGTTGATGCAAGACTAGCACCCAATTGCCTTCGAGAGTAAAATGCTCAATGAGACCAGCATTCATATATAGTCCAAGAGAAAGAGATGATTGTCATGGTGCATTGCTTATGCACATGGAGGCATTACTTGTTGGGATTAAGTTCGTGGTGATAACCTACAATATGGTGACTAACTACCTCTAAAGTCAGAAGAAGCTTACTTCTAAACAAGCACGTTTGCAAGATTTTCTAGTTGAGTTTGATTTTACTATAGAGTATAAGCCAAGAAGGGCCAATGTCATGGCTGATGCACTCAGTTGCAAGGTTTAACTAGTAGCAATCAATAGGCCAGATGGTTCTTTGTGGCATATATCAAAGAGGGGTTGATCGAAGACCCCACAACCTAAACCTTGATTGAGTACATGAAGCAAGTGAAGACTAGACAGTTTTAGCTTGAAGGTGATCTACTCTACACCATGGGAAACTAACTCTTTTGTCATATAATTCAACAAGCTATGAAAGGAAGTCATGAAAAAGTGTCATGACTCATGATGAATAGGCCATCCAGTGTGCACTGCACCTTAACCCTTGTTAAGGATTGATACTATTGGCCTAGGATAAAGGATGATGTACAGGCTTATGTCAGAACTTGTCTTATATGCCAAGAAGACAAGATACAATAAAAGTCCCCCACTGACCTTCTAGAACCACTGCTGGTTCTTAAGCACCCATGGAAAAGTGTCTCCGTAGACTTCATTATTGGACTACCCAAGCTGGATTGGTGTGGCAGCATCTTTGTAGTGGTGGACTGGTTCTCCAAGAATGGAACCTTTATTCTAGCAAGTAAAGAATGCCCAACAGAGGAAGTAACCCTATTGTTCCTTAAGAACCTAGTCAAGTACTAGGGTGTTCCTCAATCCATCATTAGTGATCGAGATGGTCAATTTATAGGCAAGTTCTAAAGTGAATTGATTAGGCTCCTAGGGTCAGACTTGAGGTTCTCCACCATTGTGCACCCTCAAATGGATGGGTAAATCAAGAAGGTTAATGCTTTATTAGAAGTGTACCTTCAACAATATGTTAGTGCCTCCTAACAAGACTAGCCTAACCTATTAGATGTAGCTCAGTTCTCATACAATCTTCAGTGAAACAAGGCTATGACTCAAAGTCCTTTTGAGATTGTGATTAAATAGTAACCATGTACATCTAGTGCTATTACCTCAGGGTACACAAGATCAAACCCAACCACTTACAAATTTGGCAAGGCATGGCAAGAACAAGTCGATTTAGCCTGTCTAGATAAGGTAGCAAAGTGATTGAAGAAGTGGGATGATAAAAAATGATGCGACATACAGTATCAAGTAAGGGACTTGGAACTAGTCAAGCTACACTTGGTGCTATGGTATCTAGGGATGTAGAAGAGGCTTACTTATAGGTACAAAAGTCCTTTTAAAGTTTTAAAGTGAATAGGCAAGGATGTATACAAGCTTGAGCTTCTCTCGAGACTTATGGTACATTTGGGGTTTGATGTAAGTATGCTTAAGCTTTACCATAATGACTTAGATGATCCCTCTTAAAGCCAATCAAAGAGAACACTATAGGCATTAAGGCTCCTTATGATTGAAAGGTTGAGCACAACTTAGCCACCCACGAGGTAACACATGCCTAAGCAAGAGTACTTAGTACAATGGAAAGGCCAGTCGGATAGTGAGATAAGTTAAGAGCCAGCTGAGGCATTATGGTAGTTCCAAGATCAGATTGACAAGTTCCATTAAGAAGATACAATGAGGGCATCAATAGAACAGATAGGGGAGAATGTCACACCTTGTATCAACACTATCAGAACCAAGGCTTGAGCACCAAAGTTTAGAGGCTAGACCATCGATGAAGCACCAGTCTACAAGAATAAGTCCTTATGTGAGTTACTTGTTGTTGAGCCTAAAGACCATTTGGGAGAAGCTTTTAGAAAGCCCTAAAAAGATGGTGTAGGCACTATAGGTATGAAGGCTCTAGATAAGCCTAGACACAGGCTAGATGCATAGGTGCAAAACCTTCTAAAAGGGCCAAATATGAAAATAGGTATGGTTACTGTAGCATCAGGTAGGAAAGCTTTTGGAAAGCCTGAGGCATGGGCACTTTACAAGAGAGCTTGGAACCTTTTAGACCTAGTGCACCATAAAGTGTCTAAAACCAACTCCTTTCTAGAAATTTCCTATCCGACCTTGTATGTGTCTAAAGGCCTTAGAACCCTCTAGAATGTATATAAAAGTCACACACTTAGCTCTTTAGTGACCACATAGGCTATGGAGGTTCAAGTATAGATAGGGGTGCCCTACCCCCATAGGACCAACTCATGAGCTAGTGAACTTGTGAACCAACAAAGCTCTTCAAGCACAATTATACATATGCCACATTGTTCAAACAATAGAAAGGATTTTGTATTCTTTCACCAGTGCCTTCTTAGTGTGCTATAGTGTTTAATTGTCTTTAGGGTCTGACTAGTCCTTGGTGAGTGGCACACTCATTGAACCTAGTTAAAGGCTAACTTAGGCATATATGGATGGTAGTTTTTCGCCTAAGGCCACATGATTACAAGGCTTAAGACTAAAGTCTATGATACATGCATATGCCTCAACCACCATTGACTAAAGTTTACCCTTTGTCTTGGCACATGCTTTAACCACCATCAGTATATGCCAGCCCTTGTGTGGGCAGTTCCCTCAAACACCATTGATAAATGCTGAGCTGCACACCATGCACACCTTGATCGGGTAGTAGGTAGGTTCAGGTACATCTTCATATTTCTACCAAGCTAATGCCATTTTTATGGCTTTTTAAATTCATATAATGGTCTCCTAAGCCTTCATGTGAAGTTTCATGGCAAGATGACTCATTTTTTATTTTTCATAGTTTTTAAAATTTTTTATGATTCAGGATTTTTTGAAATTTTTTTAGAAGGAGTTTTTACTCCAAATTTGGTATATGTGATCCTTGTACTTTTTTTGGTATCCATAAAAAATTCAACTAAAAAATCAAAGTGTAGAAGATTTTGTGGCCATTTGAAAAAAAGTATACCCATTTCAGACACTTAAATGGCTACTAGTTGCAAACCTCTAAAAGCTCTTATGCTTTAAAGGGAAGTGAGTTGTTGAGGTTTCTTGGGGTATAAGGGGCCAATATAAAGGCCAAGGGCCAATAGCTATTGCATATCTTATGCACACACCCCTCGACCCCCTACCCTAATCGCCAAAACTACTAATGCTGTTAATTAGGTTCTCTAGTGATGCTCTGGTGATGGTGACCTAGGCCAAAAAATGTATCACTAGCACATGCTCAAGCCCAGCATGTGCATCGTGACCCATAATCAAACTTGAACTAAGGCCTCGACCATCAATGGCATATGTTGGTGCATGGTGTGGGCACATGCTAGTGCATGGTACGGGCACATGCCTCTACCATCATTGGCACGTGTTGATGCATGGTTCAGGTACATGTCTCGACCATCATTGGCATAAGCTGGTCTTTGGTATAGGCACTTGCCTCAACCACCATCAACATAAGCTAGCCTTTGGTATAAGCATTTACCTCGACCACTATTAAGCACATGTTGGCCCTTAGTGTGGGCACCTATCTTAATCAGCATCAGTCAAAGATGGCCTTTGGTGCAAGTAATTACTTCAAACACCATTGGCACATGCTAGCCCTTTCTATGAGCACTTGTCTCAAACACCATTAGCACATCCTTGGCCTTGTTGTGGGCATATTCCTCAACCACTATTGACACCTATGAACTCTTAGTGTAGGATATGACTATTTGAAAATAGTGTCCCTATTTTAGACACTTTAATGTTTACTACTAGTATATATGTAAAAACTTTCATGCTCTTCAAAGGATGGTTCTCATCCCTATTGAAAAATCTAGGTTATGTATGCCTTTTGGTCATGCTGTTTGGTGACTTATTGCTTTAGTGACCTGTAGGCACCTATGGCCTCGATAGGCTAGCATGCACACAGAAATGTGTCTTGGCTATATTGAGCTCAAGCCTGTGCCTATGGCTGATGCTACCCCAAAACCTAGAGAAAGTCCCTGAATAAGGTAGTAGCTTTTTAGGATGGTGCAAGCAGAAGCTATGGTCATAGGCTAGGTTTTGCTAAGTATTTTAGGTATTTGGCTGTCTCATGGTCTTTTTCAACCACTGAAAGGGAGTGAGCTTGGACAAATCGACCATCACTACAAATCTTAGTGGAAGTAGTAATTATTCAAATGAAAACTTCAAAGGTTGAAGTAGGGAAAGGTTTCATGTGAACAACACTTGCACATGGGTTAGTCAATCCTAAGAAATGAGGGAAGCCTGTTTGATAGTGTGTCTAGCGTAAGCTTTAAAAAGTAATCAGGTTAAAATTCCTAAACCAAGATTCAATGACTAACAGCAAGATTAAGGAGTCTGAGACATTAGGGGGCTTTAGAAAGAGTTATCTTTTCTATTTAACAGCCTCCCTAACCTTAAAAAAGCTCATTTGAAAGTAGGGTCTAGTGGCTAGAAGAGCACTGTATGTCACATGGTGTCCAATATGCCCCTGATGGCCTTTGAAAATTTAGAGGATCAAATGTTGTCCATGCCCATCATATTGATAACCACATATGGTCTCCAAGGTGAATAGCCTCTAGTCGATAGAATAATATAGGTAAGAGAAGTTAGCAAAATGGATCCATAACCTCGAGAAAAAGATTGGCTTTGAGGGTTGGGCATAGGGGTCTTGGTCTCAAACTTGTCAATTGTCTATGCACTGCTCAAGCCACTCACATAGTGAAAGTAGGTCACCGCATGCCAGTTTAAGGATGAACTAGGAATGGCTCCCTTAGGGGCTTTCCCCAGGTAATGAACAATTAACTAAACATTAGTATGGACAAGGGCAACTACTATTTAATTAAAACAAACCATAGTGATGGTCTTTGCAGATACTCATGCAATGTGATTTTTGCCCAATGCTCTAAATGTCAATGTGAAAAAATTCAACCAAGCATTGGTAAATAGTAGGAGTAACTATGACTCTCTTAAGGTAGCCAAATGCCTCATCATCTTCCTAACATGCATGATTGGATTAACGAGATTCTCACTGTCCCTATCTACTATCCAGTAAAGCCATAGCCAAGGGAACGGGCCCAACAAAATTAGCAAGGAAAGAAGACCTAGATTAGCTTAACTCTAGTTGGACTTTGTGAAATGACTTTAGAGGTGTAGGATGATAGGAACCTTTAGACAAAATTGAAATACCGTTACTTTTAATGTTATTTTACTTATTCAATAAATTAAAGGCAGGGCATGATCCCTTCTTTTGGCCCAAGGCCAACCTTAGTCAATCAATCTGGGTGGAAAACATTTTTAGGTGAGGAGTTTGGCTGTGGTAGCACATCTGTTAAAAGATAACACAGGTGTCCTAAAATGATCTCAATGAGAACAAAAATCTCGTGTCAAACAAAAAGGGTAAAAGCTCATTTGATTTTGAGTTCTAATATGAATACAAACCATGAAAGAATGGCCTATCAATCCTTTAGACCTTTAAAATTTAAAGCTAGAGATGTCAGAAAAGTTATCACAAGAATAACTGGCTTATGGCAACCAAGCATCCGTAGTGACATTGCTTTTTGATCTTTCGATGTTGGCTCTTCCTATCATTTTGAAATAGAATTCACTAAGTGTTAAATTGTTCACCCACCAATAGGGATTGTGAGTTGGTTTTGGATCATCATGAGATAGGTTAGTCTTACACTACTGATGGTAGCATCGCAATAGTAATTCAACCTAGTATGAGAGGAATCATTGATTTGCACAATTGGTTATCATGCTTGGTTAAAAAGCCAACGGCATGAAGCTACCATATGCTAGATTATGACTAAACACCTCTAAGTCATAATCTAAGCTAAAAGTGATGCACACATCCATCGCCT
Source organism: Durio zibethinus (assembly GCF_002303985.1). Next base: position 20,045,315 of record NW_019167871.1, on the reverse strand, counting down.
TATTGTCAACCCATAGTAGAGGCCCATGGCCCCCCAAAGGCATGTGTCATAGATGTAGCCCTCATGGTAGACAAGCTACGTAGGCATCCCTTGAAGCTTAATTTCCACTGAGTGATGGGTAGATCCTTTATAGATGACTTAAATACATTGATGGGGGTATTGTCAGTGGCAGAGTGGCCTTGCTACTATGAGTCTACTGAGATTCAACCCTTTGTTCACTTCAATTCATCCTCCCCCCATAGGCCACCAAAGTCTCTTCACTTCATTTTGTTACCCCACACCCCTTTGGGGTTAGGGATAAATAGTTTTCTCTATTGCAATTGATTTAGCCAGTTGATGACATCCCTCCCTTAAGCATCCAAATAAACAACAACCAAATACCCTTAGTATATGTTACAGGGATAGGCTCACCCTTGGTGTGGGCACTTGCATTAAACTCCATTAGCACACATAGGCCCCTAATATAGGTTGTTACATCGAACACCACCAATAGCATCTAGGCCTTGGTTGGTGCAGGCAATTGTATGCAGCACCATCTACCAATGTTGGTCCGTTATTACCTCAAACACCATTAGCAAATGCTGGCCCTTTGGTAGAGGATGTTGCCTTAGATGCCATTGCTTGATGTTGGCACTTAGTAATGACACTTGCCTAGACCACCATTAGTGTAAGTAGGCCCTTGGTATGGGTTGTTGCCTCAGACACCTATTTGGTAGATGCTAGTGTCATAGTTCATGCACAAGTCCTAATCAAGTAGGTTGAGAGATGCAGGTTGTTAGAGTCGGTGCAGGTGGAGCATTAGGAAGGGTTGAAACCAAGGTCCTAAAGGCATATACGAGGCCCAAGTGTGCAGACTAGGGCCTAGGCTAAGGTGAGAGAGCATGGTGAGGTTAGCAACCTAGTATCAAGAATGAAGACTACTCATTGGAAGAATCTAGAACACCCTAAAAGAGTGGCATAGGTACATAGACACAGAAGGCTCAAGATTACCCTAGAGATAGGCTAGGAGTACGAGTGTAAAAGAGTCTGGAGAAGCTTAGAGGCTAGCTAGGTGCCCAGGCACTAAAGGTTCCAAAAGTGGCTTGGCACAAAAATAGTAATAGGCACTATAGCACCCAAAGGCTCTAGAAGGCCCTAATTGCATGCAACACAGTGACCGGATGAAGAAAGTTCTAGAACCCACTAGGTGTGGGCACTTAGCGAGAGTGTCTAGACTCTTTTAGACCTGAGGCTCAGTGGAGAGCTTAGAACAAGTTGGACTCTACAAAGGCCTTAGTTGACCTAAAAAGTGTCTAGGGCATAGAAGGGTTTAAAAGGCTTATGAGGACCATTCACTTGGATCAGTAAAGACCATATGTGTTAGGGAGGCTCAAGTATTAATCAGGGCCCTCCTTTCATTAGTGAAAAATTAAAAGCTACACAAGTAAGAATAGCCAAGTCACAGACTTGGGCATTGAGCAGTTGTATATAGCATCAAGTAAATAAAAGTTACAATTACTTTAACTTTCTTTCTTAGCTTTGTCCCAAACTCTTAGGGAGCCAATGGAGTCCATGGCAAAAGTGTTCAGCACAAAGCTAGGGAAAAGGTTGACTTAAGCATACGGATGGTATTTCTTGCATAAGGCCACATGGTAGTTAGGCTTAAACTCCCAACCCATGATAATTGGTATTTGAGCCAATTCCAATTAGAGTTGGTATCAGAGTAGGTTCAACCATAGGGACATCAGAACCTTCATTATAACCAATGTTGATGTCAGTTTAGGTTGTACGAGCAACTTGCGTGCTAGTGTACCAGTTGTGTTATTAACTTGTAGTGGGGTTGCATAGTGTGATCATTACTGGTTGTTGATGCCAAGAATAGCACACATGGATGCCTGAGTGCTCCTAAAGATATGAAAAGATCTTTAGTTCAAGCTTCATGTTTATGGTTGAGTGCATAGGTAATATGTATGAGGGCCACCCACCCATGTGTAAGGGGAGAAAGGCTGGTTAAAAGGAGAGATTATCATCCATAAAAGTTAGTTTAAGGGTACCAAGGATTGTACATGAGTGCTAGATTCAACATAAGAGGAGTTCGAAAAAGGGTAAAAGCCATAGGTAAGAGCTGAATGAAGTGGTAGGGTACAAGACTTGAAATAAGAGTATTGCCATTGCTGAGTTAGTGGTTAAGGCTTAGTACCCTAAGTTTGCATAGCCCAAAAGTAAAGGCTAAGCCTAGTGGTAAGGGCTTGTGTGAGGGAGACGAGAGTAGCAATACCTCAAAAGAAGAGTAAGCCAATAAAGAACTGTAGCATAGGAAGGCAAGGACCAAAGGTTCAAAGGTATAGGTGACCATATCCTTTAACTGCTTCTTATGCTCAGAACCACATAAGGCCAAAGAACACTCATACTGGAAGAAACTTAGAGCCATTGTGAGGACTTAGGGAGAGTCCAATGGCAAGAGTCACAATGGTAGTTGAGCTAAAAGGAGAGGATATTTCAAGCTCCTGATAAGGGTAAGGAAGGTGTGGCTACCAAGAGCCACCAGCCCTAGAGATAGATGGTTCATCAAAGAAAGAGTAATGGCCTAGATATGAGCATTGCATGCCCTACACCAGTGAGCACTGTATACCTTGAAGGGCCTATTGAGTGCAAGGAAAGGGTAATGGCACATCACAAACTAAGGCACTACTCGCTTTAATAACCACTAGCTTCATGGGAACTGCATAGGATTATAACTAAAATATGGGATGACTATGAAGGTGTATCGAGAACCATCATGTGCCAAGGACCATCAAAACAATAATGGGACATTAATTTAGCATGCATGTATGGTGAATGAATGACATCCCTTAGCAATGAAGTCATTGCTAGAATAAATAAGGGAGAATGTCATGGATCTATGTGTAAGTCCTAAGCCAAATGGGCCGAGAGACATAGCTTATTTGATTTAGTGCTAGGGAAGGATTGGGAAGGATCGAGACCAAAGTCTTAAAAGCACATACAAGGACCAAGTGTGTAGAGTAAGGCCAAGGCAAAAGTATGAAAGCATGCCGAGGTGAGTAGACTAGTGCTAAGAATGGGGATTACTTGTTAGAAGGATCTAGAACACCTCAAAAGAGTGGCATGGGCAAATAGGCATAAAAGGTTCTTGATTAACCTATAAATAGGCTAGGCATATGGGTGTAGAAGAGTCTAAAGAAGACTAGAGGCTAACTAGGTGTGAGGGCAACGATGATTCCATAAGGGCCTAACGTGGGAATAGTAATAGGTACTATAGCAACTAGACGAGAAAGGCTCTAGAAGGCCCTAGCTAGATATAGAGCAATGATTAGATTAGGAAGGTTTTGGAATTCAATAGGCATGGGCACTCAGCAGGAGTGCCCAAACTCTTCCAAACTCGAGACTGCATGGGGAGCTTGGAACAAGCTAGATTTTGTAAAGGCTTTAGCTGACCTAGGAAGTGTCTAGGGGCCATAGAAGTGTCTAGGGGCCATAGAAAGGTCTAGAAGGCCTATAAAAGCCATACACTTAGATCAATAAGGGCTATATATAGTGGAAAAGCTCAAGTATAAATAAGAGCCCTCCCTTTCATTAGTGAGAAGTTAAAAGCTACACAAGTAAAAGGAACCAAGTCATAAACTTAAGCATTACGCAATTGTATATAGCATCATGTAAATAGAAGTTACATTTGCTTTAACTCTCCTACCTAGATTTCTTACAAGTTCCTAGAGAGCCAATTAAGTGCACGGTAAAAGTGTTCAGCTTAGAGTTAAGGAAAAGGCTGACTTAGGCATACGGATGGTAGTTTCCTACTTAAGGCTACACAGTAGCTAGGCTTAAGCTCTAGCCCATAATAGTGGCACTTAGTTAAGAATGTGTATTGTGATATTCCCACCCAAGGCACTTATTTGCCCCTCAATCGTCATCAACACAAAATAATGCTTGATGCATATGTCACAGGCTCTAGCCTTAAGCTAAACTTTATGCTAACTTGGATAGGGCATTGACTCTATCTGCTTAAGTTAGCCTACAAAACTTAAGTGCTTAACATAATTCTAGCTTGTCAAAGATTGTGCTGTAGTATTGAGCCTTTTAGAAGCCTTCAAATCTGATCTTCTAAGACTATGTTTAGGAGTGCCCATACCTGGGCCTAGCTCAATTTTACCAAACTTGAACACTGTGCCTGAGCCTCTAGAGTCTTGATCACTGCTCGTACCACTATTCTATGCGAGTTTCCTATGACTTAGGCCTCTAGTAGGCCTCAAGGCTTAGTCTCTTTGGCTGTCAGACCTTATCCGCTAGAGCTAGAACTACTCTTTAACTAGGAGGGAACCCTTAGGCTTAGACCAGTGTCATGGTCAAGCCTTAGTGTGCCCCGATCTTGCTAGGACTAACCTTGAGCCCAGCAGCGAATGAGGCCTTATAGTCGTGATAATGGTCTTAGAGCTGTGCATGGACAATGTAAGCCTAAGAACATGTTGCTAATAGTGTGTATGGGTGGTGTGAGTCCTAGGCTTGAAGATGCATGAACAAGTACGAGCTAGTGGGTGAACACTTTTAAGCTAGGTAGCCAGTCGGGTGTTGTTGGTCAAAGTCATGTGTAGGCACCCTCAAGTGAGTTGGTGGAGCAATGAGTGAAATCTGAGAATTATGATGGCTAAGAGACAAGTTACTGAGCCCTAAATTGGTTGAAGAAAGGTTCTAAGATGGTTAGAAAGAATAACATCCCCATTTCAGATAGTCTTATGGTTCATAGTAAAATGGTTGGGAAATCTCTTACACTCTTTATAAGGGATGATTGGTGTCAACTCTCCACCACCCCTTGGCTAGTGGGTTGGCAAGGGCCTGGCTAGTCTAAAGTGAGCTATTTGTAGGCACATGTGGTGTCTAGGTGGGTAGGCATCATTGGGTCATGAGTGTGGCACAGTGCCTCTTTTGGTCATGGTAAATGTAGGGACAGTTGGGGCCAATAGGCCTTGTATTGCTCTTTTATGTTGAACCATCGAGGTTAGACGACAACATTTAATATACACCTCAATTTCCCCTCATCGAGCTAGTTTGATGAGTAACCAAGAGTCATGAGATGGTGTTTGTGTAGGAGAGGCAAATCATCCTTGAGGGATGAATGGCTAGCAGGCAGGCAAATCATTTTTTTAAAATTAATTTTTTTATTTTTAATTATTATATATATTTTAAAAAATTTTTTTTATTATTATTATTATTATTATTATTATTATTATTATTATTATTATGGAAACAGTAGACTTGGACAAAATCGGTATCTATAGCTGCCCCTCTTTGCACATTGCTAAGAATTAGGAATAGGGCAAAGACAAAGACAACGATTTTGTCCGAAAGCAAATCATGGATTTTTTTTTGAGTTAGGTCAAATGATAAAGAAAATGATATCGTGTGTTGAAAAATAAAGAATCAATTAAAGTAACACCGAAAGTTGAATAATAAAGAAAGTGATCGGGACGACACTGCGAGTCAAGGAATAACAAGATCAAGATTGAACTTGGATTGAATTACAAGTCAGAAACGAGGAGACTGGGATTAAACCACGAGTAAGAGAAATACTAAAGATCAGGATTAAACCGTTAATCAGAGAATAAAGAGATCGGGATTAAATCGTGAATCAAAAAATGACGTTAAAGGATTGAATCACAAGTAAGAAAATAAAAAGATCAGGATTAAACCATGAGTCAGAGGATAACAACAATTGAGATTAAACTACTTTGAATTAAAGAGATCGGGATTGAACCACGAATCGAAGAATAAAAAAATCAAGATTAAACTGCGAGTCATAGGATAACAACAATCGAGATTAAACTACGACTGGGACTGAATCGCAAGTCAGGAAATTAATGAAATGACCGAGATTAAACCACGAGCCAAAGATTAAAGATGACTGGGACTGAACTGCAAGTCAAGAAATTAATGAAATGATTGGGATTAAACCATGAGCCAAAGATTAAAGATGATTGGGACTGAATCGCAAGTCAGGGAATTAATGAAATACCGAGATTAAACCACGAGCCAAAGATTAAAGATGATTGGGATTGAACCCTAGATCAAGGAATTAATGAAATGATCGAGATTAAACCACAAGCCAAAGATTAAAAATGACTGGGACTGAACCGTAAGTTGGGGAACTATATAAGACTGGGCTGTAAGTTGAGAAATAAGAGGTTGGGTACTCTATAGACCAATAGTTTTGATTTTAAAGATTGTGCTAACATACCATTTTCAAGGCCATTATCTTTGTTTCAGAAAAAAAACATATTGATTCTTCCCGATGTCTCATAAAGAAACCTTTTATGCAACTTATTGAGAGGTATGTAATGCATGCAATGATTGTGATGAATGAAAAGACAAAGATGCCGTCAATGAATTATATCATGAATTTCATTCAAGTTAATTCAACTTTTGGTTCAATTCTTTCAAACTTTAAAAACAGTTTCTAGTAATCTTGTCCTTTTAAATCTTTTAATTTTTGAATAGAAATCTATCTCATGACAGACCCATCTGGCTTTTAGTTGCTCTAAAATCTCTTTTTTTTTTTCAGTAATCAATCATTTGTTTCATTCTTTTCTGCCCCATATTCCTATTTTTGTCATCTTCATATTGCATTCTCTTTTCGAGCGATGCATTGGTCTATTATGGACTTTATCAATCAATATCTTAATTTTAAATGACAAATGCAATGATTTCAAGTTCAAAATTAGGTGTGAAACATAGTCCGTAATGGGGTATTTTGGGTTTAGGAAGATAAGCCTTTCGAAACATAAAGAACAGTTGACTCAAAAGTATTTCAAAAATTAAATATCAATTCTCTAAATAATGAACATTTAGACGACCTCGGTTTACTCAGACCAGGTCTTTTCCCAAAAACTCGTTACATTTGTGATCTTGTCACCTGTGATTTCATATGACCAATCCTTCCTCTATATCTATGACTAATGAGAACTTGCCCCCTAAAAGTCATCTCTTTTATGTCTGGTGACAATTCATCCATTTGGTGCCACTCATTCGTTCTCTGAAAAACTTTCTCTGAGCTTCACCTTCATTCAAGCCACTTTTACAGGTTTTTAGCTTAAATGACCCCTTTGACTCAAACCGTCCTTTTCGGGTTTTCAATCTGAATCACTTCCTTTCTCTTTTTCTTTTTTTCATTTTTTTGGTTTTTTGTATTTTTTTAAGCAAAATATTTCTAGACAACGTCTAAATTTATAGGACTTTGTAATTCATCTTTGTCCATTTCTGTAAGGATCAAGCTCCTCCAAAAAAAGCCTTATTTACCATATATGGACCTTCCTAATTGGGCATCCATTTTCCTCTATTGTCATGCTGATATGGCAAAATCCTTTTCAAAACCAATTTGCCCTCACGAAAGCATCGAGGTTGTATCCTTTTGTCATGTGCTCGCATGATTCTTCTTTGATACATCTGTCCATAATTGAGTGCTGAGAGCCTTTTCTCTTCAATGAGATTCAATTGCTCGAAATGATCCTAAACCCATTCTGCCTCATCCAATTTTGTCTCCATCAACACCCTCAGAGAAGGAATTTCTACTTTAATCAGTAGTACAACTTCCATCCCATACACTAGTGAAAATGGGGTGACCCCTGTGGAGGTTTGGATTGATGCTCTGTAGGCAAACAAAGCAAAAGGTAACTTTTCATGCCAATCCTTATATGTGTCAGTCATTTTCCCCAATATTCTCTTAATGTTCTTATTTGTAGCTTTCACTGCACCATTCATTTTTGGGCAACATGGTGCTGAATGATGATGCTTGATCTTAAACTATGCACATCATTTTATTATTTAAATTGCTAGCATTATCTTAGATAATCCTTTTCGGGAGACCATACCGATATATTATCTCTCTTTTTATAAATCTGCATACCACTGATCGCGTAATACTAGCATACGAAGCTGTTTCCACCCATTTTGTAAAATAATCGATTACCACAAAGATAAATCGATGCCCATTTGAAGCTTTAGGGGTTATGGGTCCAATCACATCCATTCCCCACATGGATAAAGGCCACGGTGGTGCCAAGACATGTAGCAGGACTGGAGGAGAATAAATTTTATCTGCATAAATTTGGCATTTGTGGCACTTCCTAGCATAACTGATGCAATCATTTTCCATTGTAGACCAGTAGTAACTAGCTCTCATGATCTATTTAGCCATCATATGCCCATTAGAATGTGTTTCACAGATTTTTCCATGTACTTCTTCAAGTATCATTCTCGCTTCCACAGCATCAATGCACCTTAGCAAAATTGATCTCGACTTTTTTTATATAGAATTTCTCCATCAAGCATAAAACCTGCTACTAATCTTCGAATGATCCTCTTATCATTTTTTAAAGCCTACTCTGGTAGTTTTGACACTTGATATACTGTACAATGTCATAGTACCATGGTTGTCGATCTACCTTTTCTTCCACATTTGAATAGTGGGCTGGTGAAACTTTCATTTGTACTCTAATGGGCTGGATTCTCATACTATTATTTAACTTAAACATTGCTGCCAAAGTAGCCAAGGCATCAGTAATCTGGTTTTCTTATTGAGGAACATTCTTTTTAAAATGTTTCTTTAAGCCAGCTATGTGCCTTTGGTATAACACTAGTTTCGAGTCCCTGGTCTCCCATTCACCTTTTAGTTGATAAATTACTAAAGCTGAATCCCCATATACTTCTAGTGTTTCAATTTTCTTTTCAATGGCCATCTGTAACCCTATGACATATGCCCATATTCAACAACATTGTTTGTGCAATTAAAATCTAACCTTGTGGTACATGGGTAATAATTTCCTTTTGAGGATATTAGCATTGTTCCAATGCCATGCCTCATTATATTTGATGCCCCGTAAAAAAATATTTTCCATACTTCTTTTACAAGCTCTTTATCTTCATCTTGCAAGTTGCCATAAAATCTTCATTGAAAACTCAAACTTCATAAGTTCATAATCTTCTGTAGTGCGATCAGCAAGAAAATCAACAATTGCACTCCCTTTTATGGATTTTTATGTCACATACACAATATCATATTCCGAGAGCATAACCTGTCATTTCGCTAGCCTGCCTGATAAAGATGGTTTTTAAAAAATTTACTTGAGGGGATCCAATTTTGATATTAGCCACATCGTATGGTAGAGCATGTATTACCTGAGTCTACAAGTTGTCCAAGCTAGGGCACAACATATTTGTTTTATTTGACGGTACTTGGCCTCGTACTCTGTAAACTTTTTACTCAAATAGTATATAACATGCTCCTTCTTGCTAGTTTCATCTCTTTGCCCCAATACACATCCCATCGATTTTTCTTGAATCATTAGATATAAATCAACGGTCTTCTTGCAATTGGTGGAACTAACACCGATGGGCTTATCAAATACTCTTTAATTTTTTCAAATGCATTTTGGCATTCTTCATCCCATTCACCAGGATTATTTTTGTGAAGTAGCTTGAAGATTGGATCACATTTCGAGGTAAATTAGGATATGAAGGGAGAAATATAATTCAATCGCCCCAAAAAGCCTCTCACTTCCCTTTGCATATGTGGTGCAGACAATTCTTGAATAGCTCAAATTTTATCAAGGTCTACTTCTATACCTCTTTTACTGACTATATACTTAACAATTTTTCAGATTTAATAGCAAATGTGCATTTGGCTAGATTCAACTTGAGTTGGTATCTCCGTAATCTTTCAAAAAGTTTTTTAAGATTATCAACATGATCTTCACTTTCTTGAGACTTAGCTATCATATCATCAATATATACCTCTATCTCCTGATGCATCATATCATGAAAAATAGTGACCATCGCCCTTTGATTTGTGGCACTAGCATTCTTTAGCCCAAAAGGCATAACTTTATAGCAAAACGTGCCCCACATTTTTCTCGATATCTTCACGAGCTATTTTGATCTGATTGTAGCAAGAAAACTCGTTCATGAATGAAAAAGTGGAGTGTTTAGCAGTGTTATCCATAAGGGTATCAATATGTGGCAATGAAAAGTTATCCTTTGGGCTATCCCTATTTAAATCTCGATAGTCCACACACATTCTAACTTTTTTATCTTTCTTGGGAATTGGGACTATATTGGCTACCCATTCAGGGTACTTGGCTACTTCTAAGAAACTAGCGTTAAATTACTTTTTTACTTCTTCTTTTATCTTCAATAACATTTCTGGCTTCATGCGTCTCAACTTCTGTTTACTAGTCGGCATTCTGGTTTTAAAGGCAGCCTATGCTCAACTACCTCTGTGCTAAGTCCTGGCATATCCTGGTAAGACCATGCAAATACATCCATGTACTCTTGCAGTAGATTCACCAACTTTTACTTCTCAATCGATGATAGTGAAGTATCAATCCTAACTTCTTTCTTATTATCACCATCTCTCAAATTTAATAGGTCAGTTGATTCTTGGTGGGGTTTTATAATTTTCTTTTTTTATTCCATCCATTTCAATAGATCATGAGGTAAATCATAGTCTTCTGATCAACATCGTTATCAAGCTTGCTAATGTGAGTCAAATTTTCAAAATCAAACCTGGTGTTATTGCCTTGATCTTTCATAATGTTCATTATTAGAAAACCTAAAAATCGGTATAATCACAAAGAAATATATATTGATCTTGGCAAGGGCAAAGAGAATGGTAATGAAAGAAAAGAAAATTGAAAAATAGAGAACATGGTATAAGCGAAATGCATTGCATTCATCATTTTATTAAGACAATGAAAGTAAGCCCATACACTTAACCTCCACATGCATTTGGGCAGAAGCAATTGAAATTTTCGAGTTAAAAAGGTTCAAGGACAACAAAAATGGTACACCATTCTTTGAGTCTTCTAAAAAGGAAAAAAGATCTCTTCATCTTGCATGACTCCTTCATCTACTTCCACTTGGAATCGTGAGAAAGCTTCCTCTAATCCCATTACCAGTCCTCCTTGTTCAACTCCTATCGATCCAGGATAGATATGCCTAGCTGAACGAAAGGTTTCATATAAATAACGGAACACCATTTTCCTATCAATCAAATTTTACCCTTTGAGGTGTGCCATTCTCTTTTCTTTCTTCTCTAGCATTACATTCTTTTTATTAGTGATCGTAGGCTTATAGCCTAACCCCTATCTTTTTTTATTTTCAACCAGGCATGGTGCTCTTACGATTCCTTATAGAGCTTTCCCTAAGCCTTGCCCGACTCACCAATCCTTACCAACAGTCTACTGATCACCATATTCGTAGCTTTTGATAATTGAGGGATCGATATCCTTAACCCTTCTCTTATGTAAGTAATGTTTGTTACTTCAAAAGCTTTGAAAGAACATTCAATCACTTCTTCTGCTGTCTTAATGTAAGGAGTTGTTAAGGTTTTTGTTACCAATAAATCTTTTTCACCATCCACATAAACTTGTTTTCCTTCCATGACAAATTTTACCTTCTGATGTAGAGATGAAGGTACAGCTTCGGTCGTGTAAATCCAAGGTCTTTCAAGTAGACAACTATATGCAAGAGTTATGTCCATTACTTGAAATATGACATTGAAGGTACAAGGATCGATCTGTAATGGGATCTCTATATCATCAATTACCTCTTTTTACGTCCCGTCAAACACTCTTACAATCATATGGCTATTCCGTATGTGAGAGGGATCTATTGAAAGCTTTGATAATGTCATCAGAGGCATAACATTAATAGATGATCCATTGTCAATCAGCACTTTGGCCATAGTGTGGGACTTGCACTTAGCAGTAACATGTAAGGCCTTAACACTACCACGTCCCTCCAGAGGTATTTCATCATCATTAAAGGTGATGAAATTCGAGGCTATAATATTTTCAATCATGAGATTTACCTTATCAACAGAAATGTTATGCTCGATATAAGCTTGGTTGAGCACTTTCAGCAAAGCATTCCTATGGGGCTCAAAATTCAGTAGTAGCAACAGTAAGGAAATACGAGCTGGCAGTTTGTTTAACTAGTCAACCACACTGTACTCACTGTGTTTGATGATCTTTAGAAACTCATAAGCTTCTTTTTTTTATACCGATTTGTTAACTTGCACTTTTGAGCTTACCATTGATTGAAAATCTTGGCTTTCCCTTGTGTCTTCTTCTCTTATCTTGTTTTTCCCTTTTTTGGCCCTTTCTAACATTTCAGGGGTATAAAATTGATCACTTCGGGTCATTCTTCCTATTCTCACTATGTTGGCAGTATTCTCCGTACTTGGATTATTCGAGGTCATATTAGGCCTTTACATCACTACATCATAATCATATCGCCATGGGACTGCTTTGTTAGTCTGATAAGGGAATGGACTAGAGATATAAATGGTCATTGGTGTCTTGGAAGAAGAGATGGTTTTCTCAGTTAGGCTCTGGTTTCTCATCATAGTAGACAGTGAGAGGTTTGGGGATAAAAGACTTGCCAGGACACTCTTCACCCACTGTATTCACACTATTTCCATCATATTCATCATAGAACTTAGTGATGGCCTTATCCATCAAGCTCTGTAATATTTGCTTAAAGACCTCACAACTTTGGATCGAATGTCTAGTTATTCTTTCATGGTATTTACAAAAGTGGTCAGGGTCTTCATGACTTGCCATTGTCATCCAAAAATAATGGTTGAATCATGCCCGTCTCATACAAACAGTCATACACCGTTCAAAATGGGTCCTCATTTCATCCATGCATCTTTTGATCTTCACATATTTTTCCTCACCCACCATATTGATTTTCCCTTTAGTGTGATCCGGCAAAGGGTTTCCACTGACACTTGGCTTGAATTTAGTATCAAAAGACAAAAACCCATCATTTATCAATCCTTGCACCTTGTGTTTAAATGCCGTGCAATTTTCAGTAGAATGTTTTGTAACTCTATAATGATAATTGCACTTGGCATTAGGGTCATACCAACTTAGGTAAGGTGGTTTTAATGGTTTCACATAAGTAGGAGCGATAAGGTGGCCTCTCATTCACTGAGGGTAAAATTAGTGTAAAATATGAGAATTAGGTCAAGGTGAGGTCTGTCCCGATTGTTATTATTCTGTAAGTTTCTTTGATTGTTGTTTAGGTAGGTTGGTAAGATAAATGGTCGAGCTGAAGGTGCAAAGGTGTAATTGGATGGTTGAGGGCTAAAACTTGGTTTGGGTAGCGGTTGTTGGGGTTCTCAGTAATGGTATGGTTATTGAGAGATTTGGTTTGTGGCAGGGTAGTAAATGGGGTATGGATTATATGAGACAAAAGGATGGTGTGGGGGATTTCTGTGAGTGACATCATTTGTCTCATTCTCTTTCTTCTTTAAAGTTACTGTCTTCTTTTCGGGCCCTTCAATTTTGCCACTTTTGACAGCGTTCTCTATTATCTCCCTTGAAATTACCATGTCAGAGAAGTTTTTCGTGCATTTCCTACCAATCTGTCATAATACGAGGCCTTTAGTATATTGATGAATAGCACGGTTATCTCTTTTTCAATCAGTGGTGGTTGGACTTGGGCCGTGCATCTCTCCACTGATGTGCATATTCTTTAAAGGTTTTCGTCGACTTTTTCTCCATATTTTGTAATGATAGCCTATCAGAGGCTATATCCAAGATGTGCTTATACTGAGCAAGAAAAATTTTGGCCAAGTTTTTCCATGAACGGATCTTGCTCCGATCTAACTGCACGTACCATTTAGCTACTAAACTAGTCAAACTATCTTGGAAATAGTGTATCAATAGTTTGTCGTTATGGGTATAACCCATCATCTTTCTATAAAACATGGTGATATGAGCAAAAGGACACTTTGTCTCATCATATTTCTCAAAATTTAGGGTCTTGAATTTTGGTGGGATAACCAAGTCAGGCACTAGGCTGAGTTTCTTGGCGTTAATAACCCCATAAATGTCATTACCTTTAATCGCTTTGAGCCTCTCTTCGAGTTCATCATACTTATCTCAAATTTTTGAATTTATAACAGGTTCTGACATTTCGTGAGACTTCTCTTATTCAACAGGGTCGTCAAGATTTGGTACCATGATGGGATCGACTAGGATGGGTCCCGAATTGGTATTCAAGTGGGTCGATTGCTAACTTGCAGAATGATTGACATAGGGGTATGGCTGTGCACTTGGTGGTTGTATGTGTATACCCCGAAGAACTTGAACCTGAACCTGAGGTGGAGTGAATCTCGGAGGGTATAATGGCTCTTTCATATTAACCTTATTTCCTGTCCTTGATGTGCCAGCGATTCTTTTTCCTTTCATTTATCCAATCAATAGTTGTCTTAATTCAACCATTTGTGCTTCAATGCTTTGTTGTATTTCCACTCACTCAAAATCTTGTCTATATGACTCTGATTGTTTGTCAATTGAAGCTCTAAGCTCATTAATTCATGCTCTGAGGCTTTTTTCTCATTTTGCAAATCAGAGTTCTTGCTTTGTTCCCTCCTTAGTTCAACTTTTAGCTTTTCACTTTCTCTTTGGTGCCTTGCTACCTTTTCAGAAGCTCTTGAAAGTTTTTCTTTCCATTCATGCTATTCTTTGGTGAGTGTAGAGATCATTTCTTTGTTCTCTCGAGCTCTATTCTTCCAATATTCCACCATATCTCGTAGTTCCTCCACATCCTTCTTGGATCCCTTCAAAGGTCTACTATCCAACCTCAATTTCTTATTTTCTTGATGCAGATTTTACAGATCCTTTTTCAATACTTTTCACTCTTTAGTCAACTTCTGTACTACATCATCTCTCATCATCAAATCATATCTCAGTTGGTTAACCTGATCCATCATAGCCATCTTTTCTTTCTCTAACCTTTTCTTTTCATTCTCAAACTCTCACTGAGTGATCTCAAAAGTTGACAATACCGGTACTGAAATAGGAACTAGTAACTTCTTTGAAACATCGACTGGTAAAGGCCTAATTTCATTAACCCTTTTCATCATCCACGCAAGGTAACCTTCTGCAACATTATCTGTGAATCTAGCTGGGCTCATTCGGTTAACCTGCTTTCATGCTTTTATGATTTCACAAAACCTTTTTTCACATAACCGGGTGTTCCATAATCAAACTCAAGTGAATCGAGCCTATGAGTCATAGGGATGAACTACCGTGAGTCATATTGTCTTTGAACCATAAGGGGCGCGTAACTCACTGCCTCCCATATTCCTAACAAAGGTACCCATGACTCGTCTCCATAACTATACAAGATGGCCATCGAAAGCATCCATGGTGCCCTCTATGTGACATCCTCACTAGTGAGCTTCAGAAAGAATGCCAACCATTGACCTTTTGTCCAATCTTTTCTCTATTTTTTAGCAATAAACTCCTTGATAGGACTGAAATGAACGGAGAATTGCCAAAATGATGTCTTTTCTTTTCCCCAAAAATGACTTTTGAGCCAAACAAAAAGCAATTGAGCACACCCCATAAATCATCTTTCACCCTTTTTTGACAAAAATTAAGTGATCTAATAGTCTTTGCCAAAATCGTAGGTGAAGGGTTTATACCTTTATCTAATTCCTCAAAGAAATCAACCACTGATGCTTCTATATGTCCTAAAATCTTAGGGAATATCATCAATCCATATATGGCCAAAGCAAACTCATCCAACCCCTGATCAGTATCAATATACTTCTTTGTGTACTCAAGCAGAAAAGCTAATAGAATGGTCTCAACCCCATTCTTTTCCTTCTTGTGCTTGTCTATCTCTTTAACCTCTACTTGTATGATCTTGGCTAACTTCTTTCTATATCCGATAGTCTTATGCTCTTTCCAATAGATCTTATCTTGATTGGAAAACTCTATCCGGAGTAAAAAAGAATATTTTTCGATCGTAGGGGCCAAGTCTTCTTGGTTGAATACAAAGCATCGATAAGATGGATCCCAGAACTGTATTACGGCTCTCATCAGCTGTTCATCAACCTTCACTGACATAAGCAGTGCCACATCCCTATATTTCTTGGAAAAAGATTCCTTTCTCTCTGTTCTCCACTGTTTCCATATGGCTTTCAATTATGATATATTATTCTAACTGAGATCCATATGCACTAACTATGGTAGCACTGATATATGACCATCTACTAAGCAATCTCCTTCTTTCCCCTGAGTATCTTCTGAATGGCTCTTAACCTCTAAGTAGCTCTTACACACAGATGACATCTTTTAGGTTTTCTGAAAGTTTTTCTTGCTGAAGATTGGTCCAAAACAATACCCTCTAGAAATATGGTACCTATATGATGCATGCAACAAAATCGAGGACAATAAAACAAATCAATAATGTAAATAAAACAAATAAATGAAAATGAATAAATGAATGAACAAGTATAACATACGTCATAACAGAATATACATAGTGTCTTAATTTAGGTAATTTTTTTGTAAAAGGGACAATATGGCTTTATCCTAAAGCTGGACCTTACGGCTCACTATATGTCGAGTTAAGATTTACGTGTCTAAAGGTTCGCAGACTATTCCTCACATCATCATCCATTATAGACTAGTAAGGCTCTCCGATCCTCACCCATTACAGGCTACTAACGGAACAAGTTCAATCTGAGTGGAAGTGTTTCGCTAGCAAATGCGGAGGTTATCACCTCACGAGAGTGTAGCTACTTCATTTCCTCCTAAAAGGGATAGAGCCCGGGTTTAGAGCTCATGCATAAATATGCAAAGTGTGTGCAAAATAATATATTAATCAAAATACCATAAACGCAAAATTAAAATAAAATAACAACTAACATACAATTTAGCTTATTCATTAACATATATATTTTTAAAAAATCAAAATAAAGGAGATTAAATGAAATGTCAAATAAAACCAATTAAATCCAACAATTCTTAATAGCACATAATTAAAAGTTTTGGCTTGACTTTCGAATTTAGTCCCTAGTGGAGTCACCAAGCTGTCGTAATGGTTTTGGGACCGTCAGATTTAAAGTGAGTTTTAAAATTGAAAAAAAATAAAAGGGGGGAGTTGCCATCAATCTTTGTTAGGGTGTGACTGGCCACTCAAAAGTTTATCCTTTTAATAAAACTATAAAAACGGGTTTAAAGTTTATCAAAAAGATAAATTTTGATCTGTAAAAACCCAAGATAGGTTCGGGAGTCGGTTACGCATGGGGAAGATTAGCACCCCCACAACGCCCATAAATTGTTACCATTTAATTACGCGCTATTTTCGATGTTGGATAAAAATGGTTTTAATTTGAAATTTAACACTAATTCCCTTATTTGGAAACATAAAATTTTGCTAAAAATTTTTTATTTAGAACTATTGAGAAAATCTTTAAGTTAAAGAATTATCTTAAAATTCTCTAACATCTAGGCAGAATTTAAAATAACTCTTTTCGCTTAAGATTTAACACAATAATCCTTAAAATGAAATAACAATCTTTATAGAAAATAATTGTTAGTGACTCTCCAACATCTAGGTAGAGTACCAAGAATTATTTCTTTCGGAATATTATTTTTATTTTTATAATATCATAAAAAGATTTTTTTTTTAAAAAAGTATTATTCTTTTTTGATTATATAATATTTTATAATTGAACAATAAATTAAAGAGAGAATAATGCAGACAATTATCGATGATAACATGATAATGTATGTATGCTAATGAATGTCATGTAAAATGAAATGCAATTTAAGAGTTGGATTCTTAAGTATAATGAGACCACCCCGACTCTCCAACATCTAGGCAGAGCTTAGGTGCGACTGTTTATATTTAAGATCCCAATTTACTATTATACTTTTTATTTATTAATCTTATTATTAATGTGAATTAAGAACTCGTGTGAAAAACTTAATGAAACGGAGTTTCCTAAATACCCCATCATTTAGGTAGTAGCATTCGGGAACAAACCATTTCATGTGAGATTGTCACACGTATCCTTAAAATTTAGAAAAAGATTTAGGGTAAAAGTTTGGGGTTTAAGTTTAGGGTTTGGGGTTTAATTAAAACACGAACATCTCTAAAAATACCCATCATCTAGGCAGACTTTCGGAGCAAGTTTAATTTTTTATAATTTTTAAAAATTAATTTAAAATTTTCTTATATTTATTTTTTATGAAAATTTATTAAGAATAATTCCCCAACATCTAGGCAAAATTATTTTTTTAAAATATTTTTTATTCCCTCCAACATCTAGGAAGGGAAAATAAAAAGCTTATTCCATTATTATTATTTTTTAAATATTTTTAATATTTTTTTAGGTTATTATCCTACATTATTTTCATTTTATTATTATTAATAACAATTAGATATTTATCCTAACAAATTTTAACATTTATCATGCATAAATATAAAATAACAAAAATAATAATATATAAAAAAATTAGAAAAAAAAATTTTTTTACTTGAATCGGATCGGTCAACACTGGTATGGGCTGGTCTGATCGGTTCGATCGATGGTTCGGGCGATCAACGGTTAGATCGATTCACTGGTGGTTCATCTAAACCAGTTCAAGGCTGGTTGAAATGGGTCATCGGGTCGGGTTGCACGGATCTCGGGTCAGCTTTGGTCCACGCGTGGATCCTCTACGCTTGAAACGACATCGTTTGGGTCTTATGCTCAAAACGACATCGTTTTGCCCTTATGTATTTTTATAAAAGTCAGATTTTTTTTCCTCAGTTTGTTTCATTTCACAAAAAAGGGCTTTAGAGGTTCTCTAGCATCCACCGGAATCCGACGTCGTGCCTGCACCGACTATCGTGTGGGTCACCACCGACGGTGGTCGTTGATGATCGAAAAATAGGCAAAAAGTCACCAAAAATTACCCTCGTCGCCCTTTTTCCAGATCCGACCTTCGTTTGGCCTTAAAGTGCCTCGACAATCGTGAATCTGTCTTCAAAGTTTTTGATCTCTCCTCTTTTTCTTTTTTTTTTGGACGGCTTAAACTGATGATTTCTTTTTCTTGTTTCAGGTGGCTGTGGCACTGAGGTTTCTCTCTACAGGGAGGACTGTGTTGTTTTTTGTTTCTGTTTTCTTTGGTTACATCTGTTTCATTTTCGGTTTAGGTATTTTGGGGGGGTTGTTTGAAATTTGGTTTTTTATGCGTGGGAATGAGGGTCTGTCTGGGGCTATTAAGAGTGTTTTGAGTGGGAGTTCATCTGAGCTCGAGGTTTTTCCAGAGAGTGTTCGAGAGAGAGCTTGAAGGGGAAAGGGCTGAGGATTTTAAAGGGCTTAAATTAGGGAGATTTGGGTGGCTGTATGGTGGTTGTAGGTGGTTGAACAGAGAGCTAGTCAGGGGGCTAGTCGGGGGTTGGACAAAGGCAGCAGCGATGTCGTACCAACCTCTGGTTTCTGTCTCATTTCTCTTCTTCTTTTTTTTTTAAATTAATTTTTTAATTATTATATTTATTTTAAAAATTTTATTATTATTATCATTATTATTATGGAAACAGTAGACCCGAACAAAATCGATGTCTACATATGGTTGCACGATAGCTAAGCTTAAGCTCTCATCCTATGATAGTTGGTATTAGAGTAGGTTCCAACCAAAAGGTTTCAAAACCTTCATTATGATCGACGTTGATGTTAGTTTAGGTTGTATAAGTAGCTTGCATGCTAGTATGCCAATTGTGCTATTGACTTGCAATTAGGGTTGGTGGTGTAGGCATTATTGATCATAGGTACTGAGAATAGGGCATAAGGATGCTTGAGTGCTCCTAAGAAACTGTGGGAGATCTTTAGATCGAGCTTCATATTTATCTTTGAGTGAATGGTTAATTGCATGAAGGCCAC
Organism: Durio zibethinus; assembly: GCF_002303985.1. The sequence goes on along the minus strand of NW_019167871.1, from coordinate 20,025,592 downwards.
CCATCCACATGCAAAGGGAGAAAGGTTAGTTCAAAAAAGAGATCATCATCCATGAAAGCTAGTTTAAGGGCACCAATGATCTCATCCAAGTGCTAGACTGCACATGAAAGGAGTCCAAAGAAAGGTAAAAGCCATGGGTAAGAGCATAATAAAGTAGTAGGGTATGGGACTTAAAGTAAGAGTATTGTAATTGTTGAGTTAGTGGTCGAGGCTGGGTGCACTAAGTCTCATAGCCCAAGGCTAAAGGTTGAGCCCAAGGGTAAGGTCTTGATAGGAGAGATGCGAGTAGCAGTTCGATAAGGGAAGAAGGAAGCCAATGAAGAACTACAACATCTAAAGGCAAGGACCAAGGGTTCAGTCTAGGACAAAGGTGTGGGTGACCATGTCCTTTAATTATTTCTTATGCTCAGGACCACATAAGGTGAGGGAACACCCATAGCGAAAGAAGCCCAAAGCCATTGTGAGGACTTAAGGAATGTCCAATGCAAGGGTCACAATGGTGGTTGAGCTAAAAAAAGGGGATCTCTTAGGCTCCTAATGAGGGCAAGGTGAGTGTGGCTATGAAAAGTCACCAATCCTAGAGATGTTGGAGATGGATGATTTGTCATAGAATGGGTAATGGCTTAGATGTGAGCACTGCATACCCTACACCCATGTGTGCAACACACCTCAAAGGGCTTATTGAGCATAAGAAGAAGGTAAGGACCCCATGGTGTAGAGGAAAGGGTAATGGTACATCAAATATAAAAGTGGTGCATGCTTTGGCAAGCCAGGATCATAGAAGCCCATGTAGCATGAGTGTTGCATGCCTCAAAAGGCTTATTGATCATTGGGAGAAGGTAGTGGCATGTTACTAGCTAAGGCATTACATGCTTTGACGAGCATGGTTTCATGGGAACCACATTGGGATCATGATCAAAACAAAGGATGACTATAAAGGTGTATTAAGAACTATCATGTACCAAGAACCAATGTATGCCAAAGAGAATCAAGACGAGAGTGGGACATTAATCCAGCATGCACGTGCTATGAATGAATGACATTCCCTAGCAATGAGGGCATTGCTAAAATGAGTGGAGGAGAATGTCATGATTTGTGCACAAATCCTAAGCCGAGTGGGTTGAAAAATGTAGCTTGTTTGAGTTGGTATGGGCAAAAGACCATGAAGGATTAAGACCTAAGGTCTAAAAAACACATACAAGGCTTAAGTGTATGGACCAAAGCCTAGGCTAAGGTGCAGGAGCATGGCAAGGTGAGCATCCTAGTACCGAGAATGAGGACTACTTGTTAGAAGGATCTAGAATGCATCAACAAACTGGTACAGGTAGTAGGTATAGAAGGCTCTATATTAGCTTGGAGATACACTAGGCGCGTGAGCTTAGAAGAGTCTAGAGAAGCCTAGAGGTAGCTAGGTGGGTTGGCACTAAAAGTTCCAAAAAAGCCAAGCATAAGAATAGTAGTAGGTACTATAACACCTAAACGATGAAGGCTCTTGAAAGCCTTAGCTATGGGTAGAGAAGTGACCAGACAAGGAAGGATCTGAATCCCACTAAGCACAAGCACTCAGCAGGATTGCCCAGACTCTTTCAAACCCAGGGCTTAGCAGGGAGCTTGGAACCAGCTAGATTTTGCAAAGGCCTTAGCCAACCTAAAAAGTGTTTGGGAACCATGGAATGGTCTAGAAGGCCTATGATGGCCACACACTTGGATCGATAAGGGCCATATATGCTAGGGAGGCTCAAGTATAAATAGGGGCCCTCCTCTTATTTGTAGGAAGTTAAAAGCTATACAAGTAAGAAAAACCAAGTCATTGACTTAGGCATTGAACAATTGTATATAGCATCAAGTAAATAGAAGTTACAATTGCTTTAACTTCCCTTCTTAGCTTTCTCCCAAGCTTCTTGGGAGCCAATGGAGTGTACGGCAAAAGTGTTCGACATAAAGTTAAGGAAAAGGCTGACTTAGGCATATAGATGGTAGTTTCCCACCTAAGGCCATACGGTAGCTAGACTTAAGCTCCTAGCCTATGACATTGTGTAGATGTGTGGGTGTGCAGGTGTGCATACTAGAGCCTGATCGAGAGGCTTGTGTGTTGAGCCAGTGTACAAACTAGTGCTCGATAGTGTGTGTTGTATGGTGTACCATGTTGACAGACTGATGTGCTGGCTTGTGAGAACTAGAATCGGATCACTTGAGTGCCTACTTGAGTTGAGGTAATCTTTTCATTTATGCATTCATGATCTAACGGTTTGTGTGTTTTATGTTGTGGCATGGCTTGGGAAAACCCTACAGGAGACCAAAGCAAGTTACTCAAGAAGTGCCTACCTATAAAGAAGAAGGGGAAAGTTTGAACAAGATATGTGCTAACAAGTACTCGATTAGCGAAGTGTGAGGAGGCCATTCTTTAGATAATAAATTAGTTTAGAGATGTTGAAGGATCCTTGAATAAGGCAATGGAGAAGCTCATGCAATGTAATGAGGTGTTATAGTCTATGGTGACAACTTTGCGAGAGGAGATAACTAGGCTCAAGTTTGACCATGCTGCATTATGAGCTATCGCTGTTGCTGGTGCAAGCTTGGGACTGAAAGTAGAGGTGCCTAAGCATTTTATCGATGGACTAAAGTCATGGGTAAAGGCAATGATACAACAAAATGGCGTGCAAGAGTCAAGTCAGGCCAGAGTTGCTATGGAATCATTGACTTAGGTTAAGTGCACCAGGTCTCCAAGGTTAAACGGAAAAGGCCAGAATGGGGGAGACATCGATGTTTATTCCTCGAGGATGAAAATGGCTACAAGGGAGCCTAGATTTTGTAAGACTAACAAAGTCGCCAATAGGAGCAAAGGGCCCTTGAGTTACTATTTTTATGCTAATCCACATTAGGTTAGGAAGTGCTTGAAGCTTTTAGCCATCAAGTGGGTAAAAGGGCTATCCGAAGGCAAGAGTGGCAATGGTAAACAACACAAGAAGGAGCCCAAAAAAGAGTGGCCATGTGCTAGTTGAGACTGTCGAAGGGTTAGGAACTCTTGAGGAGCTAATGAAGGGAAATTAGTGGTAACTGAGTGCCTCAGCATGAGTCCCACAGTGTAGCCAAATTATTCATAAGAGAGTGTGTCGTGAGCAACTCAAAGGAAGTACAGGAAGTATTGGCAACATGGTTAGAAGAGGCCACTATAGCAAAGTGGTAAGGAACATAAGATTGAGAATGATGAAAGATAATAGAGTACATGTTTGGGTATGGGACCAAAATGTTGGAAAACTGGTTCGTGGTGTAAGAGTTGGAACCAATGTAAAAGCTAGGCACATCATCCCCTTAGCAATAAGGGTGTTGCTAGAATGAGTGGAGGAGAACTTCATGGTCGGCAAAGTGGTCCAGACCTAGGGGTTCTCGTCAAGTCAAGTGATAGTTCTAGTTTTAGTAGGATAGAGTCTAACAACTAAAGGGACCAAGCCCTAACATGCACTAGTGGTCTCAAGTTATGAGGAACTAGCCCAAAACAATGAGGCAAGTAATGAACGAGACTCTAAAGGCTCAGAAAAGGTGTTCAGGTTTGGCAGGATTGAGCCACAACTAAAGGTAGGAAAAGGTGAGCAATACACAGACACCTAGTTAGACCCAGCTATGAGCACTGATGATTAAGGGGCAGGCACATGGTTAAGCCCAAGTGTGGGCATGCTTAATCACAAACCTGAGAGGACCAGATTTAGGGGCTTTTAGAAAGCCTATCGCTTAGTGTGAATTTAGCAAGTCAAAGATTGTGTAGCAACACTAAATCCCTTAGAATCAAGGATTGTAACTTAGCTCTTAAAATTAAGGGATTGTAATCTCTAAAGCTTAGGAATGTATCTCAGGCACTAAATATAAAGGAGAGCTTAGCCATAAATAGAGAGTGCCCCACCTTTATTGTACACTCACCAGAACCATTTAGTACTGACATCTTTACTTTTGCCTTAAACCTTTTTGTTGTTCTTTTGTTAGCCTTTCTTCTAGCATTTGCTATGCCCTTTCATTTTGCAACATGCTAGGTAACCAAGCCCTGCAGTCTAGATTGTGCATGCACTATTTCTTATTTTAGGTTGATTTGGGATACAAAGAGTCCATTCCTATGTCTTGGAGTCATGTGAGCCTAGTGTTAGAGTCTTGACTCTTGACAAGTAGGGTTCTCTCTGAGTTAAGTGTAGTTTCAGTTCTAGCAAGATAGAGTTTGACAGTGAAAGAGGCCCCTGAGGTGCATTAGAGGTTCAGGTCATGGGGAACTAGCCCAGAACAATGAGGCAAGTAGTGATCAAGACTCTAGAGGCTTAGAGAAGGTGTTTAGGTTTTGTAAGATTGAGCTAAGCCCAAAGGTGGCACTAGTGAGCAATGCGTGGGCACCCAATCGAACCTAGGTAGGAGCACTGATGACTGAGGTATTGGTGTATGGTTAGGCCCAAGTGTGGGCACGCCTCTAAGAGGATCAAATTTGGAGGCTTCTAGAAGTCTTGGTGTTCGGCATGATTTTAGTGAGTTAATGATTGTGCAGCAGCACCAAATCCCTTAGAATTAGGGATTGTATCTTAGCTCCTAGAATCAAAGGATTGTAATCTCTAGAGTTTAGGAATGTATATCAAGCACTAAATGTAAGAGGGACTTAGCTATAAATAAAGAGTCCCCCACTCTTATTGTACACACACCAGAACCATTGAGTAATAACATCTTTACTCAAGCCTTCAACTTTTTCTGTTGTTCTTTTGTTAGCCTTTCTTCTGGCACTTGCTGTGCCCTTTCACTTTGCAGTGTACTGGGAGGCCAAGCCCTACAATCTAGAGTGTCTAACATCGTTTCTTGTGTTAGATTGATTTGGGACACGAAAGAGTTCATTCTTGTGTCCTAGAGCCGCGTAAGCCTAGAGCTTAAGTCTCAGCTTATGACACATGCACATGCCTCGACCACCATCGAAACTTGTTGAACCTTTGTATTTGTACATACTTCTACCACCATAGGCTCATGTTGGCCCTTGTATGGGTGACTCCCTTGAACACCATTGGCACATGCTTGGTTGCACACCATGCACAGATATCCTGGGCTCGAGCTACGCACCATGTGTACCATGACTAGGTAGTAAAGCAATTCAGGCACATCTTCATATTTTTGCCATACCAATGCCATATTTATCACTTGTAAATTCATATAATGGTCCCCTAAGCCTTCATGTGAAGTTTCATGGCAAGATGACTTCTTTTCTATTTTTCAACGATTTTTATTTTTTTTTAATGGTTTGAGATTTTTGAAATTTTTTTTAAAAAGAGTTTGGCCTAAAATTTTGGTATACGTGATCCATGTATTTTTTGGCATCCATAAAAAAATTTAGCTAAAAAATCAAAGTATAGAATTTATGGCCATTTGAAAAAAGCATCTCCATTTCAAACACTTGAATGGCTATTAGTAGCAAACCTATAAAAGCTCTTATACTCTTTAAGGGGGTGTGAGTTGTCAAGCTTGCTTAGGGGATAAGGGGCCAATATAAGGGCCAAGGACTAGTACCTATTACACATCATGTGTGCACACCCCCTCAGCCTGCCACCCCTAATCATCGAAAGCCCAAATGCCCTCGATCAGGTTCTTCGATGATTCTCTAGTGATACTACCCTAGCCAAAAAAAATGTGGCACCAGCACATGGTTGAGCCCAGCATGTGCACTGTGGCCCAAAATTGAACTTTAGCCAAGGCTTCAAACATCATTAGCACAAGTTGGCCTTTGGTATGGGCACTTGGCTTGACCATCATCGACATAAGCTAGCCTTTCGCATGGGCATTTGCCTCAACCAACATTGGCATATGCTGGCCTTTAATGCAAGCAGATGCCTCGATTAGCATTGGCATAATCTAGACCTAGAATGGGCACATGCCTCGATTAACATTGGCATAATCTAGACTTGCGCAAGTACAAGCCTCGATCCACATTTGTAGAAGATGGCCCTTGGTATGGGTAGTTGTCTTGAATACCATTAGCACATGCTAGCCCTTTCTATGGGCACTTCCCTCAAACTCCATCGGCACATGCTGGGCTTTGGTGTCAGCACATACTTTGACCACCACTAGCACCTATGGACTTGTTGTGCGAGATATGCCTGTTTGAAAAAGTTTCCCATTGTAGACACTTTAATGTCTATTGGTAGCAAATCTATAAAATCTATCATGCTCTCTAGGGGGTGATTGTCCAAAGGTGTACATGATGGGCCTGTCATTGTGTACATCTATGGCAATATCCCTGGAGTAAAATCCAAGCCGTGCATGCCTTCTAGTCATGCTATCCAGTGACTGGTTGCTCTAGTGAGCTATAGGTGCCTATAGCCTTAATCGGTTGGCATGTATCTAGAAAAAGGGCTTAGCTATGCCAAGCTCAAGCTCATGCCTACAGTTGATGCTGCCTCAAACCCCAGGCCAAGTCCTTGAATCAAGCAACAGCTCCTAGGGGGTGCAAGTAGAAGTTGTGGTCACAGCTTGGTCTGGCTAAGTCTTTCGAGTATTTGGTAGTTTCGTGGTCCTTCTTATCGACCATAAAAATGCCTTGGCCTGGCCAAGCCCATGCATGTGTCATACCCTACAAGACCACTATCAAGTCCAAGGCTTGAGCACCTAAGCCCAAAGGCCAGACCCTCACTCAAGCACCAGGCCTCGAGAATGAGTCCCTACGAGAGTTACCCAATGCTCAAGCCTAAGGACCATTTGGGAAAAGCTTTTAGAAAGTCCCAAAAAGGTTATGCAGGCACTATTGGTGTAAAGGCTCTAGATAAACCTAGACACAGGCCAGGTGCATGGGTGTAGAACCTTCTAGAAAAACTAGATACAAAAATGGGTATGGTTACTATAACACCAGGCAGGGAAGCTTATGGAAGGCCCAAGGCATGGGCACTTTGTGAGAGAGCCTAGAACCTTTTGGACCTAGTGCGCCATAGAGTGTCTGGAACTAGCTTCTTTTTAAAAATTCCCTAACCGACCTTGTATGTGTCTAGGGGCCTTGGAACATTTTAAAATGTATATAAGAGCCATACACTTGTCCCTTTGGTGACTACCAAGGCCATGGGGGCTTAAGTATAAATAGGGGCCCCTTCCCCTATTGGACCAACTTATGAGCTAGTGAACTTGTGAACCCACAAAGCTACTCAAGCACATTTGTACATAAGCCATATTTTTCCAGCAATAGAAAAGATCTTGTATTCTTTTACCAATGCCTTCTTAGTGTACTATAGTGTTCAATTTCTTGAGGGTCTAACTAGTCCTTGGTGAGTGGCACACTTACTCAACCTAGTTAAAGACTGACTTATGTATACATGAATAGTAGTTTCCTATCAAAGGTTGCAAAACTTAACACCAAAGTCAGTGATAGTTTGTATCGAAGCACAGTTTAGTGTATGACCCCAATCCAAGACAATGTTTACTTCCAAAATGAGCCATCAGCAAACTAAAGGGCAAAAGGCTTGTAAGACATGCACTACTAGAAATGGTAAGAAAGAAACTAGTAGGGACATGATCTCAGCCATTGATGCCTAGTTGGCCAAGGTGGAGTTGGTAATGGCTAAAATATGGGACAATTATAAAGACCAAGTGGAGGAATTGGTTTTCGGTTGGAAAAGAGATCACGAAAGAGTTAAAGCAAACTCTTTTTGAAGAAATTGAAAGCCTTACCCATAAGAACTCTACCCTAAAGGCCTTGGCTAGAAGCCATGAGGGAGGAGATGGAGTAGCCTAAGAGAATCTTTTCCATATGAGAGGCAATTGTAGAGGGAGGTATACTCATAATAGCTCTTAGGACTATGGTGAAGGTTCCCAAGCCTAAGGAGTTCAATCGGACATGGTCTGCAAAAGATGTAGACAACTTCTTATAGGGCATAGAGTAGTATTTCCATGCAATGGGCATTGAAGGGGATGCTACTAAGGTAAACACCACCTCTATATACTTGTAAACATCACACTTCTATGGTGGCATCATAGGTCCAAAGAGACTAGGCATAGAGGTGTTACCATTGGAAAGTGGGAGGAGTTCCAAAGGGAGTTTAGGCAATAGTTTTACCCATAACACGTCGTATAGGTTACACTCACCAATTTATGATGGTTCACGCAATGTGGAGAAGAGTGTGACTATGTTCTAGAGTTCTCAAAACTTATTCTTCAAATTCCCAACCTTGGGGAGGAGGGGGTGCTTTACACATTTATGGACAGGCTCAAGCCATGAGCTAAGCAAGAGCTAATGAGGATGGGTGTCCAAAACTTCACCCAAGCCATGGCTACTATTGAATCCTTTGGGGAATTCAATAAAGGGGACAAGTTTGAGTCTTCCAAACCCAAAGGCAAAAGGCAAAAGTGGGGGAAATAAGGACAAGAGTAGCAGTGGTAGGACACCAATGCATAAATGAAAGTTTTTAAGGAGGGAGACAAAAAGAAGAACAAATGGCCAGTGATAAGGGATGGACCCATGACCAATTTTTTGTGTGATGGTCAACACCGAGCTAAGGATTGCCCTAATAAAGCCAAGCTTATGGCCATCATCAAAGGGTACAAGGAGCAACCCAAGTAGGAGGGACTAAAACTTGGTTTAATCATGCTAAATTCTATATTAGCAAAGAATGGGCACAAGAGAAAATGGCTCATGTTCATCAAAATCTCAATTGCAGGGAAGCACTTGAAAGCCCTAGTGGACACAAGTACATCTGATCTATTCATTTTCAAAGAAATGGCCAAGAGACTAGGGCTCAAGGTCAAGAAAAATGTGGGATGGATCAAGACCATTAACTTCAAAGAGGTTTTGATCATTGGCATGGCATAAGGAGTTGAGTTAGAACTTAGAGTGCAGAAAAATAAGGAATCCATTGATGTAATCCCTCTTGATGACTATGAATTTGTCATCGACTTAGATTTTCTTGATAGGATCAATGCATTACTTGTTCCTTTCACCAACTACATTTGCATCATGGACCATCGGTGCCATTGTGTTGTCCCAATGAAATGAGAGCAAGGGACCATAACTAAGGCACTATCTACGATTCCAGCTTGCCAAGGGCATGCAAAAAGAAGAGCCTAGCTTCTTGGTGACCCTAAACGAGGATGACCCTCAAGAATCGAATGACAACACCTCCTTGGAGGTGTTAGTGTCCTTCAAGGATGTCAAGCTTGCAGAATTGCTTAAGAGACTACCACCCAAAAAGGAGGTAGACCACAAGATCAAACTAGTGCTCGATGCCAAGCCACCATATAGGATGTCACCCCCAAAGCTGAAAGAGCTAAAGAGATATCTCAAAAAGCTTATAGATTTAAAGGTTCATCAACCCCTTAAAGCTATATAGGGTGCACCAATCTTGTTTCACGAAAGTATGATGGGGCCTTATGGATGTGCATTAACTATCGAGCACTAAACAAGCTTATGATGAAGAACAAGTATCCTATTCCCCTTATTGTTGACTTGTCTAACCAGTTGGGAGGAACATGGTGGTTTACCAAGCTAGATCTAAGATTCTAAAGGTGATGAACCAAAGATGCCATGTGTGACTCACTATAAGGCATAGAGTTCCTAGTAATGCCTTTTGGTCTGATAAACACGCCCATGACATTCTGAATGTTGATGAACAAGGTACTAAAACCTTTTTTTGATCGATTTGTTATAGTGTACCTTGATGATATTGTTATCTATAACTGATCACTTGAAGAACATATGGATCACTTATGGCAAGTGTTCCAAGTACTAAGGGAGAATGAATGATACATAAAGAAGGAGAAATGTTCATTCGCTCAGCACAAGGTCTCATTCTTAGGCCATATTATGGGAAATGGCCAGATCCAGATGAATGGTAACAAGGTCAGTGCAATCTAAGAGTGGGAACTACCAACTAAGGTTATAGAGTTGCAATCATTCCTTGGTTTAGCAAACTGTTATTGATGATTCATAATGGGGTACTCAACCATTATGGCACCCTTGATCGACATGCTCAAGAAGGGAAGAGTTTGGGAATAGAGTCCTGAGAGTTAGGAGGTTCTTCAATCCCTTAAAGCAAGCTATCATAGAGGAGCCAGTCCTAGCTCTCTTTGACTACACCAAGCCATATAGGTATGCACTGATGCATCCAACTTTGCTTTTAATAGTGTGTTGATGCAAGACTGGTAACCAATTACCTTTGAGAGTAGAAAGCTCAATGAGATCGAGCATTAATTTATAGTCCAAGAAAAAGAGATGACTACTATAGTGCATTGCTTGCGCACATGAAGGCCTTACTTGTTGGGAAGTAAGTTTGTGGTGATGACTAACAACATGGCTACTAGTTACTTCCAAAGTCAAAAGAAGCTTACTCCCAAACAAGCCTGCTAGTAAGACTTCCTAGCCAAGTTTAATTTTACCATGGAGTACCAGTCAGGAAAAGCCAATGTCATGGTAGATGCACTCAGCCATAAGGTTAAACTAGCAAAGATTAGTAGGCTAAAAGGTTCCTACTTGCACATATCAAAAAGGGCTGATCTAAGATCCCATAGCTAAAACCTTGATTGAGTATATGAAACAAGGGAAGACTAGATGGTTCTAGCTTGAGGGTGATCTACTCTACACCAAGGAAAACCAACTTTGTCCTACAATTTAACAAGCTATGAAATGAAATCATGAAGGAGTTTCACAACTCATGATGGGCAGGCCATCCAGGTGTACACCATACCTTAGCCCTTATTGAGGATCGATATTATTGGCCTAGGATAAGGGATGATATGATGGCCTATGTTAGAACTTGTCTTGTGTGCTAACAAGACAAGATAGAGCAAAAGTCCCTAGTCGCCCTCTTGAAACCACTGTCAGTTCCTAAACACCCATGGGAGAGTGTCTCCATGGACTTTATTGTTAGACTACCCAAGGTGGATGGGTATGGCAATATCTTCATAATGGTGGACCAGTTCTCCAAGTATGAAACCTTTATTCCAGCAACTAAGGAATGCCTAATAAAGGAAGCAACCTGATTGCTCATCAAAACCATAGTCAAGTACTAGGGTGTTCCTTAATCCATCATCAATGATTGAGATGGTTGATTTATCGACAAGCTTTAGAGTGAATTGTTCAGGCTCCAGAGGTCTAACTTGAGGTTCTTTACCACTATGCACCCTTAGATAGATGGTAGACTGAGAGGGTGAATGGCTTTTTAAAGAGGTACCTTTGATATTATGTTAGTGCCTCCTAACGAGATTGGCCCAAATTGTTGGACATAGCTAAATTCTCATACAATCTTTAGCAAAGTGAGGCTATGAATCAAAGACCCTTTGAGATTGTGATAGGGCGGTAGCCATGTGAACCCAATGCCATTGCCATGGGGTACATGGGATTGAACCTAGCAACTTATAAATTTTCCAAAGCATGGCAAAAAAAAGTCGATCTAGCCTGAGTATGTCTACATAAGGCCACGAAGCAATAAAAAAAGTAGCCTGATTAAAAGTGGAGGAACATGCAATATCAAGTAGGTGACTTGGTACTAGTCAAGCTACACTTGGTGCTACGGTATCCAGGGATGCACAAGAGCCTTACTCATAGGTATGAAGGTCTTTTCAAAGTTTTTAAGCTAGTAGGCAACACTGCATACAAGTTTAAACTACTCTTATAGTCAAGGTACATCTGATCTTTCATATAAGTATACTTAAACCCAACCATAAAAACTCAAATGATCCCTTTTAAGGCCAATCAAAGAAAGCACTAGTGGGCATTAAGGCCTCTTATGATTGAGAGGTTGGGTATATCTTAGTCAATCACATAGTACAATAGATGTAACAAACACCTAGGCATGAGTACTTGGTATAATAAAAAAGTCAGCTAGATACTAAGATAAGCTAAAAGCCAATTGAAGATAGTTCTAGGATCAGGTCAATAGGTTCTATGAAAAAGACATAATGAGGGCATCAATGAAACAGATAGGGGAGAATGTCACACCCCTCATGTCCACTATTGAGGCCAAGGCCTAAGCACTAGTGCATGGAGGCCAGACCCTCACTCAAGCACCGGGTTACAAGAATGAGTCCTTGCTATAGTTACCTAATACTAAGCTTAAGGACCATTCAAGGGAAGCTTATAGAAAGCCCCAAAAAAAAGTGCAAGCACTGTAGGCGTGAAGGCTCTAGATAACCTAGGACACAAGATAGGTGTAGGGACATAGAACCTTCTAAAAGAGCCAAATATGAAAATGGGTATGGTCATTGTCGCCCTAGGCAAGAAAGCTTCTTGAAGGCCTAAGGTGCAAGCACTCTATGAGAGAGCTAAAAAACTTTTGGACTCGGTGTGCCACAAAGTGTTTAGAACCAGCTTCTTTCTAAAAATTCCCTAACTAACTTTGTATGTGTCTAACAGCCTTAGAACCCTCTAGAATGTATATTAGAGCCATACATTAGCTCCTTGATAACCACCTAGGCCATTGAGGCTCAAGTATAAATAGGGGTGCCTCTTCCCTTATAAGGCCAACTTATGATCTAATGAGCTTGTGAACCCACAAAGCTATTCAAGCATATTTGTACGTAAGCCACATTATTCTAGTAACAGAAAAGATCTTGTATTCTTTTACCAGTGCCATTTTACTGTGCTATAATGTTTGATTGTCTCTAGGGTCTGACTAGTCCTTAGTGAGTGGCACACTCAACCCAGTTAAAGATTGACTTAGGCATACATCAATGGTAGTTTCTCGCCTAGGGCTATATGATTATAGGGCTTAAGATCAGAGCCCATGACACATGTAGTTGATGCTACCCAAGACCCCTCAAAAGTAAGTCCCTTAATCGAGAATGTCCCCCTAAGGTGGTGATAATAGAGTTTATGTATGCAGTCCTGGCTAAACCAAGCATTGGTGATGTCATGTTGTTATTGCCTGTTGGATGGTAGGGGTAGTCTCATGGCCCTTGCTTACGTTTTTCCTATGCTAAATGGTTATGGTATGGCCTTATACATCATTTCATTTGCTTAGTCATTGAGTAATCGATTGGGTGGGTTGTGGACTGGTGTGCATGGATGCTGCCACTTGTACACAATGGGCATATGAATGGTGCTATAGTTGTGCATGTTGGTAGGATCCATGCTCGATGCATCGAATTGTTGACCCATCATCCTCTTTAATCTCCCCCATATGGTCATGTACCTTGGGGGCATAATCAGGATCCTATGCTTAATACCTAAATTGATGGAAACTGGATGTCTTGCCATCCCTCATCTGTCTTGTGTCCTTAAGGGCAATGCATCAAACCTCAATCATGCTCTGTGTCCTAAGTGTGCCACCCAAACCTCTATGGCCACTTTGGTATACTGGTGTTCGATCATGCTATCAAATGCAAAACATTTTGTGGGTGTGGGCTTTTGACCTTTGTTCGTCCAATGCTATGATTTTATGTGCTCGACACGTATGACACTTGTGCTTCATGTTAGCTCTCTTTGTCGCTCAGTTAATGTATTGAGGCCCATGTAGTGCCAACATCCTGAAAGAATGCTACCTAGTTGATCTTGCTAGTAGTCATATGCTTGTCTCAAAGGTTAAGCCACGCACATTTAAGTACAAACTAATTCAGACTATGAAACTATGAATGGCTCGTTAAATCAATTATAGTTTGTTTGATGGTATTTACTACTCAGATAATCATAGTAACTCTAAAGCTAATTTGTGCAACAAGCCTCGACTTTTGGAAGGAATGCATTTATTGGATAAAAGGTCAATACGAGATTTGCCCATTACTCTAATGATTCATGATAACTCGATGAATCACACGACCTTTGTGTCGGTGACACATCATTCAAATTTCTACCCTATCAACTTTTGATGCTTGGATAGTGGTCTATTATTGTGGTGATAAGTAAAAGAGAATTAGGGTTTGATTTTAGAGAGAAAGCATGAGAAATGGCTACCACATCTATGGAAGACAGTAGGGGTGCAAATTACTCAATCTTAATAAAGGGAGGTACTGACAATAAATAGCAATACTAGGTTTTATGAGTCTAGCAATTGGAATGAGTACAATCTAAATCTTTTAATAAATATCCATTAGAGGGCAAGTCTACTGCTAGTAGGTGTTGTAATTCTAGCTCTAATTGCATATATTTAAGTTGATGCAGTTAAAAAGCTCATGGTTAGAGCTATTGTTGGGTTATTTGATTCGTCTCATGGTAAGCATGTGTCTACTCATCCTTACTATCAACAATGTACTCCTAACCTTAACTAGCTGAGTTGTTCCTCCGATGTTGTTACTTTGAAGAAATTAGAGTTCTCGAAGTAGGCCTATGCTTGTATACATTAGGATTGGATAACATCATAGGATTTCGATCCTATTGTGTCAGCCTTTGGCATTGAAGTAATGATTAATAGGGATAATCGAGGGCATTTGTATTTCATAGTCAAAGGTGAAATTCTTAGATTTATGAAAGATGAACAATTGTGAAAGCATTTGCCAAGGATGTTTTCATTAATCAAGAATAAAAGTTAGGGGCTTGAGGACAATCAAATACTATCTTAGTCTTAACCATAAACAATATCGAGCAGGGATTGATGGATGTTACTTTTATGACTTTGCCAAATGAGAATTGAAATCTTTGGGTTCTAAGGGGAGTGTGGTCATAAAGTGAAAACTTAAAGGAATTGATAGAAGGGCATAATAGCAATGGAACCTAGGCTTAATTTGACTTAACACAGAGAAACTTCTAGGTCTAGACATAGTAAAGATTGACAGATTACTAACACTCTTTCTTGATTTTATAGGTGGTGGTGCATGGCCATTCTTAGTTGTTGAGCAATTTGTCTAGTTAATTTCGTTAACAAATGAGACCTCAATCTACTAACCAGCTACGTGGAGGTGATCTTTTATGGCTAGCTTCTTAAAGGACTATGGCCATTTAGGCCAAGAAAGTTTGAGGCAATAACAGGTTTATGATGACTTTAGATGTTTTGGGCCACATGCCCCATATTGATGTATTCAAGAAATCTATAGCCTTGGTTGATAGGCTTAGGTAATCTTTGAAATTTAATCATGATGGGGATAGATCATTGCAATTATTGGTTTCAATGAGAATTCCTAGTAAATGCGAGTCATCAACTCACGTTGACTATGTCCATACCCTTTGTACACACCACCTACTATTTCTACTAATTGAATGGTCTAGTGAAGTGTTCTGATCATAGTGATGTGGATGGTTAACTACCCACGATGTCGTAAAAAGTCCACTAGACCCTATCATTTAGAAAAAGAGAAGTTGTAACAAGGTTTACATAGGTGAACCTGTGGAAGGATCATTATTGAAACTTGCTCAATGAATGACCTGCGAACCTATTAACAAAACATCGAGGGTGAAGGCAAGGCCACCTCTGTGGCCAAACCTTTCTGGCCCTAGGCATTCATGATGGTTGATTTGTTCTGCTTCTCTAGTGAGTGAAATGATTCCTCAACACAAATTGCACCATGGAACTGAAATGAAAAAGAGCACATGTGCCATCGCCATCCCATTTGCTTTGTGTGCACATATAGCACCTTGACTCCTTTTTTTGTGAAAAACCAAAATGACTCTTGACAATGGATATCTTAGCTCTCACATTAATGAAGAACGTAGTGAAATTCAATACTTAGTGTGAATTGTAGAATCCTATGAACCATTGAGTCTTTAAATGCAAGTTGTGCCCTAAACCATTAGCTAAGGGCAAGTTTACCTAGGCATCATGCATTGTTGCCCCTCCAACCCCCTACCTATTAGGTTTCAAGTGAAGGGGTGGAAGATGGCCTCCTGTGATCTCATTGGACATGGTTGGCCCAAAAGTGAGTCCCTGACAATGATAACACTATGACCATTAGTGGTAAATCTCCCAGCATGCCTTGTCTCTAGTGATGTGCACTTGTTGTCCATCTGGACCCTATTGAAACCCTCGCATCACTCAGTTGATGCTTGCATTACAACCCTACATCAAGTAGGGTTATCGGTTGAGTTTAAGCATAACAATAAGTAGACAAAAAGACATTTACTAGGATTCCCCTAGTAATGGTGAGTGAATTAGAAAGAGCCTAGCCTGAGAATTGCACACCCATGGTGTCTAAATTGTAGTATGGAAAAACATCCTTAGTGGTGGACCGAGGCTAAGTCCCCTTAAAAGGGGTGCCAAAAAGGGTGAGAGCCCTATTGTGCTTGGATGGGTGCCAGAAAGGGTGAGAGCCCTATTGTGCTTGGATCCTATCACACTATGAGGCACTATTTATGAGTCAGGTAGTTTGGGAATGTAGTCCCAATTGGGCAATAAATTTTGTCCAAGGCTGAATACAGGTGAGAGATCGATAGTGAACAAATACTAAAAGGGAAAGATGAAAAGGACTTTGAAAAAATAGTTAAAGAGTGCTTGAAAATGTGGGAAAAGAAGTAGGTGGGGGCTAGCAATGCACCTTAATCAAGCTTGGGCTTTCGATATGCCCATAAATATGTCATCACCATAATCACAAAATGTAGCACATGCCATATCAATGTGCCTTGGCACATGTGTGCTCTTAGCAATAGCCTACAATTTCCTTACCTAGCCCATCTTGAAACATAGACTAAAAAGTCTGAATGTGTGCTAGTCAAAAGGCTAGAAAACCCATAAAGTAGAAGGTAGCTAATTTGCAAGATCCTTCATGAATGTACTACCAACTTACCTTGATCTTCTGAAAAGGGTTTAAGTGTGAGCATGCCTGTCGAGACCCAAAAGATAGTGAACTATACCTAAGTAAGGCGAAGCCAGAGGAAACTTTGGTGGAGGCCTACAGTGATACTGACATGCAAATCTTTCATCTGATTAGGTATAGCATCAAAAGACTAATCGAACCATCTAGTAGCTAGTTCCCTCTAAAGTTTCCCTTAGGATAGTTGGAGCTCTTAGCAAGTTCTATTGGGTAAGGCTAATGATTAAAGGCATCAGAGGCATAACAACCTTGACCTATTCTCAAACTTTAAATAGGTAAGATGGCGTGGTTGCTTCATTGAGCCGTGCCACAAAATTGAGAGTTCTGAGTGGGCCATTTTTGGTAAATCAAACTATCGATGTGGGAAGAATTGAAAGCCAGGTTACAGTGCCCAACTATGTATGAACCTAGAACCCATAAAGGATGTTGGCTAATTAAGACAACAGGATAGTGGTCATGGAAGTTAAAATTCGCTAAGAAGTGTGTAATAACTCACTTACCAAATCAAGTAGCCTCGAAAGTGGATGGTACTTAAGTGCATAACCTATACCCAATTGTCAAGGTAAGGGCCAGGCCCCAATGGGTAAGAAGGTGCAAAGGTTACTGTAAAACTTAAGGGTACAAGTTTTAGTAGAGTAGCCATCAGTACAAATCTTGGTGGTAGTAGCGAATATTCAAATGAGAATGAAAAAAAAAAAGTTCCATATGAATCACTTGCACATGGGTTAGTCAATCCTAAGAGATGAGGGAAGCCTATCTCAAAGAGCGTCTAGCATGAGCTTCAAAAAAGAATCAGGATGCAAAGGCTAACAGCAATGTCAGGGAGTCTAAAGACATAAGTAGAGACCTCGATAAGAGTTATATTTTCTCTTTAATGGCCTGCCCATATTGGAAATAGCTCAACCAAAGGCCAGAAGAGTGCCACATGTTGTATAGTGTTTGGTTCACCCTCGATAGCCCTTGTAATTTGGAGGACCAAGTGCTATCAGTGCCCAATCATACTAATAATCGCATTCGATCTCTAAAATGAATAGCCTCTAGTCAATGGAACAATGTAGGCAAAGGACGTCAGCAAATTGTATTCCGTAACCTTAGGAAAAAGATTGGCTCAAGGGTTAGGGCGTAAGGGTCCCAGTCTTAAACCCATCAGCTACCATTACACTACTCGAGCTATTCCCATAGTGAGAGTGGGTCACTGCATGTTGGCCAAGGGATGAACTAGGAACAGCTCCCTTTGGGGCCTTCCCTGGGCAATGAATAGTCGATTCAAAATTGATAATGAGAAGGGAAATCCAACTATTTAATTAACCCAAAGCATTGTGATGGTCCTACAGATGCTTAAGCAATGTGATTTCTGCCTAGTGCTCTGAATGTCAAAGTGAAAAAATTCAACCAAGCATGAGTAAACAGCAGAAGTAATTGTGAATCTTTTAAAGGTAGGCAAATGCCTCATCATCTAATTAGTAATGTGCTTGAATGAATTAATGAGATTCCCACTATCCCTACCTACTAACCCACTTGTGGCAGCCAAGCGTTCATAGTAACATTACTTTTTGATCCTTCGATGTCAGGTCTTCCTATCATTATGAAGTAGAATTCACCAAGTGTTGCCAGTAGGGAACATAAGCTAGGTTTAGACCATTTTGAGATAGGTTAGTTTAACCCTATTGATGGTAGCATCAAAATAAAAGTTCAACCAAGTATGAGTGGAACCACTGATTCACACAATTGGTCATTGTGTCATGAGCACCGAACTTAAGCCTGAATCCGTATAGCCTTAGGCTTGGAATTAACTCTTATTCCTAAGTTAACCTATGCAACTAGTGTACAGGCAAACAAGAAGAAGAAATGGTGAAATACACAAGTTAGAGAACACAACAGAGAATGCTGGAATATGCTGTATATTACTGAAGATAGATTGTGTCTAAAGATGTGATGATGTACAACTGAGGGTGGGGTGACCCTCTATTTATAGTTAAGGCTCCTAGCTTTACTTATGGCTAACTCCTAAAATTAAGGGATTTACAAGTTTTCTAAAAATCAAGGATTACACATTATTACATAGATTACATGAGGCTCCTCCTGATTTTTAGGGTCAACCAAATCCTCATACTGAATACTGCCAATCTTAGATGCCTCTAAAAGATTCTAGATTGGCTAGGCTCTTCTGGGTCCACCTAGGTACGGTACGGGTATGTTGCAGGGCTGGTCCTAATGTGTGAGTAGGCCTGTATATTGTGTGGGTAGTTTGGACTTATCTCCCATGCTTATTGCGCCAACCCTTACAACTATCCCTGGTGCTCAAGCCTTGGTCCCTGATGCTCAGCCTGAGCACTTGGTGCACCCGTCCAGGGCATGACATTCTCCTCCAC
Source organism: Durio zibethinus (assembly GCF_002303985.1). Next base: position 20,006,555 of record NW_019167871.1, on the reverse strand, counting down.
CTAATTGCATAATGCCCTTGTTGTATCCTCTATATGGAACTACCTATTTTGGTCTTAGAACTACCATAAGTCCTCTACTGGCTTCCAACTCACCTCACTATCTGGAAGTCTTTTCCAGTGCACCAAGTACTCCTATCTTTGCTAGTAGTTCTTCTGTCTCACCTCTAGATTAGCAATGATGCTATGGACCTCTATTTTATATAAGGCTCTGACTCCCAATGGTGCACGCTTCAACTCTACCTATCCTAGATCTCCCTCATCCTCATGGAACGGCTTAAGCATGCAAACATGGAACACTAGGTGTACCCTTGGCTTGGGTGGCATATCCAGCTTGTAGGCAACCTTGCCTATCCTCTTAAGAACTCTAAAATGTCCTTTGTACCTCTAGACTAAGCCTTTGTGTAGCACTTTATGGTGCACAATGGGGTGCAACTTCACCAAAACGAAGTCCCCTACTTGGAACTATATGTCCCTCATATTCTGGTCTATCCACTTTTTTGACCTCTTTGAGACTTTATATGGACAAACTCTAGCCAAGTTGGGTTACTCCTACTGAGCCTTCACAAACTTGTACGCTACTAGATTGGGTCCTGTATAACCTGTAGTGATCGAACTAGGTGTTAGCAGTTGCTAACCTGTCATAATCTCAAAAAGACTCTGGTTTATTTCTTTTCTCCTCTGCAAGTTGTATGAAAACTAGGTGACATCTAATAGCTTTGGCCAATCCCTTTGCATGGCACTCATATAGTACCTTAAATAGTCCATTCACTCACTCTATCTACTTGTCGGTTTATAGATGCATACTAGTGGAAAAATTCAAGTCTAACCCTAATAGCTTAAACAACTCAGTCTAGAGCCGCCTTATGAAATACCCATCCTAATCACTAACAATGGTCCTCGATACTCTTAGTACTTCACCACATTCTTCAAGAACAAACGGGGTTTCCTATTCGACTAAGCACTCTTTGGTTGCTAGAAAGAAAATCCTATACTTGGAAAACCTATCCACCACTATCATGATGTTCCCAAACCCCTCTATTTTTGGTAGATTGACTATGTAATCCAGAGTGATGTTCTCTCATGGTCACTCTGGTATCGAAAATGGCTCCAAGAAACCACCTAGTTTTCTTGAGCTCCACCTTATCTAATTGATACATAAGACAAATATTCACATAGGCCTCCATATCTTCCCTCATGTGCAGCCAGTAGTACCATTCCTCTAAAAAGCCTAAGGTGCGACTCACCCCTAGGTGACCAACCAACCTCGAATCATGGCACTCTTGCAAAACTTCCCTATAGAGCTTCCCATGCTATGGCACAAATAGCCTATTGCCCTTGGTGTACAACAAGTCATCTTACAACCAAAACTGCCTAGTCTTACCTTGCTTAGCATACTCGATGAGAGCTTTGGCTATAGGATCATGCATGAGCCTTTCCTTGATGCGTGTCACCAAAAACCCTTCTGGTTGGCTAATGGCAGCAAGGTTTCCCTTCCTACTTAGGGCATCACCCATTGTGTTTGCCTACCTTGGCTTGTACTCCAACCTGTAATCAAATTTTGCTAGAAAATCCTACCAACGGGCTTACTTGGGGTTTAACTTTTTCTATGTCTAGAAGTAGCTGGTTGCCACATTATCCATTCTGATCGTGAACCTTGACCCCAATAAGTAATGCTACCAAGTGTGCAAGCAGTGCACCACTATTATCATCTCTTTCTTCTAGATCACGTACCTACACTTAGTCTTATTGAGCTTTCAGCTTTCAAACATGACTAAATGGTTCTCCTACATTAGTACTCCCCTTATCGCAAAGTTTGATGCATTTGTATGCACCTTATATGGCTTAGCATGGTTTGGTAAGGCCAACAATGGCTCCTTGGTCACTACCCATTTCAACCGATCAAAGGCATCCTAGCACTCGATGCTTCACTCTGACACTCTCTTTTTCTTGAGCAAATCTATCAATGGTGTGGCTATAGCTGAGTGGCCTTTGATAAAACATCGATAGTAGTTGACCAACCTAAGGAAAGACCTCAACTTAGTTACCTTGGCTGATGATTCCCAATCCAAAATGGCATGCACCTTGCCTACATCCATGCGTATCTTGCCACCTTCCACTATGTGGCCTAGAAATGGTTCCTCTCACTAGGCAAATGAGCACTTCTTCTTCACATACAGTTCATGTATCGATAACACCTCAGACACCTATCTTAAGTGCTCTACATGGTTCTCCAATGTCTGGCTCTATATCACAATGTCATTAAGATAAACCATAACAAAATGATCAAGGAACGATTGAAGTACCTTGTTCATAAGAGTACAAAATGTGGCCAGAGCATTGGTGAGTCCGAATGGCATAACTAAGAACTCATAAAAACCATAATAGGTGACACACGCTATCATGGCCTCATCTTCTTATGCGATCCTGATCTGGTAATAACTTGACCTCATATCTAGCACAGTGAACCACCTTTCACCTCTAAGTTGGTTGAACAAGTTTGTAATGAGTTGGATAAGATACTTGTTCTTGATGGTCAACTTGTTCAGTGCCCTATAATCCATATACAACTGCAAAGATCCATCATGCTTGTGATGGAACAAAATTGGGGCATTGTACAGGCTCTTTGATGGCCTAATATAGCCACCTCAATCAACTCCCCGAGCTACTTCCTCAGCTCCTCCAACTTTAGGGATGACATTTTGTAAGAAACCGTGGCTGATGGCTTTGCCTCAGGCACTAGTTTAATCCTATGGTCCACCTTTCTTTTTGGTGGTAGCCTACTAGGTAGTTGTATGGGTATCACATCGTTAAAGGTTTCCAGCACCTCCAAAGGGGTGTCAATCTTTTTCTCCTTCAGCCCATCATACTTTAAGGTAGCCAAGAAGGTGTCTTTATTCCTACTCACCACCTTGGCAAACTGTATGGCCGATAGCACCTTGGTTCCAATCTCGAACCCTCACCTTAATAGTATAATGATTGGCACTACTCATCCATAATACAAATACAATTGGCAAAAGGCACAAGAAGGGTGTAAATTTGAACAAGGAAATCTAAACCAATCACAAACTTATAGTAATCCAAGGGTATTACCTTGATGGTTTCTTTGCCTTTTTAGTCTTTGAGTTGTAAGTCTACCCTATAAGCTACTCCAATGGTTGCCACCTCTTTGGAATTCACCATATTGATGGTGCCAGTCCTTTTTTGCACCTTCAGTCTAAGCTTGTAGGCTTCATCACCTGAAATGAACAAGTGTGATGCTCCTGTGTCCACTAGAGCATTAACATTTTGTCTTACAACCAATAGATCCACATATAACAAGCCCTTTGGCTTATGGCTACCCTTATTTTAGATAGCTTTGAGCACTATTGGGCCAAGCTTTGCTACTCCTTTTTCTAGCTCCTTATTTGACACCTTGTCTACGATAGCCAGCTTGCCCATCTATGGGTAGTTTCATGCTATGTAGCCTTCTCAACATAGGAAGCATGAGATCGACTTTCGGTCCCTCTTAGCCTTCGACTTCCCTACTGGTGGCTTCCCTTGGCCATCCTTTTCCAAATGATCTCAATCCCCATCCTTAGGCTATCGATCATAGTCTTTTCTTTTAGACTATTTCTTTCAGTCCCTCTTGTACTTACTCTTTCCCTTGGGCTTGCAAGACTCATACTTGTTCTATGGCCTAAACTCTACAAAGGACTCGACTGTAGTCATGGTTTTGGCTAGATCATGAACTCTCTGCCTTTGTAGCTCACGCTTCATCCATGGCTTGAGCCTATCCATGAAGGCAAATAGACCCTCAATCGTATTCTGATATAAGATCTAAAGTATCAATTCAAAGAACTATTAGACATAATCCCTTACGTGCCCTTACTGAGTAAGTTGATGTAACTTTGCTCGTGCCTCATTATTGCCATACTCTGGGTAAAACTGCTCTCTGAACTCCTTTTGGAAAGCATCCTAGGTTCTAATCATGGTGCCGTTATGCCTCACATCATCACACATGCACCTTCACCATAATAAGCTGACATTATTAACATACATGGAAGTACTGCTTACCTTACTAGCATTATCCTGCACGTCTGTAGCTTGAAAGTACTATTCCCATCTCCCATAAAAAGTTGTCCACTTCTTTTGCAGCCCTAGTTCCTTTGAACTCCTTTATGCTTGGAGATCTCCACATGAGACTTTGGCACACCAGCAATCATGCCATTCCTAATAGTTATCTTGTAAGCAGTGAGCTCCCCCTTGAGCTACTCAAACTCCTTAGGCTTGGTCTCCATCATGGCCTATAAGGCTTCATTCCTCTGGGTGAGGATGTTGATTATCTCATTTAGGGTAGCCTACATCTCACCTTTGAGCTCCTCTTCCCTGGAGTCCATATCCTCAAAGCAAGCCTCCACCTCATCAAGCTTATCTCTCACATCGACCACTATCACCTCCACCTTGGCCAACCTCCCATCCATGATAGACCAGATATCTCTCAAACTAGCTTTCTTCCCTCTTCCATGGCCTTGCACCTAAGCCTTTGGTTGTTGGCTAGCAACATCACTCTGGGATGCCATCTTCTCGACTGTAATCTAGCAGCCTACACACAAAACTTGCAAGCAACAGCAGCTCAAATATCAAATTCGGTTGGAACCTACTCTGATACCAACTATCACAGGCTCTTAACTTAAGTTTGAATCTGTGCAACATTAGGGATTGGAATTAACTTCGTATGCCCAAGTTTAGCCTATGCAAAGCAGGCAAACAAGAATAAGAAAGGGTGAATACTTAAGTTAGAGAACACAATAGTGAATGTTGAAATATGCTATATATTACTGAAGATAGAATGTGTTGGAAGATGTAATAATGTACAACTAAGGATGGGGCAACCCACTTTTTATAGTTGAGGCCCCTAGCTCTACTTGTGGCTAACTCCTAAAATTAAATGATTTATAAGATTCTTTAAAATTAGGGATTACACATTATTACACAGATTAGAAGCCTCTTCCTAATTTTTAGAGTCAACCAAATCCTCTTACTGAATGTTGTCAATCGTAGATGCCTTTGAAAGATTCTAGATCATCCAAGCTCTTCTGGGTCTATCTAGGTGTGGTACGGGCAAGTTATGGGTCTGGTCATGGCTATACGAGTAGGCCTGTAAGCTATGCAAGTGATCTGGACTTATCTCCCATGCTTATTGCACCAACCCCAGCAACTGTCCCTAGTGCTCAAGCCTTGGTCCCTGGCACTCAGGCCTAAAGGACTAAGAGCCTGGTGTGCCCACCCAGGGCATTACAATTGTGCTTGGTTGAAAAGGCAGTGGCATGAAGCTACCGTGTGCCAGATTATGATTGAATGCCAATAAGTCAGAATCTAGGCTAGAAGTGATGCATGCAATTGTCGCTTGATTGTCGACCCACAATAGTGGCCATGTCCCCCAAAGGCACATGTCATAAGTGTAGCCCTCATGGTAGATAAGCCACGCGAGCTTTCTTGGAGCTCAATTCCCACTGAACAATAGGTAAAATTCTTTGCAGATAACTTAAATATGTGATAGTGTATTGTAAATAGTAGGGCGGCCTTGCTACCACGATCCACTAAGATTTAGCCCTTTATCACTTCGATTCATCTTTCCCCCCCACCACACCCACTAAACTCCTTTCACTTCATTTTTTTACATTGCACCCCTCTGAGGTTGGGGATGAACAGTGTTCTCCATTGCAATTGGTTTAGCCAAGTGATGACATCCCTCCCTCGAGCGTCCAAGTAAATAGGAATTGAATGCCATTGGTATTTGTTACAGCGATAGGCTCGCCCTTGGTGCGGGCACTTACCTCGAGCTCTATCAGCACACACTGGCCCCTAGTGCAGATTTATGCCTTTAACACCATTGAAAGCATTTGGCCCTTTATTCGTGCAAGCAATCACATCCACACCATCAATAGATGCTAGCCTCTTGTTGCCTCAAACACCACCAACAGATGCTGGCCCATTGTTGCCTTAGACACCCTCAGCAGATGCTAGTGTCATTGGCTGAGACTCAAACTCCAAGTTCGCACAGCTTTAGGACATGGGAATGGAGTCTTTTGTATCCTAAATCAACCTAACTTAGGAAACCACGCACAAACACTCTAGACTACAGGGCTTGGTGCCTAATACATTGCAAAATGAAAAGGCACAACAAGTGCTAGAAGAAATGCTAAAAGAATAACAAAAAGTTTAAGGCAAGAGTGAGGATGTTATTACTCAATGGTTCTAATGTGTGTATAATAAGGGTGGGGGACTTTCTATTTATAGCTGAGTCCCCTTACAATCAATGTTAAGATACGTCCTAAACTCTTAGGATTACACTGGTTTAAATCCCTTGATTCTATAAGCTAAGTTACAATCCTTGATTCCAGGGGATTTGGTGTTACGGCATAACCTTTGACATGCTAAAATCATGTTGAGCACCAGGCCTTCTAGAATCCTCCAAATTTGATCTTCATAGGACTATGCTCAGGCATGCCCACACCTAGGCCTGACCATGCACCTTCACCTCAATCATTTGTGCTCTTGCCTAGGTCTGACTAGGTTCTCGTGCATCGTACATCGCACCTACCCTTGGCCCTAGCTCAAACTTGCTGAACCTAACCAGCTTTTCTAAGCCTTTAGAGTCTTGATCACTACCCATGCCATTGTTCTAGGCTAGTTCCCTATGACCAGATCTCTAGTGCACCTCAAGACTTGGCCCCCTTAGTTATTAAACTTTATCTTGCTAGAACTTGAACTATTACCCAACTTAGAAAGAACCCTTAGGCTTGGACCAGCTTGTGAATCGTGACACTGGCACTTGGTGTGGGCACTTGCCTTGACCACCATAAGTGCAAACAGGCCCTAGATGTTGGCACATGGTGCACCATGTGCACCATGAACCTCCTACCCAAGGTACTTGTCAACCACTCAATCGTCATTGCCACCAAAAAATGCTCGGTGCATGGGTCACAAGCTCTAGTCTTAAGCCAAACTATGCATGGCTTTAGGCAAAGAATTGACTCCATCTGCCTAAGTCAACCTACAAACACAAGCACTTAGCATAATTCTAACTTGTCAAAGATTATGCTACAGTATTGGGCCTTCTAGAAGCTTACAAATTTGATCTTTTGAGGACTATGTTCAAGCGTGCCCACACCTTGATCATCAGCGCTTGCACTTGGTTTTGACTGTGTGTTTGTGCATCACTTACTAGCACTTGCACCTAGGCCTAGCTTAATTTTGCCAGACCTAAATGCTATGCCTGAGCTGCAGGAGTCTTGAGCACTACTCATACCACTATTCTAGGCTAGTTTCCCATGACTTGGGTCTCCAGTAGCCCTCAAGGCTTGGTCTCTAGTAGCCCTCAAGGCTTGGTCTCCTTATCTATTATACCCTATCCCACTAGAACTAGAACTATTCCCTGACTAAAACTGCTCCATGACTTAGAGAGAACCCCTAGGCCATGACTAGCTTGTGGACCGTGACACATACACATGCTTCGACCACCATCGAGACATGTTGGCCCTTAGTTAACACATGTTGGCCCTTTGTTTGGGTAGTTCCTTGAACTCCAATGGCACATGTTAGGTTGTGCACTATGCATGGGTATCCTAGTCCTAGGCCACACACCATTCACACCATGATCAGGTAGTAGGTGGGCTTAGGCACATTTTTATATTTTTACCTTACCACTATCATTGTTATGGCTTATAAATTCATATAAGCACTCACCAATGCTTGCACCTGGGCCTGGCTCAATTCTACCAAAAATGAACATCATGCATGAGCCTTTAGAGTCTTGATGACTGCCCATACCATTGTTTTGGGCTAGTTCCCCATAACCTGGGCCTCTAATAGGCCTCAAGGTCTTGTCCCCCTGGCTGTTGACTATCTCACTAGAATTGGAACTATTCCTTAACTCAAAGCGAACCCTTAGGCTTGGACTAGCTTACGGACTATGACACAAACATATGCCTCAACTACCATCGAGACATGTTGGCCCTTGGTCTCGACACATGGTGGGCCACACACTATGTGCGAGTATCCTAGGCCCAGGTTGCACACCATCCGTATGTTGACCGAGTAGTAGGTGGGATCCGGCACATCTTTATATTTTTGCCATGCCAAAACCATTTTTATGGCTTCTAAATTCATATAATGGTCCCCTAAGCCTTGATGTGAAGTTTTATGGCAAGATGACTCATTTTCTATTTTTCAAAATTTTCAAAATTTTTCGTTGTTTGGGATTTGTGAAATTTTTTTAAGAGTTTTGGCCCTAAATTTGGTATACATGATCCTTGAATTTTCGTTGGCTTCCACAAAAAAATACAACTAAAAAATCAAACTGTAAAAATTTTGTAGCCATTTGAAAAAAACATCCCCATTTTAGACACTTGAATGGCTACTGGCTATGAACCTGTAAAACTCTTATGCTCTTTAAGGAGGTGTGAGTTGTCAAGGTTCCTTGGGGAATGGGGGGCCAAAATAAGGGTGAAAGACTATCACCTATTACACATCATGTGTGCACACACCCTAACTCTAATCCCCAATCACCAGAACCCCTAATGGTACCAGTCAAGTTCTTTAGTGATGCTTCGGTGATGGTGTCTTAGGTAAAAAAATTGTAGCACCAGCACATGCAGAAAGCCTAACATGTGCATCAAGGTCCCGAGCACCAACCCACCTTGCTCATAAAGGTAGATAACCTCGATCCTCATACTGTTATCTCATTCTAGCATGGTGAGAATCCGACCTATGCCTACTCAAATCATCTGCAAGCTCTTGTGCCTAGAATGCAAAGGCACAACACATATGCTACCCAGAAGCCAGCCAAAAGTCACACTAAGCTTATCTCATCCTATGAAACTCATATCTTAGGGCCTCAGCCCTTAGCCTCATTCTAGCTGCCCACATGCATGATGGACACCATATATCATGCCGATCCCACCTGAAGGGACTCATGTGTGTTACCTTAGTTGCAACACACCTCTACCAATTGGTCATAAGGGTCTAGCAGCACACCTACCTACTAGCCCACTCATTCCTCAGGCTCGATGGTGCCCTTCCTATGCAAACACCATTTTATGATCCTTGGATAATCATTGATCTGTTTCGAGAGGGGAAACTGAAGGGCACAGTGAATGCTAGCATCTAACCCCATGGTTTAATGTAATGACATGATACAAGGCCTACTAACTTTGACCATCCCTGAGTTTACCATGACCTGAGGAGACATCATGCCACACTCATGACACAACAATGCCCACCCACCTAAACACCATATTTACCTAGGAATAGCTCACTTCAAACTAGCCAAGCCCTCACCTGCCCACTAGCCAAGGGGGTGGTGTAGAGCTAACACTAGTCTTCTCCCTATAAAGAGTGTAAGAGCTTTCCTAGCCATCCTACCAAGAACTATAAGAATGACTAAAATGGGGACACTTTTCTCCCTAGCCACTTTAAAGCCTTTCTTCAACCAACTCAGGGCCAAGTGACTTATCTCTTGGCCACCATAATTTTGGCATTCCACTTGTTGCTCCACCAACCCACTCGAAAGTGCCCACACATGGCTTCGACGAACAACTTGATTGGCTACCTAGCTCCTGGTCACTTGTCCAGTCACTTGCACCTGCCCATGCATTTTAGGGCCTTGGGCTCACACTGCTTGCACACATTATTAGCAACATGTTCCTGAGCTCACACTGCCCGTGCATAGCTCCAAGACCACTATCCTAACAACAAGGCCTTATCCACTACTCAGCTCAAGGTTAGTCATGGTAGGATCGAGGCACGCCAAGGCCTAACCATGACACGCTCCCCCACTTATTATGTTGATGCCCTCATCGAGGCCAAGACCATACCCAACTCTTTTGTTGCCCACAGTTAACATGAGGCATTATACATAGTATTCATTCATTGATGAAGTAGAGGGATCTTATCCTAGCTCCACTGCACCTCTGTGTAGTTTCCATTTTGAACCATCAAACTCTATCTAGGTTACTCAACATGTGCCACTATGTGGCTTTCTCTATGATCTCATAATGTTATGACCTCAAGGCACCCTTATTGATTTGACCCTTAGTCAAATGAATGACCACCTACTTTGTCATACATTGGTATGCCCCCACTGGACATGACCATCACACCAACTGCATGCTTGTAGCTCTTACTCTTCGATGTACCCCTCTAGATGTGACCATCACACTAACTACATGCTTATAGCTCCTACTTTTCGATGCATCCCTCTGGACATGGTGTTTAGGTCAACCACACTCATACAACACCACCCATAATAGACCTTAACATGATGGCATTCAAACATTTTTGTCATCTTACAACTTGGGTCCTCTCCGCCCCTTTAAGGTCACCTCTCTAGGTGTGGCCCTCTGGCCAATCGCTTCTGATGGTAGCACCTTAATGCTCACTATCTCAGACTTAAACTCAATGCTTAGATATCTTATAGGATACACTACCTTAGCTTAGTACCACCAAAAATCACATGTCTCTCCCACTTTTACTTGAACTGAACTCAGCTCTGCTTGTAACCATATCTCCATGATGGTTCCACAAACTCATCAGACTTGACTCTAGCATAGATCATAAGGCATCTCAAAGCTCACTCAATGCTTAAGGATCCATTGATCCAACTTTAAACATAAGGTCTCCTGACTGGCTCAATCTCGGGGTTCACCAATCTATTTGGTACTCAAGGTCAACCGACTTACTTGAATTCATAGCCATTACAATGGCCGCATCTACTCAAAGACTCTATATTTGGCTTAACTTAATCGACTTTTCTTTACCTTGCTCAAACTCATCTAGTTTGTTGACCAGATGCAAACTTGAATGCCAATACCATTGGCTTTGCTTAACTCAATTAGTCCTTTGACCCACACAACTCAAGGCCTTGTCAATTGGTGAATTTTCGCTTACTCATTTTGTTGAACTGCACACTATCATGGTTTGTTGACCACCACATCTCTTAAGGCCTTCTCTCTTAGCTAACACAAGTATGGTCCACTAACTAGCAAAATCTCGTGAACCTCTGACTGCAAGAACTCATGGTCCATTAACCATCACAAACTCACAACTTTAATCCTCAGCCAACTCAAACTCATTTGCCCTTATAGAATGGCTCCATGTTTGGATCCCGAATACTGGGCTTGCACCCCCGCTAAGGCAGTTGCACCACACAACAAGTGCACACATGTTAATAACTAATCTCAATAAATTCAACTCAAGTCCATCAAGACAAAACTCTTTTGGCCTACATGGCCTCACACAACACCATTTTATGGTGTAGCCCTTTTTTGCATTTTGGTCTCAACATGGATTTTTCCATGCAAAGGGCATCATAAGCCCACACAAGCCAACACCATTCGCTAGGTAGGCTAGACTCCTATGCTCTTTCACTTCACATCCAAAAGCTTTCTCGAAGGCCTTCCAACTGGCCAATTTTTCCCATAACATGCATTGATGGCTCATTTTCAAGCCCACAAAAACACTATATCACTATCTAGCCTTGATAGCTTTCTCAAAGCGTAGCATCGCTTTAATTTATCACTCTCATGCCCACACTTAGGGCTACTTTAGTCCCACTATGGAGCCAAACATGGCTCTGATACCATGTTGTCACATGCTACATGTTTGTTAAACTAAAACTATGCATCTATGTGGCACCAAGACTACCATAGTCATGGTCAGACTTTCGTAAGTTTATTTTCCCATAGATAGCTCGATATCGATCCTTCAAGCCATATACTCATAAGCCTTTCTTGGTTCTAACCTTGTAGGGTTGTACATTTCCAAACTTAATAGCGAAGAACCCAACTCCCATTAACTCAATAGCCCATGATTCTCAGGTTGACCCTAAGCACCTATCTTTGCCCATAGGCATTAAAGTCCCAAGCACAGACCCACCTTGTTTATAAGGGCACACACCCTTGGTTCTCATACTATTATTTCATTCTAGCATGGTGAGAACCCAACACCATGCCCACCTAGATCATTCGTAAGCTCTCGTGCATAGAACTTGAAGGCACAACACAAATGCTGGTCAGCAACTAGCCTGAACCCACACTAGGCTCATATCTTCTCATAAAACTCATATCTCAAGGCCTCATCCCTTAAACTCATTCTAGGTTATGCGCATGCATGATGTACACCTTACATCATTTTGATCCCACCTCACATCATTTTGATCCCACTTCAAAGGACTCAAGTGTGTTACCCTAGCCACAGCATACCTCTATCGATTGGACATAAGGGTCTAGTAGTATGTCTACCTGCTAGCCTGTTTATCTTTTAGGTTTGATGGTGTCCCTCCTTTGCAAACACTATTTTATGGTCCTTAGATACTTATTGATCTAATTGAGGAAAGTGAAACTAAGAGGTATAACAAATGCTAGTGTCTAACCCCACAGTTTAATACAATGGCATGATATAAGCCTGTCGGCCCCGACCATCTTTTGGTTTACCATGACCTAAGGAGACATCATGCCACACTCATAACCTAATGATCTTACCTTTCTAGACACTACATGTGCCTTAGAGTAGCTCATTTGATACTAGTCAGGCCCCTGCTTACCAATTAGCCAAGAAGGTGGTGGAGAGCTGACACTAGTCATCCCCCTATAAAGAGCGTAAGAGCTTTCCTAGCCATCCTACCAAGAACTGTAAAAATGTTTAAGAAGATGACACTTTTCTCCCCAGCCAGCTTAAGGTCTTTCTTAAACCAACTCAAGGCCTAGTGACCTATCTCTTAGCCACCATAATTCTAACCTTCTAATCATTGCTCCATAAAGCCACTTGAGCATGCTTGTGCATGACTTCGACTAACAGCACCCAATTGGTTACTTAGCTCTAGGATGCTTGCTTATTGGCTTGCACTTGCCCATGCATCTTAGGGCTTAAAGCTCACACCATCGACACACACTATCAATAACATGTTCTCGGGCTCACATTACCAATGCACAGCTTCAGGACCACTATCTTAATAACAAGGCATCATCCACTACTTAGCTCAAAGCCAGTCATGGCATGATTGAGACACACCAGGGCCTGACCATGACACTGAGCCTTGGTGTGGGCACATGCCTTGACCACCATTGACACTTATGGACCCTTGGTGCAGGATATGCCAGCTTGAAAAACATGTCCTTATTTTAGACACTTTAATGTCTCTTACTAGTATATCTATAAAATCTCTTATGCTCTTTTAAGGGTGGTTTTTGGGCCCCTTTTCCTTTTCATGAGGGAAGTGGATGTGTGTGATAGACCTATCATTGCGTACATTTATGGTAACATCCCTAGAGTAAAATCCAAGCCATGCATGCTTTCTGGTCGTGTCGTGTTGTCTGGTGACCGATTGCTTCAGTGACCCATAAGTGTCCTAAGCCTAAGGTTTAAACCTAGCACCCATGTCACCTTAGGCTAGAAACTACTATCTATGCGCCTAAGTCAGCCTTTTTTCTAACTTTATGCTAAACACTTATGTTTTGCATTCTATTGACTCCTTAGGAGCTTGAGAGAAAGCTAAAAATGAGAGTTAAAGCAATTGTATTTGTAATTACTTGATGCTATGTATAATTAATTGATGCTATGTACAATTGCTTAATAAACTTATAATGACTCCTATGTCTATCCTTAAGTTTCTAATAACACTAAGTCTATGACTTGGTTCCCCTTACTTTTCTCTTATTACTTCTCTTGTTAACTACAAATGAAAGGGAGGGCCTTTATTTATACTTAAGCCTCCCTAACATATATGGCCCTTATAGATCCAAGTATATGGCCTTTATAGGCCTTTTAGACCCTTCTATGGCCCTTAGACACTTTCTAGGTTGGCTAAGGCCTTTGTAGAATCTAGCTTATTAAAGGTACCCTGATGAGTTTTGAGTTTGGAATAGTCTAGGCACTCCTACTAAATGCCTGTGCCTGACGAGTTCTAGAACCTTCCTCATTTGGTTGTTGCTTTGTCAGTAGCTTGGGCCTTCCAAAGCCTTGTCTAGAAATTACAATACTTGCTACTATTCTTATGCCAAACCCTTTTCAAACCTTTGGTGTCGTGCACCCAGTTGGCCTCTAAGCTTCTCTAGACTCTTCTGTGCCTGTGCACCTGGCCTGTCTCTAGGGTAATCTAGAGCCTTCTATGCCTATTTGCTTATGCAACTCTTTTGGAGTATTCTAAAACATTCCAACAAGCAGTCCTGATTCTTAGCACTTGGTTGCTCACCTCGCCATGCTTTTGCACCTTAGCCTAAGCCCTGGTTTGCACACTTGGGCCTCTTTTGTGCCTTTAAGACCTTGGTCTTGATCTTTCCCAGTCTTTCATCTACACCAGCTCAAACAAGCTATGTCTCTTGACCCTCTTGGCTTCGGACTTATGCATGGACCATGGCACAACCACCCATGGCCTTCATTGGTTGGTGTGCATGTAAGAAAGGGGCTCAAGCTCATGCCTATGGTTGATGCTACCTTATACCCCAAGCCAAGTCCCTGAATTGGGTAATAGCTCCCTCAGGTGGTGTAAGCAGATGCTACAATTGCATGCTTGGTCTAACTAAGCCTCTTAGGTATTTAGCAATCTAATGGTCCTTTCTCATCGATCGTAAAAAAGCCTTTGCTTACCCAAGACCATAGGAACGAGTCTCAGAATCAAGCAATGTCCCATTATTAGTAGAGTTTGCATTTGTGACCCTAGCTAGACAAAGCATTGGTGGTGTCATGCCATTGTTACCTATTGGATGGCAAAGGTAGCTTCATGGCCTTTGCTTGTGTTTTTCCCTTGCCAAGCAGTTGTAGCATGGCACAAGTGTCATGGGTCAAGACTTAAGCTCTGAACCCGAGTGGCTCTGGGACCCGAGCATCCACTCATCCACTCATCCACTCATCCACTCATCACACCATGACTAGGCAGTAGGGGGCTCTTATACATCTTCATATTTTTGCTATTCCAATGCCATTTTTATGGCTTGTAAATTCATATAAGCACTCAACAATGCCTGCATCTAAGCTTGGCTCAATTCTACTGAACATAAATATCATGCCTGAGCCTCGGAGTCTTAATCACTACCCATACCACTGTTCTAGGCTAGTTGCTAGCAACTTAGGCCTCCAATAGGCCTTAAGGCTTGGTCCTCCTAGCTATTGGACCTTATCTCACTAGAACTAGAAATGTTCTTCAATTCAGAGAGAACACCTAGACCTGGACTAGCTTGTGAACTATAACACATGTATATGCCCTAACCACCTTCAGGATATGTTAACCCTTAGTCTCACACATGTTTCAACCACCATCGGCACATGCTGATCTGCGCACCTCATGTAAGTATCCTAACCTTAAGTCGTATACAATGATTAGGTAGTAGGTGGGTTCAAACACATCTTTATATTTTTACCATGCTGATGTCATTTTTATGGCATGTAAATTTATATAAGTAGTTACTAGTGCCTACACCTGGGCTTGGCTCAATTCTGCCAAACATAAACACCATGCCTGAGCCTATGGAGTCTTGATCACTATGGCTAATTCCTCATAACATGGGCCTCTAGCAAGCTTCAAGGCTTGGTCTCTTGGCTATCGGACCTATCCTACTAGAACTAGAGCTATTCTTTAACTTGAAGAGAACCCTCGAGCGAAGACTAGCTTATGAACCATGACACATTCACATGCCCTTGGCCTTGACACAAGCTGTAACCACTATTGGCAGATGCTGGCCCTTTTTACAGGTAGTTCACTTAAAAATCATTAGCATATGTTAGGCTCTGTACCACATACGGGTATTTTTAGCTAGGGCCACATACTATGTGTACCATGATTGGGTAGTAGATGGGTTCAGGCATATCTTTAAATTTATGCTATGCCAATGCTGTTTTTATGGCTTATAAATTCATTTAAGCGCTCACTAGCACCCGTACCTAGGCTTGGTTCAATTCTATCAAACATGAACACCATGCTTAAGCCTATTGAGTCTTGATCATTACCTATACCAATGTTTTATACTAGTTCCCCATGACCTAGGCCTCTAGTAAGCCTGAAAGCTTTGTCCCCTTAGCTGTCAGACC
Organism: Durio zibethinus; assembly: GCF_002303985.1. Next base: position 19,990,493 of record NW_019167871.1, on the reverse strand, counting down.
CTATACTGCTAAAACTAGAACTACTCCTTAACTCGAAGAGAACCTTTAGGCTTGGACTAGCTTATGATGGGACAAGTTGGCCCTTAGTCTCGACATAGGCTTCGACCACCATCGATACATGCTAGCCCTTTTGTGGGTAATTCCCTTAAACACCATTGGCACATGCTGGGCCACTTACCACATGCCAAAATCCTCGGCATGGCCTGTACACCATGCACACCCTGACCAGGTAGTAGGTGGGTTCAAGCACATCTTCATATTTATTTTGTGCCAATGCCATTTTTATGGCACATAAATTCATATAAGCACTCCCTAATGCTTGTGTCATGGGCTCTGACCTTAGACTCAGAATTTGTGTAGCCTTAGGCTTGGAATCACCTCTTTGTAGCCTAAGTTAACCTAAAACACCAGCGTGTAAGCACTAGAACAATGGGAAGGGTTGAATGTGCAAGTTTGAGAGAAATAGGAAAACAAGATAGCGTGCTGGAATATGCTTTGTATTCACTAAAACAGAAGTGTATGATGGTGTACAAATGAGGGTGGAGTAGCCCTTTATTTATAGTTGAGGCTCTTAGCTACACTTATGGCTAAATCCCTAGAATCAAGGCTAAAATCAAGGAATTACAAAGATTACAATCAATCAGGATTTTATCTCCTGATTCTAAGGGTCAATCAGATCTGCCAAAAAGCTCCTGTTGATCCTATGACCTTTTAGAAAATCCCCTTATGTATCTCCCATCTTGGGCCTGCTAAAAGTGGTGTGGGCATCATGCAGGCCAAACCTTAGCCTTATGGGCTGGCCTGCAAGTTGTGCGAGCATTTTGGCCTTACCTCAAAGGCCTTGCATGCTAACTCCTACCAGTACGCCTGGTGCATGGGCCTCAACATTAGGTGCGCATGCTGGTGAGCCTGATGTGCCTGGTGCGTCTGCTCAGGGTGTGACATTCTCCCCACCTAATTACGTAACGTCCCCGTTACATCCTCTACATGGTACTACTTGATCTGGTCCTCAAACTACCATAAGTCCTCTGTCGATTCCCAGCTCACCTCACTATTTGGAAGTCCTTTCTAGTGCACTAAGTACTCTTGTCTTGGTTGGTAGTTCTTCCATCTCACCTCTTAATTAGCTATGATGCTATGGACCTTTTTCTCATATGAGGTCTTTGTTCCCAATGGCACATGCTTTGAATCTGTCCGTCTTAGATCTCTTTTATCCTCATGGAATGGCTTGAGCATACTTATATGGAACACCAGGTGTACCCTCAACTTGGGTGGCATATCCAGTTGTAGGCAACCTTGCTTACCCTCTTAACTACTCAAAAAGGTCTCCCATACCTCTGAACTATGCCTTTGTGTAGCCCCCTATGGTGCATAATGGGATACAGCTTCACCAACACCAAGTCTCTAACTTGGAACTGCATGTCCCACCTATTTTGGTCTTCCCACTTCTTCGACCTCTTTGCCACCTTGTGTAGACAGACTTTGGCCAAGTCAATTTGCTTTTGTGAAGCCTTGGAAAATTGTATGCTGTTGGATTCGGCCCTGTATAACCTACAGCAATCGAACAGGGTATTAGTGGTTGTTGACCTATCATAACCTCAAATGGGCTTTGGTTTGTTACCTCGCTCCTTTGTAAGGTGTAGGAAAATTATGCAACATCTAGTAGCTTTGGCCAGCCCCTTTATATGGCACTCACATAATGCCTGAGGTAGACCTCCAATAGTCCATTCATACGTTCAGTCTGCCCATCGATCTATGGATGCATGCTGGTGGAAAAGTTCAAGTCTAACCCTAATAGCTTGAACAACTCAATCCAGAACCTGCCCATGAAATGCTCATCTTGATCACTAACAATGGTCATCGACACTCCCTAGTACTTAACCATGTTCTTTAGGAATAATTGAGCTACCTCCTTGGCTGGGCACTCCTTAGTTGTTGGAATGAAGATTCCATAGTTGGAAAACCTGTCCACCATCACCATGATGCTTCCAAACCCCTTTACCTTGGGTAAACCGACTATAAAGTCCAGAGAACCACTCTTCTATGGTGACTCTGGCACTGGCAACGGCTTCAAGAGACCACCTGGTTTTTTGAGCTTCACCTTGTCCTGTTGGCACACAAGATAAGTCTTCATATAGGCCTCCACATCATCCCTCATGTGCGATCAGTAGTACCGATCCTCTAGCAACGTCAAGGTATGGCTCACTCCTGGTTGTCCAACCCACCTTGAATCATAGCACTCTTGCAAAACTTCCATGCAGAGCTTTCCATGCTGCGACACAAACATTTACTCCCCTTGGTGTACAATAAACCATCCTGCACCTAAAATCGCCTAGTCTTACCTTGCTGGGCATACTCCATAAGAGCCTTGGCTATAGGATCATGCGTAAGTCCCTCTTGGATGCACAGCACTAGTGACCCCTTTGGTTGGCCTAATGGCAGGAAGGTTATCCTTCCTGCTCAGGGCATCTGCGACCAAGTTCACCCGTCCTGGCTTATACTCTATATAGAAATCAAATTCTGCAAGAAAATCTTACCATCTCATCCGCTTGAGGACAGCTTCTTCTATGTCTAGAAGTAGCTGGTCACCACATTGTCCATCCTAACCACAAACCTCGACCCCAACAGGTAATGGCACCAAGTGCGCAAGTATTGCACCACTACAGTCTTCATTTTCTCTTGGATTATGTACTTGCATTTAGTCTTGTTCAGCTTCCTGTTCTCGAACGTGACTGGATGTCTCTCTGTATCGACATGCCCCCTATGGCAAAGTCTGATGCATTCGTATGCACCTCATACGACTTGGCATAGTCTGGCAAGGCCAAGACTGGCTCTCGATCACAACCTGCTTCAACCTGTCAAAGGCTTCCTAGCACCCTACACTCTACTTCTATGCTCTCTCTTTCTTGAGCAAGTTAGTCAATGGCATGGCTATTGCTGAGTGACCTTTGAAGAAGCACCTGTAGTAGTTAACCAGTCCAAGGAATGACCTAAACTCAGTGACCTTGGCTGGCGGTTCCCACTCTAGATGGCGTGCACCTTGCCTTCATTCCATGCATATCCTACCATCTCCCACTATGTGGCCTAGGAATGGGATCTCCTGCTAGGCAAATGAGCACCTCCCTCTTAACAAATAGCTTGTGCACCCATAACACCTTGAACACCTATCTCAAGTGGTCTACATGCTCTCCCAAAGTCTGGTTGTAGATCACAATGTCATCCAAATAAACCATAACAAACCGATCAAGGAACGACTGAAGTACCTTATTCATAAGGGTGCAAAATGTTACTGGGGCATTCGTGAGTCTGAATGGCATGACCAGGAACTCATACAAACCATACTGAGTGACACATGCTATCTTGGGCTCATCTCCCTCCACGATCCTGACTTGGTAGTAGCTCGACCTCAAATCTAGCTTAGTGAACCACCTTGTGCTCCCAAGTTGGTCGAACAAGTTCGCAATGAGTGGGATAGGATACTTGTTCTTGACAGTCAGCTTGTTCAAAGCTTGGTAGTCTATGCTTGTGCTGGAATAGAACCAATGCACCATATGGTGCCTTTGATGGCCTGATGAAGCTAGCATCAACTAACTCTTTGAGCTGCTTTCTTAACTCCTTCAACTTTGGTGTGGACATTCGATAAGGGGCTCTAGCTTGTGGCTTAGCCTCGGGCAACTGCTTGATCTTGTGGTCCACCTTCCTCTTAGGTGGTAGATGGCTAGGTAGCTTTGCGAGCATCACATCACTAAAGGTTTTCAGCACCTTCAAGGGTGACTCAATCTTCTTCTCCTTTGGCTCTTCATACTTCAGGGCTGCCAAAAAGGTGTTTTCTTCTCTACTTACCACTTGGCAAATTGGATGGTTGACACCACCCGTGACCCAACTTCGGACCCTTTCCTCAATGGCATTAGGCATTGGCACCGTGTATCCAGGATGCAAATACAATTGGCAAAAGGCACAAAAAGGGTGTTAATCAAAACAAGGAAATCCAATGTAATCACAAACTCATAGTCGTCAAGGGGTATTACCTCTATGGTCTCTTTGCCTTTTCCAGTTTCCAAGCTATAACTCCACTTCCCCGTGCTACACCAATGGCTGGAACCTCTTAGAGTTCACCATTTTAATGGTATCAATCCCTTTCTGCACCTATAGTCCAAGCTTTTGGGTTCCATCACCTGAAATAAAAAGATGTGAAGCACCTGTGTCCACCAATGCACTCACCTTCTGACCTGTAACCATCAGATCAGTAAACATCAAGCCCTTTGGCTTATGGCTCCCCTTACTTTGGATAGTATTGAGCACCAATGACCCAAGCTTTGCTGCCCCTGTCTCTAGCTCCTCGTCAAACTCCTTGTCTATAGTAGCCAGCTCACCCTTCTATAGGTAATTACGCATTATGTGGCTTTCTCCACATAGGTAGCACGCTAGTGGCTCTCGATCCCTTTTACTTTCCACTTGTCTGTTGGTGGCTTCCTTTCACCATCCTTGGTTGAATGGTCTCGATCCCCATCTTTGGACTACCGATCACAGTCCTTCTCTTTGGACAACTTCTTTCGATCCCTCTTGTACTTGCCCTTACCCTTGGGCTTGAAAGATTCAAACTTGTTCAGAGGCTTAAACTCTATCGAGGACTCAGCAGTAGTCATAACTTTAGCCAAGTCATGAACTCCCCTCCATTATAGCGCATGCTTCACCCACGACTTTAGCCCATCTATGAAAGCAAATAAGGCATCTTTTTTGCCTAGATTCGAGATTTGTAGCATCAGTTCAGAGAATCTCTGGACATACTCCTTTATGTCCCTTTGCTCGCTCAGCCTGTGCAATTTTGCCCGCGTCTCATCATCAGCATACTCTGGTAAAATTACTCCTTAAACTTTTTTTGAAACTCTGCCCAGACTCCAATCTTGGCACTCCTACGCCTAACATCATTACACCTATGCCTCCACCATAGTAAGGCTACATCAGTGAGATACATAGTAGCGGTGCTTACCTTTATTACCTCATCCTGCATGCCCATGGCCTAGAAGTACTGCTCCATAGCCTATAGGTAGTTGTCTACTTCCTTGGCCGTCCTAGTTCCCTTAAACTCTTTAGGCTTGGGGACATCCATCCTAGACCTAGACACTCCACAAGCATGCCATTCCTAATGGCAGTCTTACAAGTAATGAGCTCGTTGGTGAGCTCCTCAATCCTCTTACTTATGGCCTCCATGCCATCGTGCATGGTCTCCACCATAGCCTCCAAGGTCTTATTCTTTTGGGTGATCACGTCGATGCTTTTGTTGAGAGCAGCTTGTAACTTGCCACTAAGCTCCTCCTTCATGGAGTCTAGCACTTCAATGTGAGTCTCCACATCCTCAAGCTTCTCTTGTATGTCGCTCATGTTCACCTTCACCTTGGCAACCCTATTGTCCATGGTAGACCAGATGTGTCTCGAGTTGGCCTTTTTACGTCTTCCACGCCTCTGTTCCTGGGCCTCTGGTTGTTGGCTAGCAACATCACTTTGGGATGCCATCTCCTTAACTGTGATCTAACCTGAACAACACAAACATGTAGAACTAAACTTGCTTTGATACCAACTATCATGGGCTCTGACCTTAGACTCAGAATCTGTGCGGCCTTAGGCTTGGAATCACCTTCTTGTAGCCTAAGTCAGCCTAAAACACCAGCGTGCGGGCACTAGAACAATGGGAAGGGTTGAATGCGCAAGTTTGAGAAAAATAGGAAAATAAGATAGCGTGCTAGAATATGCTTTGTATTTACTAAAACAGAAGTGTATGATGGTGTACAAATGAGGGTAGAGTATCCCTCTATTTATAGTTGAGGCTCTTAGCTACACTTATGGCTAAATCCCTAGAATCAAGGCTAAAATCAAGGAATTACAAAGATTACAATCAATCAAGATTCTATCTCCTAATTTTAAGGGTCAACCAGATCTGCCAGAAGGCTCTTACTGATCCTGTGATCTTTTAAAAGATCCCCTTAGGTATCTCCCATCTTAGGCCCTATTGGATGTGGTGTGGGCATCATGCAAGCCAGACCTTGGCCTTGTGGGCTAGCCTGCATGTTGTGCGGGCATTCTGGCCTTGACTCCAAGGCCTTGCATGCTAACTCCAGCCAGTGCGCCCAGTATATGGGCCTCAACCTCAAGTGTGCGTACTGGTGTGCCTGATGTGCCTGGTGTACCCACACCCAGGGCATGACACTTACACTTGGGTCTAGTTCAATTCTATCAAACACGAACAATGTACCTGAGCCTTTAGTCCTGCCCATACTACTGTTCTGGGCTAGTTCCCCTCGACCTAGGCCTTAAGGCTTGGTCCCCCTAGTTGTCAGACCTTGTCCCATTAAAACAAGAATTGCTCTTCAACTCAGAGATAACCTCTAGGCTTGGACCAACTTATAGACCATGACACATGCATATGCTTGACCACTATCAGGACATGTTGGCCCTTGGTCTTGGTGCATGCTTTGACCACTATTGGCACATATTGGCCCTTTGTGTGGGTATTTCCCTGGAACACCATCGACACATGCTAGGCTGCTCATCATGTATGGGTATCCTATCTTGGGCAGTGTACCATGCATACCACAACTAGGTAGTAGGTGGGTTCAGGCACATTTTCATATTTTTGCCAAGCCAATGCCATTTTTATGGCTTTTAAATTCATATAAGCACTCACTAGTGCCTTACACCTGAGCTTGACTCAATTCTTTCAAACTTGAACACCTTGCTTGAGTCTCTAGAGTCTTGATCAATACCCGTATCATTGTTTTGGGCTAGTTCTTTATGACCTAAGCCTTTAGCGTGCTTTAAGGCTTGGTCTCCATGGCTATCGAACCCTGTCCCACTAGAACTAGAACTATTTCTTGACTTGGAAAGAACCTTTAGGCCTAGACTAGCATGTAAACTATAACACATGCACATGCCTCGACCACCATCAAGACATGTTGGTCCTTGGTGCAAGTTGTTGCCTTTGACACCATCCCTAGATGCTAGCACTTTGTACAACATATGTACCATGACCTTCCACCATTCTTTTATCCTTCCCAATGCACTTGTCTACCCCTTGAGTGCCATCAGCTTCTAATAACACTCAGTGCATGTGCCACAAGCCCCAATTTTAAGCCAAACCTCAGGTAGCCTTAGACAAGAAATTAGCTCCATGTGCTTAAGTCAGCCTATGAACTCAAGTGCTTAGCATAATTATAGCTCGTCAAAGATTATGCTACAATGTTGGATTTTCTAAAAGCCCTCAAATATAATTTTCCTAGGACTATGTTTATGTGTGCTTGTACCTAGGTCTGACTATCTGCCCATACCTCGATCATTAGTGCCCTCACATGGGTTTGACTGTGTGCTTGTACATCACTTACCAGTGCCTGCACCTAGGCTTAGCTCAATTCTGCCAAACCTAAACATTGTGTTTGAGCCTCTAGAGTCTTGATCACTACCCAAAACTATTCTAGGTTATTTTCCTATGACTTGGGCCTCTAGTAGGCCTTAAGGATTGATCCCCTCAGCTGTCAGACCATGTCTTGCTAGAACTAGAACTGCTCTTTGATTTAGAAAAAACCCCTAGGCCAATACTAGCTTATGGACCATGACACATGCACATGCCTCGACCACCACTAGGACATGTTGGCCATTGGTCTCAACACATGCTTTAACTACCATTGGCATATGCTGGCACTTTGTGGAGGCAGTTCCCTTAAACACCATTAACACATGCTAGGCTGTGCACCATGTAAGAGTATCTTGGGCCTTGGCCACACCGTGCACACCATAACTAGGCTATAGGTGGGTTCAGGCACATCTTCATATTTTTGTCATGCCAATGCCATTTTTATGGCTAGTAAATTCATATAAGCACTCGCTATTACCTGCACTTAGGCTTGGCTTAATTTTGCCAAATGTGAACACTGTGCTTGAGCCTCTGGAGTCTTGATCACTACCCATACCACTATTCTGGGCTAGTTCCTCTAACCTGGGCCTTCAGTTGGCCTTAAGGCCTAGTCTTCCTAGCTATCAGACCCTATCTTACTTGAACTAGAATTACACCTTGACTAAAAAAGAACCCTTAGGCTTGGACTAGCTTGTGGATCATGACACATGAACATGCCTCAACCACCATCATCACATGTTTCCCTTGGTTTTGGTACATGCTTTGACCATTACCAGCACATGGAGGGCCATGTACCACATACAAGTATAGTACGCTTAGGCTGTGCAACACGATCAAGCAATCCATGGGTTCATGCACATCTTTATATTTCTACCATGCCAATGCCATTTTTATGGCTTGTAAATTCATATAATGGTCCCCTAAGCCTTTGTGTGAAGTTTCATGAAAAGATGACTCATTTTCTATTTTACATGATTTTTATAAATTTTCTCGATTTATGATATTTTAAATTTTTTTTCGGAATTATGGCCCCAAATTTGGTATATGTGATCCTTGTATTTTTGTTGGTGTCCACATAAAAATTTTAGCTAAAAAAATTAAAATGTAAAAGATTTGGTGGCCATTTGAAACAAGCATCCATATTTCAGACACTTTAATGGCTACTAGCTATTAACCTATAAAAGCTTTTATGCTCCTTAAGGGTGGCTGAGATGTCAAGGTTCATTGGAGGATAGGGGGCAATATAAGGTCCAAAGACCAACACTTATTGCACATCATGTGTGCACACCACCCAGCCCCCTACCCCTAATTGTTGGAACCCCTAATGCCATCGATCGGGTTTTTCATCTTAAGCCAACATGTGCATCATGACCCAAAATTGAACTTTGGCCAAGGCCTTGACCATCAATGGCAAATGCTAGTGCATGGTGTGAGCACATGCCTCAACCATCATTGGCACAAGCTGGCCTTTGGTATAGGCATTTGCCTTGACGACTATTGGTATAAGCTGGCCCTTGGTATGGGCAATTACCTTAACCACCATCTACACATGCTAGCCCTTGGTGAGGGCACATGCCTTGATCAACATCAGCATAATCTGGACTTGGTGTGAGCACATGCTTCGATCAACATTGATAGAAGATGGCCCTTGATGTAGACAGTTACCTCAAACACCATCGGCATATGCTGGGCCTTGGTGTGACACATGCCTCAACTGTGGACCCTTGGTGTGGTGTATGCCTGTTTGAAAAAAGTGTGCCCATTTCAAACACTTTAATATCTACTACTATCATAATTGTAAAATCTCTCATGCTTTTTAGAATGTGGTTTTTTTAGCCTCTTTTCCCCCTTATAATGGAAATAGGTGTGCTTGACAGGCCTATCATTGTATACATCCATGGCAACATCCCTAGAGCAAAATCCAAGTCATGCATGCCTTCTGGCCATGTTGTTTGGTGACTGGTTGTTCTAGTGACTTATAGGCACCCATGGCCTTAATCTATTATTGTGCATGTGAAAAAAAGGCTTAACGTCCTGACCTTAAGCCTTTGTCTGCATCATGCAAAAGGGTCAAGAGATGTAGCTTGTTTGAGTTGGTGAGGGAGAAAAGACTTGGAAGGATCAAGACCAAGGTCCTAAAGGCACATACAAGGCCTGAATGTATGGACCAGGGCTTAGGCTAAGGTGCAAGAGCATGACGAGGTGAGCAGCTTAGTGCCAAGAATGAGGACTACTCATTGAAAGATCTAGAATGCACCAGAAGAGTGGCATGGGCAGACAAGCACAAAAGGCTCTTGATTAACTTGGGGACAGGCCAGGTGCATAGGCACAAAAAAGTCTAGATAAGCCTAGAGAATAGCCAAGTATGTCAGCACTGAAGGTTCTAGAATGGCCTAGCACGAGAACAGTGGTGGGTACTGTGCACCCAAATAAGAAAGGCTTTTAAAGGCCTTAGCTGCAAGCAAAGTAACGACCATGTGGGAAAGGTTTTAGAGCTTGCTAGGTGCAGACACTCAGCAGGAGTGCTCAAACTCTTTAAGACCTGAGGCTTAGTGGGGAATCTAGAATAAGCTAGATTCTACAAAGTCCTTTGTTGACTTAGGAAGTGTCTTGGGGCTGTGAAAGGGTCTAGACAGCCTATAAAAGGCCACACATTTAGATCAATAAGGGCTATATGTGCTAGGGAGGCTTAGGCATAAATAGGGACCTTCCCCTTAATTTGTAGTTAATAAGAGAAGCAATAAGAGAAAAGTAAGAGGAATCGAGTAATAGACTTAGCCATATTAGAGACTTGGGGATAGACATAGGAGTCATTGTAGGGTCATTAAGCAATTGTACATAGCATCAAGTAAAAAGAAATATAATTGGTTTAACTCTCCTTTCCTATCTTTCTCCTAAGTTCTTAGGGAGCCAATGGAATGCATAGCATAAGTGTTTAGCACAGAATCAAAAAAGATGTTGACTTAGACACGTGGAAAGTAGTTTCCAGCCTAAGGTCACACAGGTGCTAGGCTTAAGCCCCCAGCCTATGATAATTGGTATCAGAGCAAGTTTTAACCTAGGGGGATCAAAATCTTTGTTATGATTGGTGTTGATGTCGATTTCAGTTGTGTGGATAGCTTGTTGCTAGTGCACCACTTGTGATGATAGCTTGCATACAAGGTTACCTGGTATGGGCATTGCAGGTTGTCAATGCTAAGAGTGGGCACAAAGATTCTTGATTTCTCATAAGGATGTGCTAGAGATCCTTAGTTTGAGCTTCATGATTGTGGTTGAATGTATGGATGATGTGCATGAGGGCCACCCACCCATGTAAAAGGGGAGAAAGGCTAGTTTAAAATAGTGGTTGTCATCGCTGAAAGCTGGTTTAAAGACACCAAAGATCACATACGAATGCTAGACTCCACACACGAAGAGTTTGAAAAAAGGTAAAAACCATGGGTAAAAGCTGAATGAAGCTATAAGGTACAAGACTTGAAGTAAAAGTATTACCATTGCTAAGTTAGTGGTCAAGGCTGAGTGCACTAAGTCTCCATAGCCCAAGGGTAAAAGCTGAGCCTAGGGGTAAAGGCTTGATTGAGAGAGACAAGAGTAGCAGTTCCTTAAGGGAAGAGGAGGCCAATAAAGAACCACAACATCATAAGGTAAGGAACAAGGATTTAGTCTAAGACAAAGGTATGATGACCATGTCTTTTAATTGCTTCTTGTGCTCAAGACCATATAAAGCCAAGGAACACCCACAATAGAAGAAGACTAGAGCCATTGTAAGGACTTAGGGAAAGTTTAATGGCAGGAGTCATGTTGATGGTTAAATAGAGAAGAGGGGAACTCTCAAGCTCTTCATAAAGGTATGGTGAGTGTGGCTGTGGAAAGCCACCTACCTTAAAAATAGATGGTATGTCAAAAAAAGGGTAATGGCATAGACATTAGAGGTGCACGCCCTATACTTGTGTGTGCTGCATACCGCGAAGGGCCCATTGAGTGCTAGAAGATGGTACAAACCCCATGTTGCAAAGGAAAAGGTAAAGGCACATTAGAGATAGAGGTGCTGCATACTTATACAAGCCAAGATTTATGGAAGCTGATGTCATGTGCAATGAAAGAATGACATCCCCTAACAATAAAGGCATCGCTAGAAGGAGTGAGGGAGAAGGACACTATCTGTGTACAAGTCCTAAGCCAAGAAAGTTGAGAGACATAGCTTGTTCAAGTAGGTGTAGGCAAAAGATCGAGAAGGATCAAGACCACAATCCTAAAGCCACATACGAGTCTTGAGTGTGCGAACTAGGGCCTAGGCTAAGGTACAAGAGCATGGCAAGGCGAGTAGCCTAGTGTCGAGCATAGGGATTGCTTAATGAAAGGATCTAGAATGCATTAGAAGGGTGGTGCAAGCAAATAGTTAGAGAAGGCTCTAGATTAGCCTAGAGACAAGCCAGGTGCATGGGCACAGAAAAGTTTGGAGAACCTTGGAGGCTATCTAGTGCACGGGCACCAAAGGTTCTAGAATAGTCTGATATTGAAATAGTAGTGGGTACTGTAGCACCCAAACTAGGAAGGCTTTTAAAGGCCTAAGCTATAGGTAGAGCAGTGACCAGACAGGGAAGGTTCTAAAACCTGCTAAGTATGGGCACTCAGTGAGAGTGCCCAGACTCTTCTAAACTCAAGGCTTAGTAAGAAGCCTAGAACAAGCTGGATTTTTACAAAGGCCTTAGCTGACCTAGGAAGTGTCAAATGGCTATGGAAGGATCTAGAAGGCCTATAAAGGCCATACACTTAGATTAATAAAGGCTATATGTGCTGGGAAGGCTTCAAGTATAAATAAGGGCCTTCTTTCTCTTTTTTAGTTAACTAGAGAAGTAACAAGAAAAAAGTAAGAGGAACCAAGTGATAGACTTTACCATATCAGAGACTTGGGGATAGACATATGAGTTAGTGTAAAGTCATTGAGTAATTGTATGTAGCATAAAGTAAATAGAAATACAATTGCTTTAACTCTCTTTCCTAGCTTTCTCTTAAGCTCCTAGAGAGCCAATGGAATGCATGGTACAAGTGTTTGGCATAGAGTAAAAAAAAAGGCTAACTCAGAAACATGGTAGTTTCTAGCCTAAGGCCACACAGGTGCTAGGTTTAAAACCCTAGCCCATGATAGTTGGTATCATTGTAGGTTCTAACCAAGGGGATCAAAACCTTTGTTGGATTGATGTTGATGTCAATTTGAGTTACACAAGAAGTTTGCATTCTAATGTGCCATTTATAATGATAGCTTACTTATGGGATTGTGTGGTGCAGGCATTGTTGGTTGTTTGTGCCAAGAGTAAGGTACAAGAATGCTTGTTTGCTCATAAGGATGTGTGGGAGATCCTTGGTTTAAGCTTCGTGTTTGTGGTTGAGTGTATGGGTGATGTGCATGAGGGCCACCCACCCATGCACAAAAGGAGAAAAGATATTTTGAAGAAGAGGTTGTCATGCATGAAAGCCAGTTTGAGGACACTAAGAATCACATACGAGTATTAGACTCCATGTGCGAGGAGTCTGAAGAAGGGTAAAAGCCATGGGTAAGAGCCAAGTGAAATGGTAGGGTACAAGACTTAAAGCAGAATATAGCCACTGTTAAGTTGGTGGTTGAGTCTAAGTGCACTAAATCTCTATAGCCCAAGGGTAAAAGCTAAGCCCATGGATAAAGGTTGAGTGGAGAAACAAGAGTAGCAGTTTCTTAATAGAAGAGAAGGCCAATGAAGAACCGTGCCAGCGAAAGGCAAAGACCAAAGATTTGGTCTAGGATAAAGGTACAGTGACCATGTCCTTTAACTACTTCTTGTGCTCAACATAAGGCTAGGGAACACCTATAGCGAAATAAGCCTGAAGCCATTATGAGGACATAGGGAGAGTCCAATGGTAAGAGTTATGATAATAGTTGAGCCAAGAAGAGATGATCTCTCAGGCTCCTGATAAGGGCAAGGTCAATGTTGTTACGAAGAGCCATAGGCCTTAGAGATGGATAGTTTGTTGAAGAAAGGGTAATGTCCTAAACATGAGCACTGCACGCCCTACATGCCCTACACCTATGTCACTATGCATCTCGAAAGGCCCATTGAGTGCAGGAAAAGGGAAAAGATCCTATGATGCAAAGGAAAGGGTAATGGCACATCAAACATAGAGGCATTACACTTTTCAACAAGCCAAGATTTGTGGAAGTCTATGTGATGTGAGTGCTACACACTTTGAAAGGCCCATTAAGTGTAGAGAGATGGTAAGGCCACATCACTAACTATGGCAATGCATGCTTTAACAAGCATTATTTTGTGGGAACCACATTGGGATAAAAACCAAAGTAAGGGATGACTGCTAAGGTGTACCAAAAACCATCATGTATAAAGAACCATCATATGGCATAGACCATCAGGATGAGAGTGGGACATTGTCTAGTGAAAGAATGACATCCTCTAGTAATAAAGGCATTGCTAGAATGAGTATGGGAGAATGTCATGGTTTATATGCAAGTCCTAAGCCAAAAGGTTGAGAGACACAGTTTGTTTGAGTTGGTGCAGGTGAAGGACTGAGAAGAATCAAGACCAAGGCCCTGAAGGCACATACGAGGCTCGAGTGTGTAGATTAGGGCCTAGGCTAAGGTGTGAGATCATGGCAAAGTAGCTTAGTGCCAAGAATGGGGACTAGTCATTAGAAGGATCTAAAATGCCCTAGAATAGTGGCATGGGCAAATAGGCAATAGGCAAAGAAGCTCTAGATTAGCTTGGAGACAAGCCAGTGCATGGGCACAGAAGAGTCCAGAGAAGCCTAGAGGCTAGAAAGGCATATAGGCATCAAAGGTTCCAAAATAGGCTAGCATAAGAATAGTAACAGGTACTGTAGCACCCAGATAAGGAAGGCTTTGGAAAACCCTAGCTACGGGCAAAGCAACAACTAGACATAGAAGGTTTTGGAACCCACTAGACTCAAGCACTTAGCAGGAGTGCCCAAACTCTTCTAGACCTAAGGCTCAATAGGGAGCCTAAAGCAAGCTAGATTTTGCAAAGTCGTTAGCCAACCTAGGAAGTGTCTAATGGCCATGAAAGGGTCTAAAAGACCTATAAAAGGCCACACACTTGGATCAATATGGGCCATATGTGTTAGGAAGGCTTAGGTATAAATAAGGGCCTTCCCCTTCATTTGTAGTTAATAAGAGAATTAACAAGAGAAAAGTAAGAAAAACCAAGTCATAAATTTTGCCATATTAGAGACTTGGTGTTAGACATAGGAGTCATTGTCATTAAGCAATTGTACATAGCATCAAGTAAATAGAAATACAATTGCTTTAACTCTCATTCCTAGCTTTCTTCCAAGCACTTAGGGAGCCAATGGAATGCATAGCATAAGCATTTAGCACAGAGTCAAAAAAGAGGTTGGCTTAGGCACATGGATGATAGTTTCCAGCTCAAGGCAATACGAGTGCTAGGCTTAAGCCCTCCACCCATGACAGCTGGTATCAAAGTAGGTTCCCAATAAAGGGGATAAAAACTTTCGGTATGATCGGTGTTGATGTCAGTTTGAGTTGTACCGACAGTTTGTGTGCTAGTGTGCCACTTGTGATGATAGCTTGCATGAAGGGTTGCATGGAGTGGGCATTACTGGTTGTTGGTGCTGAGACTAGGGCATAAGGACATTTAATTTCTTATAAAGATGTGTTAAAGATCCTTAAGTTTAAGCTTTGCTTTTGTGGTCAAATGCACAAGTGATGTGTATAAGGGCCGTTAAACCATGTGTAAGGGGAGAAAGGCTAGTTTAAAGGAGAGGTTGTCATCTTTGAAAGTTGATTTAAGAACACCAAGGATCATATATGACTGCTAGACTCTACATGAGAGGACTCCAAAGAAGCATAAAAACTATGGGTAAGAGCCAAGTGAAGTAGTAAGGTATAAGACTTCAAGTCGAAGTATTGCCATTGCTCAGTTGGTGGTCGAGGCTGAGTATACTAAGTCTCCACAGCCCAAGGGTAAGAATTGAGCCTAGGGGTAAGGGCTTGAATGGGAGAGATGAGAGTAGCAATTCTTCAGGGGAAAAGGAAGCAAATGAAGATCCACAACATCAAAAGGCAAGGATTAAGGGTTCGATCCAGGATAAAAGTATGGTGACCATGTCCTATAATTACTTCTTATACTTATGACCGTATATGGCTAGAGAGCTCTCATAGTGGAAAAAACCTAAAGCCATTGTGAAGACTTAGGGAAAGTCTAATGGCAAGAGTCATAATGGTGATTAAGCCAAGAAAAGGTGATCTCTCAGGCTCTTAAGAAGGCAAGGTGAGTGTGGCTACAAAGAGCCACAAGCCTTGGAGATGGATGGTTTGTCGAAGAAAGGGTAATAGCTTGCTCATGAGTAATGCACACCTTACACTTGTGTTGCTGTATACTCTAAAAGGCTCATTGAGTGTAGGAAAAGGGTAAGGATCCCATGGTGAAGAGGAGACGGTAATGGCACATCAGACATAAAGGTGTTGTATGCTTTGACAAGTCAAGATTCATAGAAGCCTATGTGACGTGAGTGCTGCACACCTCAAAAGACCCATTAAGTATTGAAAAAGGGTAATGGCATATCATTAGAGAAAGCATTGCATGCTTTGACAAGCTTGGTTTCATGGGAATCGCATTAGGATCGTGAATGAAGCAGGGGATAACTATGAAGGTGTACCAAGAACCATCATGTAACAAGAACCATCGTGTGCCAAGGACCATAGGGACAAGAGTGGGACATTGATCTAATATGCATGTACAATGAAAGAATGGCATCCCTTAAAAATGAGGGCATTGTTAAAGTGAGTGAGGAAGAATGTCATGGTTTATGCAAAAGTCCTCAGCCAAGAGGGTCAAAAGATGTAGCTTGTTCGAGTTGGTATGGGTAAAAGGACCAGGAAGGATCAAGACCAAGGTCCTAAAGGCACATACAATGCCCGAGTGTCTTGACCAAGGCCTAGGCTAAGGTGTGAAAGCTTGGAGAGGTAAGCAACCTAGTGCCAAGAATGGAGACTACTCATTAGAAAGATCAAGAATGCCTCAGAAGAGTGGAACGGGCAGACAAGCACAGAAGGCTCTAGATTAACCTAGAGACATGCCAGGTGTATAGGCATAGAAGAGTCTAGAAAAGCTTAGAGGCCAACTAGGTGCATTGGCACTGAAAGTTCCAAAATGGCCTAGCGTGGGAATAGTAATAGGTACCATAGCACCCAAATGAGGAAGGCTCTTAAAGGCCTTAACTATAGGTGGAGCAAGAATAGATGGTGAAAGTTGTGGAACTCGCTACGTGTAGGCATTCACCAAGAGTAGACAACCTGGATTCTATAAAGGCTATGGAAGTGTCTAAGGGTCATAGAGGGGTCTAGATGGCTTATAAAGGCCACATACTTTGATCAATAAAAGCCATATGTGTTGGGAGGCTTAGGTATAAATAGGGGCCCTCCCTCTCATTTATAGTTAATAAGAGAAGCAACAAGAAAAAAGTAAGAGGAACCAAGTCATAGACTTGGCTATATTAGAGACTTAGAGGTAAACATAGGAGTCATTTTAAGGTCATTTAGAAATTGTACATAGCATCAAGTAAATACAAATACAATTGCTTTAACTCTCCTTCCTAACTTTCTCCCAATCTCTTAAGGAGACAATAGAGTGCATGGCACAAACATATGTAACAGAGTTAGAAAAAAGGCTAACTTAGGCACATGGATGGTAGTTTTTAGCCTAAGGCCACATGGGTGCTAGACTTAAGCCTTGGCTTGTGACACCTATGGCTAATGCTATCCCAAACCTTAGACCAAGTCCCTAACTTGGGCAATGACTCCTTGGGATGGTGCAAGTAGAAGTTGTGATTGCAAGCTTGGTCTAGCCAAGTCTCTCAAGTATTTGGTAGTCTCATGGTCCCTTCTGATCGACTATAAAAATGTGTTAGCTTGGCCAAGCCCATGCATATGTCATAGGCCAGGGCTTAAGCCTAGCACCCATGCGGCCTTAGGTTAAAAACTACCATTCAAGTGCCTAGGTAAGCCTTTTTTTGACTCTGTATTGAATGCTTGTGCTGTACACTCCATTGGCTCCCTAAGAGCTTGGGAGAAAGCTAGGAAGAGAGTTAAAGCAATATTATTTCTATTTACTTAATGCTATGTACAATTACTCAATGCCTAAGTCTATTACTTGGTTCTTCTTCCTTGCTTATCTTATTGCTTCTAACTTTTCTCTTGTTTATTGCTTATGTACAAATAAGAGGGAGGCTTTCCTATTTATACTTGAGCTTTCTTGGTACTTATAGTTACAATGAATCCAAGTGTATGGCCATTAAGGGCCTTTTAGACAGTACTAAGGTGCCCAAGCTCTACCATGGTTAGCTAAGGCCTTTCTAAAGATTCGTTGGTTTCAAGCTCCCTGTCGAACCCCTGGCTTTAAAAAAGTCTGAACACTTCCACTAAGTGCCTGCGTCTAGTGGGTTTCAAAGCTTTCTCCATCTGGGTGCCACCTTGCCCACAGCTAGAACCTTCTAGAGGCTTTCTCATATGGGTGCTATAGTGCCCATCACTATGCCTGCACCTGGCCCTTCTAGAACTTTAGTGCTTATGCACCTGGCCAGCCTCTTGGCTTCTCTAGACTCTTTCGTACACACTCACCTAGCTAGTCTGCTAGTTAACCTAGGCTTTTTTGTGCCTGACTACTCATGCCATATCCTGGGGCTTTCTAAAACCTTCCAACTAGCAATTCTCATCCCTTACACTATGCAACTCACCTTTAGTGTACTCTTACACTCTGACCTTGGCCTTGGCCCATACACTTGGGTAAAGTATGTGCCTTTAAGGCCTTGATTTTGGTCTTTTCTGGTCCATTACCCATACCATCTTGAGCAAGTCTAATCACATAACCCTCTTGGTTTTGGACTCCTACATGGTTCGTGACACATTCAGCTGATGCTACCTAAAACCCTAAAAAAAGTTCTTAAATTGGGCAATGTCCCCCTAAAGTGGTGATAATGGAGTTTGCATGTGTGGTCCCAGCTAGACCAAGCATTAGTTGTGTTGTGTCATTGTTGCCTGTTGGATGGCAGGGGTAGTCTCCTAGCCATTGCTTGTGCTTTTCCTATGCCAAGCAGTTATGGCCTGGTTTCATACATCATTTTTTCTACTTGCTCATTGAGTAATAGGTATATGAATTATGCTATGGTTATGCATGTTGGTAGTCTCCATGCTTAATGCATTAAACTATCAACTTGTCAACCTTTTCAATCTCCCCTCATGTGGTCATCATACCCTAGAGGCACAATTGAGGTCTAAGGTGCTTGGGCAAGTGTGAGCTAAAGGACAGGCACCTTAGAGCCAGTACCTAGTTAGGTGCTATCAGTCAAAGTCATGAGCAAGCACCTTTGAATGTGTTAATGTAGCAACGAGCTGAATTTGAGAATTATAGTGGCTAAGTGATAGGTCACTAGGCCCTGAGCTAGTTGAAGAAAGGCTTTGAGATGGTTGGGAAAAAATGTCCCTGTTTCAAATAGTCTTACATTTCTAGATAGGATGATTAGGAAATTTCTTACACTCTTTATAGGGGATGACTCGTGTTAACTCTCTACCACCCCTTTGGCTAGTAGGTAGAAAGGGGCCTGGCTAGTTTGAAGTGAGTAACTTTTAGGCACATGTAGTGTCTAGATGGTTAGGCATCATCAGGTCACGAGTGTGGCACGATGCCTCCTTGGGTTATGGTAAACTCGAGGATAGTTAGGGTCAGTAGGCCATATATCATGCCTTTGTGTTAAACTATGGGTTTAGATGATAGTGTTTGTTATGCCCTTCAATTTCCCTTCCTTTAGCTAGTTCAAAGAGAACCAAGGATTATGAAATGGTGTTTGCATAGGAGGGGCACCATCAAGCCTGAAGATGAACGGGCTAGCAAGCAAACATGCTACTAGACCCTTATGGCCAATCGACAGAGGTGTGTTGTAGCTAGGGTAGGACACTCAAGTTCTTTGAGGTGGGACAAGCATCATGTCAAGTGTCTATCATGCATACAAGCAACCTAGAATAAGGCTAAGGCTGAGGCCCTGAGATATGAATTTCATGGGACGAGATTAGCCAAGTATGGCTCTAAGCTAGCTATTGACTAGCATCTATGTTGTGCCTTAGGGTTCAAGGCACAAAAGCTTGCATATGATGTAGGTAGGCATAGTGTTAAGTTCTCACATGCCAGAATGTGTGCTCCCTTATGAGCCAAGTGGGTTAGTGCTCAGAACCTCAATGCTTGCAGGTAGAGATGGGTGTTGAAGGCCACCTAAGAATCATAGGTTGATTATGATGATGGGAGTTAGGTTCCTCCTTACCAAGTTTGAGATTATTGTGAGCAACCCATGGGGTTCGAGCCATGAAAGGCTCACGAGTATGTAGCTTAAAGGATAAAAAATGATCTATCCATGGAGAAAAGGATTTGAGAAAGGTTAACCTCGACTAAGAGTAGTCTTGGTGTCGCATAGAGCATGATTTTGGTCTAAAGGAATGTATGACCCATGACAACCACCTTACAGACTGTGACACATGCACATGCCTTGACCACCATCAGCACCGAACAACCTTTAGTGCATCTATCATAGTTCATAAGCTAGTCCAATCCTAGGGATTCTCTTCAAGTCAAGTGATAGTTCCAGTTCTATAAGGAAAGAGTTTGACAGCCAAGGGGATTAAGCCATGAGGTGCACTAAAGATCCAAGTTGCTTGGAACTAGCCTAAAATAATAGGACGGGTAGTGTTTAAGACTCCAAAGGCTCAGAGAAGGTGTTTAAGTTTGGCAAGATTGAGCCAAGCCTAAGTACTGGTGAACAATGCGAGGTCACCTAGTTAGACTTAGGTGGAAGCATTGATATTGAGGTGTTGGTATACAGTCGGGCCTAGGTTTGGCCATGCTTGAACACAGACTTGGTAGGATTAGATTTGGAGGTTTTTAAAAGGCCCAGTGCTCAACATGATTTTAGCAAGTCAAGGATTGTTCAACAGCACCAAATCCCCTAGAATCAAGGGTTGTATCTTTGCTCCCGGAATCAAGGGATGACATTCTCTAAAGTTTTAGAATGTATCTCAAGCACTAAATGTAAAGGGGACTTAGCTATAAATAAAGAGTCCCTCACCCTTATTGTACACACACCAGAACCATTGAGTAATAACATCATTATTCTTGACTTAAACCTTTTTGTTGTTCTTTTGTTAGCTTTTCTTCTAGCACTTGTCGTGCCCTTTTGTTTTATAGCATACTTGGTAGCCAAGCCCTGTAGTTTAGAGTATTTGTGCACTGTTTCTTGTGTTAGTCTAATATGGGATGCAAAAGAGTCCATTCCCATGTCCTAGAGTTATGCAAGCCTGGAGCTTGAGTCTTAGCCCATGATGAATAGTGTCAGAGCCTAGTTCAATGGAATCTTTAAAGTAGGTAGGAAAACTAGATACCAAGGGGTATCGAAGCTTCGATCAGACTAGAGGTAGTGACCAAAGCCTTGGTTCAGAGTGTGCAATAGATCCCAACTTGTGACATGAGGAGCCAGAGTTACCATGAGAGCTAGAGTTGGCGTTGAGGAGCTAGAGTTGTTGTGGATGCAGGTAGGGGGATTTGTGTGTAGGCATCCTGGTGCGGTGTACAAGCATCCTTCTGTGTGTATGGACATTCGACTATATGGTGCAAGCAGTTTGTTGCTTGGTGCATGCATCCTAGAAGGGTTATTGTGCTCATATGCTGGTGAAACACTATTGGTGTGCCAGGTTTGAGCATACTAGAGTGCAAGATAGGTTCTTAACAAGTTGTTGTTGTATGCTATAGGTGTGCTATGTCTCACGATCTATATACAAGTCTTAAGCCAAGTGGGTCAAAAGATGTAACTTATTTGAGTTGGTGTGGGTGAAGGACCATGAAAGAGCAAGACCAGGGTCCTAAAGGCACAAGGCCTAGGCTAAGGTGTAAGAGCATGGAAAGTTAAGTAGCCTAGTACTAAGAATGGGACTAATCATTGAAAGGATCTAGAATGCCCCAAAAAAATGGCATGGGAAGGCAAGCACAAAAGGCTCTAAATTAGCCTAGAGATAGGAAAAGTGTGCAAGCACAAAAGAGTTTGGAGAAGCTTGGAGGTAGGCTAGGTGTATAGGCACTGAAGGCTCTAGAAAGGCTAGGCGTAAGAACAATGGTAGGTACTATAGCAGCTAGATGAGAAAGGCTTTAGAAGGCCCTAGCAACAGGTTGAGCAATGACTAGTTTAGGAACATTTTAGAACCCGGTAGGGGCAGGCACTCAGCAGGAGTGCCTAGACTCTTCCAAACCCGAGGCTTAGTAGGGAGCCTGGAACAAGCTGGATTCCACAAAGGCCATAGCCAACCTAGGAAACGTCTAGTGACCATGTAATGGTTTAGAAGGCCTACGATGGCCACACACTTGGATCAATAAGGGTCATATGTACTAGGAAGGCTCAAGTATAAATAGGGGCCCTCCTCCTCATCTGTAAGGAGTTAGAAGCTACATAAGTAAGAAGAACCAAGTCATAGACCTGGCCATTGAGCAATTGTCTATAGCATCATGCAAATAAAAGTTACAATTGCTTTAACTTTCCTTCATAGCATTCTGCCAAGCTTTTAGGGAGCCAATGGAGTGCATGGCAAAAGTGTTTGGCATAGAGTCAAGGAAAAGGCTAACTTAGGAATACAAATGATAGTTTCCTACCTAAGGCCACACGGTAGCTAGGATTAAGCTCCTAGTCATATGACAATGTACAGATGAGCAAATGTGCATATTGGAGCCTAACCAAGACAGGCTTGTGTGTTGAGCCATTATGTAGACTAGTGCCCGATAGTGTGTGCTATGTTGGTGTGCAATATTGATAGAATAGTGTTCTGGCTTGCAAGAACTAAAATCAGATTGCTTGAGTGCTTACTAGACTTGAGGTAATCCTTTGATTTGTGCATTCATGATCTAATAGTTTGTGTGCTTTGGGCTATGGCATAGCTAGGGAAAACCAAATAGAGGGCCTAAACGAGGTGCTCGAGGAACACCCACCTACAAACAAGTGAGGGAATGCTTCAGCAAGATATGTGCTAACAAGCACTTGGTTAGTGAAATGTGTGGAGGCCATGCTTCAGATAATAGATCAGTTCAAGACATTAAGGGATCCTTAAATAAGGTAATGAAAAAGCTCATACAGGGTAATGAGGCATTAGAGTCCACAGTGACAACCTTATAAGAGGAGTTAGCCAAACTCAAGGTTGACCATGCTGTATTGTGAGCTACTGTGGTTGCTATTACAGGCTGAGACCAAGAGTGGAGGTGACTAAGCATTTCATTGATCGACTAAAGTCATGGGTAAAGGCTAAGCTATAACGAAAAGAGGTACATGAGTCAAATCAAGCCAAAATTGCTATATAATCATTGAGTCAAGTTGAGTACACCAAGTCTCCAAGGCCAAAAGGAAAAGGCCTAAGTGGGGAGACACCGATATTTGTTCCTCAGAGAAGGAAAGGGCTATGGGGAAACCCAAATTTTGCAAGATCAATAGAGCCACCAATAGGGGCAAGGGGCCATGAAGCTACTATTTTTATGCCAATCAACATTGGGTTAGGGAGTGTTGAAGCTTTTGGCCCTTAAGCAAGCAAATAGGCTATCTGAAAGCTAGAGTGGAAGTGGTAAACAGCACCAGAATGAGCCCAAAGAAGAGCGGCCAGGTGCTAGTCAAGTCTACCAAGGGGTTAGGACCTCTCGAGGAGTTGATGAGGGAAAACTAATGGTAGTGGAGTACCACAACATGAGTCCCATAGTACAGCCAAATTCTTCACAAGAGAGTATGCCACAAGCAACTCAAAGAAAGCATGGAAACCATCAGTAGCATAGATGGAAAAGGCCATTGTAGTAGAGTGCTGAGGAATATAAAATTGTAGCAAAATGCTAAGGAACATAGGATCGAGAATAGCAAAAGCCAACAAAGTACATGTTTGGGAATAGGACCAAAATGTTGGAAAATTGGCTCACAGGGTAAGAGTCACTACCAGTATGCAAGGTGGGTGCATCATTCCCTAGCAATGAGGGCATTGCTAAAATGAGTGAGGGAGAATGTCACGGCCTGCAAGCTAGTCTAAGTCTAAGGGTTCTCTCCAAGTCAAGTGACAGTTGTAGTTCTAGCAAGACAAAGTCTGATAGCCAAGGGGACCATGCCTTGAGGTGTATTAGAGGTCTAAGTCATGGGGAACTACCCCAAAACAATGGGGTAAGTAGTGATCGAGACTCTAAAAGCTCAAAGAAGGTGTTTAGCTTTAGCAAGATTAAGCCAAGCCCAAGGGTGGGTGCTAGTGAGTGATGCACGAGCACCCAGTCAGACCTAGCTAGTAGCACTGATGATCGAGGTGCGAGTGCATGGTTAGGCCTAGGTGCAGGCATGCTTAAACACAGACCTGGGAAGATCAGATTTAGGGGCTTCAAGAAGGCTTGTTGCTCAAGTTGATTTTAGCAAGTCAAATATTATGCAGTAGCACCAAATCCCCTAGAATCAAGGATTGTAACTTAGCTCCTAGAATCAAGGGATTATAATCTCTAGAGTTTAGGAATATATCTCACACACTAAATGTAAGGGGGACTCAACTATATATAGAGTCCCCCACCCTCATTGTATACACACTAGAACCATTTAGTAACAACATCTTTACTCTCACCTTAAACCTTTTTGCTATTGTTTTGTTAGCCTTTTATCCAGCATTTATTATGCCTTTTTGTTTTGTACCGTACTGGGCAACCAAGCCAGTAGTCTAGAGTGTCCATGCACTGTTTCTTATATTACGTTAATCTGGGATGCAAAAGAGTCCATTCCCATGTCCTGGAGCCACACTAGCCTAGAGCTTGAGTCTTAGCCCATGATAAGTGAGGTTCTCTCTGAGTTGAGTGACAATTACAGTTCTAGTAGGATAGAGTCTAAAAGCCAAGGCAACTATGCCTTGAGGTGCACTAGAGGTCTAGGTCATGAGGAACTAGCCCAAAACAATAGGAAGGCAGTGATCAAAACTCTAAAGGCTTAGGGAAGGTGTTCAAGTTTGACAGGATTGAACCAAGCCCAAGGGCAGGCACTAGGGAACAATGCACAGGCTTTTAGTTGGATCTAGGTGAGCAAACTGATGATTGAGATGTAGGTGCATTGTTAGACCCAGGTGTGGGCATGCTTGAACACAATCTTAGGAGGATTAGACTTGAAAGCTTCTAAAAGGCCTGGTGCTTAGCATGATTTTAGCAAGTCAAGGATTGTGTAGCAACACCAAATCACCTAGAATCAAGGATTGTATCTTAGCTCCTAGAATCAAGGGATTGTAATCTCTAGAGTTTAGGAATGTATCTCAGGCACCAAATGTAAGGAGGACCCGACTATAAATAGAGAGCCTCCACCCCATTGTACACACAATAGAACCATTGAGTAATAACATCTTTACTCTTACCTTAAACCTTTATATTGTTCTTTTGTCAGCTTTTCTTTTGACACTTGCTATGCCCTTTTGCTTTACAACATGCTGGGTAACCAAGCTTGTAGTCTGGAGTGTCTATGCACCATTTCTTGTGTTAGGTTGATCTGGGACATGAAAGAGTCCATTTTTTATGTCTTGGACCTACTCGATCTTGGAGCTTGAGTCTTGGCCTATGACATGTGCACTTGCATCGACCACTAGTGAGACTTGTTGTCTCTTTGTCTCGACACATGCCTCGACCACCATCGGCACATGCTAGCCCTTATGTGGGTAGTTCCTGCGATCACCGTCAGCACATGCTGGGTTGTGCACCACATGTGGGTGTCCTAGGCCCAAGTCACACACCATGTGCACCATGACTAGGTAATAAATGGGTTCAAGCATATGTTCATACTTTTGCCATGCAATGACATTTTTATGGCTTGTAAATTCATATAATGGTCTCCTAACCTTCATGTGAATTTTCATGGTAAGATGACTTGTTTTTTATTTGTCACAATTTAAAAATTTTTCACTATTTAGGATTTTTTGGAATTTTTTTAGGAGTTTTGGCCCCAAATTTGGTATACACGATCCTTGTATTTTTGTTGGAATCTATTAAAAAATTCAATTAAAAAATTAAAATGTAGAAGATTTTATGGCCATTTGAAAAAAGCATCCCCATTTTAGACACTTGAATGGTTACTGGCTGAGAACCTATAAAAGCTTTTATACTCTTTAAGGGGGTGTGAGTTGTCAAGGTTCCTTGGGGGATAAGGGGCCAACATAAAGGACAAAGACTAGTACCCATCACATATCATGTATAAACACCCTCTGACCCCTCACCCCCAATCATCGAAACCCCTAATGCCATCAGTCAGGTTCTATAGTGATGCTCCAACAATGGTTCCCTAGGTGAAAAAATGTGGAACCAACACATGCTTGAGCTCAGCATGTGCACCATGGCCCAGAATCAAACTTCAGTTAAGGCCTCGACCATCAATGGCATATGTTGGCACATGGTGCAAGCACATGCCTCGACCATCATCGAGGGCACTTACCTTAACCACCATTGGCATAAGCTAGCCCTTGGTATAGGCACTTGCCTCAACCACCATTAGCACATGCTAGCCCTAGGTGTAAGCACATGCCTCGATCAACATTGGCTGAAAATGGTCTTTGGTATGGGTAGTTGCCCTAAACACCATTGGCACATGCTGGCCCTTGTAGGAGGCACTTACCTTGAACACCTTTGGCACATGCTAAGCCTTGGTGCAAGTACATACCTTGACCACCACTAGCACCTACAAACCCTTGGTGCAGGATATGCCTGTTTGAAAAAAGTGTCCCCATTTTAGGCACTTTAATGTCTAGTGCTAGCATATCTATAAATCTCTCATGGTCTCTAAATGGTGGTTGTCCTAGGCCTCTTTCTCCCTTCACGGGGGGAGTAGGTGTGTGTGATGGGCCTATCATTAAGTAAATGCATGGCAATGTCCCTAGAGCAAATTCCAGGCTGTGAATGACTTTTAGCTATGTTGTCCGATGGCTAGTTGCTTTAGTGACCCATAAATGCCCATGGCCTCAACAGATTAGCATACATGTAAAAAAAGGCTCAGTTGTGCCAAGCTTAAGCCCATGCCTACAGCTGATGCTGGCCTAGACACCAAACCAAGTCCCTGAATCAGGCAATGGCACCTTGATGTAGGCAAGCAAAATCTATGATCATGGGCTAGGTCTAGCTAAGTCTTTTGGGTATTTGGCAGTCTCATGGTCCTTTCTTATCGACCATAAAAATTCCTTAGCCTGGCCAAGCTTGTGCATATGTCACACCCCACATGAGCCCATTGAGGCCAAGGCTCAAGTGCCAGCACATGGAGGCTAGACCCTCACTCAAGCACTAGGTCACATGAACGAGTCCCTACGAGAGTTACTTGATGTTAAACCTGAAGACCATTCAAGATAAGCTTCTCAAAAGCCCAAGAAAGGTGGTGTGGGCATTGTAGGTGTGAAGGCTCCAGATAAGCCTAGTTACAAGCCAAGTGCATTGGCATAAAACCTTTTAGAAGGGTGAGATACAAAAATGGGTATGGTTACTATAGCACCAAGTAGGGATGCTTCCAGAAGGCCAGAGGTATAGGCACTTTGCGAGAGAACCCAGAACCTTCTAGACCTGGTGCACCATAAAGTGTCTAGAACCAACTTTTTTCTAGAAATTCCCTAACCTTGTATGTGTTACGGGCCTTGGAACCCTCTAGAATGTATATAAGAGCCACACACTTGGCTCACTGGTGACCCCTTTGCTGTAGGGGCTCAAATATAAATAGGGGTGCCCCCTCTCCCATAAGACCAACATATAAGCTAGTGAACTTGTGGACCCATAAAGCTACTAAAGCACATTTGTACATAAGCCACATTGTTCCAGTAATAGAAAGGATTTTGTATTCTTTTACCAGTGCCTTTTTAATGTGCTATAGTGTTTGATTGTCTCTAGGGTTCAACAAGTCATTGGTGAGTGGCACACTTACTCAACTCGATTAAAGGATGACTTAGGCATTTGTGAATGGTAGTTTCCTGCCTAAGGCTGCATGGTTACAAAGCTTAAGATTGAAGCCTATGATAGTTGGCATCAGAACATAGTTTAATGTGCGACCCTAATCCAAGACAATGTCAACTTCTAAAAGAGCCCCTAGCACACTGAGGTGCAAGAGACTCATGAGATACACACTGTTGGAATGGTAAAAAAGGCACCAATAAGGGCATGATCGCAACCTTAGATGCTCAATTGGCTAAGGTGGAATTAGCCATGGCTAAAATACAAGACAAGTACAAAGACCAAATGGAGGAATTGGTCTCGATTGGAAAAGAGATCATGGAAGAGTTAAGGCAAACTTTTTATAAAGAAATCGAAAGCCTTACCCATAAGAACTCTAGCCCTAGTGGAGGCTATGAGAGAGAAGATGAAGCAACTCAAGAGGAGGCTTTCTGCATACAAGGCAACCATAGGGGGAGACATACTCACAATAGCTCCTAGAACTAGGGTAGAGGTTTTCAAGTCGAAGGAGTTCAAGGGGACATGTCTACAAAAGACATAGATAACTTCTTATGGGGCATGGAGTAGTATTTTCAAGCATTAGGCATTGAGAAAGATGTTGCTAAGGTAAATATTACCTCTATGTATCTTATAGACATGGCACTTCTATGGTGGCATTGCAAGCCTAAGAAGGTTAAGCATGGGGGTGCTGCCATTGGAACATTAAAAGAGTTCCAAAAGGAGTTTAGGTAGCAATTTTACCCTAGATACACTATAAACAAGGCACATACCAAGCTACGATAGTTCACCCAACATAGAGAGGTGTGAGACTATATTCTGGAGTTCTAAGAACTCATGCTCCAAATTCCCAACATTTGGGAGGATGAGGCCCTTTTTGCATTTATGGATGGGCTCAAGCCATGGGCTAAGCAAGAGCTAAGGAGGATGGGTGTCCAGGACCTCACTCGAGCCATAACCATCGCTAATCCTTAGTAGAGTTCAAGAAAGGGTACAATTTTAAGTATTTCAAGCTCAAAGACAAGGGCAAAGGTAGGGGAGACAAGGATAAGAGTAGCAATGGTAAGATACCAATGCATAAATGGAAGTCCTCCAAGGAGGGACACAAGAAGAAGGACAAACAGTCAATGACCAAAGATGGACCCATGACTTATTTTCTATCTGACAGTTAACACTGAGCCAAGGATTATCCTAATAGAGCCAAGCTCATGGCCATCATCAAGGGGTATAAAAAGCAACCAAAAAAAGAAGGGACTAAGCTTGGTTTGATCATGCTAAGTTTTATATTAGCAAGGAAGGGGCATAAGAGAAAGGAGCTCATGTTTGACAAAATCTCAATTGTAGGCAAGTGCTTGAATGCCTTGGTGGACATAAGTACATTTTATCTCTTCATGTTCGAAGGAGGGGCCAAGAGATTGGGGCTCAAGGTCGAGAAAGGGCGAGATGGATTAAGATCATGAACTCTAAAGAGGTTTCGATCATAGGCATGGCACAAGGAGTTGAGCTATAACTTGGAGCATGGAAAAGTAAGGAATCCATTAAGGTAATCCCTCTTAATGACTATGACTTTGTTATCGATTTAGATTTCCTCTAAAGGATCAATAAACTCCTTGTTCCCTTCACCAATTGCATTTGCATCTTAGATGATTTGCATCTTGGACCATTGGTGCCAATGCATTATCCCAATGAAACAAGTGCAACGGACCGAAACCAAGGCACTATTTATAATCTAGCTCACCAAGGGCGTGTGAAAGGAGGAGCCACCTTTTTAGTGGCCCCAAAGGAGGATGAGCCTTAAAAACTGAAGGATAACACTCATTTGGAAGTGTTGGAGTCCTTCAAGGTTGTCATGCCATAAAATTGTACAAGAGACTACCTCCCAAAAGGGAGATAGACCATAAGATTGAACTAGTGCCTAATGCCAAGCCACTAGCCTAAGCCTTGTATAAGATGTCACCCCCAGAGTTGGGAAAGCTAAGGAGATAGCTCAAGGAGCTTCTAGATGCAAGGTTCATCAAGCTTTCTAAAGCTCCATATGGCGCACTAATCTTGTTTCAATGGAACCATAATGGGTCTTTATAGATGTGCATTAACTATTAGGCTCTAAACAAGCTTATGGTAAAGAGCAAGTATCCCATTCCCCTTATTGTCGACTTGTTCAACCAGCTTAGAGGAATACAGTGGTTCATCAAGTTGGATCTAAGATTGGGATACTATCAAGTGAGGATAGTTGAAGGTGATGAACCAAAGACAGTGTGTGTGACTAGCTATGGGGTGCACTAATTCCTGGTAATGCCTTACAATCTGACAAATGCATCGTGACATTATACACACTAATGAACAACATACTACAACTATTTTTTAACCAATTTATTGTCATGTACCTTGATGATATTGTTATCTATAGTTAATCATTTAAGGAACACGAGGATCACTTACGGCAAGTGTTCCAACTACTAAGCAAAAATGAACTATACGTAAAGAAGGACAAATATTCATTTGCCCAACAGGAGGTCTCATTCTTAGGCCATGTTATAGGGAATGGCCAAATCCAGATAAATGGTAACAAGGTCCATGCAATCCAAAATTGGGAACCGCCAACCAAAGTCACAGAGTTAAGGTTATTCCTAGGTTTAGCAAACTACTATTAACACTTCATAAAAGGGTACTCAATCATTTGTCACAGCACATGCTTTGACCACCATTGGCACATACTAGCCCTAGTGTGGGTAGTTACCTTTAACACTATCGGCATATGTTAGGCTATGCATCATGTATGGGTATCCTGGGCCTGGGTCATGCACCATACACACCACAACAGGGCAATAGGTGGGCTTAGGCATATCTTCATATTTTTGCTAAGCTAATGCCATTTTTATGGCTTTAAATTCATATAAGTGCTCACTAGTGCTCGTATTTGGGCTTAGCTCAACTTTACTGAACATGAACACCATGCCCATACCACTATTCTAGCTAGTTCCCCATGATCTGGGCCTCTAGTGGGCCTCAAGACCTTTTCCCCTGGCTATCAAACCTTATCCTGCTAGAACTAGAACTGCTCCTTGACTTGAAGAGAACCCTTGGGTTTAGAATAGTTAATGGACTATGACACATGCACATGCCTTGACTACTATTAGGACAGGTTGGCCCTTGGTATTGGCACATGCTTTATCCACCATCGACACATGCTTGCCTTTTGTGTGGGCAGTTTAATTAAACACCATTGGCACATGCTAGGCCATGCACCATGCATAACTATCCTGGGCTCGGACTGTACACCATTTGCACCATGATTAGGCAATAGGTGGGTTTTAGCACATTATATTTGTGCTATGCCAATGCCATTTTTATGGCTTGTAAATTTATGTAAGCACTCACTAGCACTTGTACCTAGGCTTCGTTCCCCTGGCTATCGAACCCTATCTTGCTAGAACTGGAATTGCTAATCGACTAAGAGAGAACCTTTAGGCTTGGACTAACTTACAAACTATGACACATCCACATGCCTTAACCATCGTTGGCACTCAATGACCCTCGGTGCATGCACATGCCTTGACCACCATCGGTAAATGCTAGCCTTTAGTATAGGTTGTTACCTCAGACACCATCGCTAGATGCTGGCACTTGGTACAACATGTGTACCATGACCCTTCCACCACTCTTTTATCCTTCTCAAGGCACTTGTCTGCCCCTCAAGCACCATCAACACCAAATGATGCTCAGTGTATGTGTTATAGGCTCCAGTCTTAAGCCAAAATCCGTGTGGCCTTGATAGGGAATTGACTCTATGTGCTTAAGTTAGCCTACGAAACTTAAGTGCTTAGCATAATTTTAGCTTGTCAAAGATTGTGCCATAGTACTAGGCCTTTCAGAAGCCCCAAAATCTTATCGTCCTAGGACTATGTTTAGGTGTGCTTGCACTTGGGTCTGACCATATACCCATACCTTAATCATCAAGGCCATTGCCTGGGTCCTACTATGTGCTTGTGCATTGTTCACAAGAACTTACACTAAGGCCTTGCTTAATTCTACTAAACTTGAATACTATGCTTGAGCCTCTGGAATTTTGATCACTACCTATACCATTGTTCTATGCTAATTCCTCATGGCGTCAGCCTCTAGTAGGCCTCAATACTTAGTCTCTCTAGTTGTCAGATTCTATCATGCTAGAACTAAAACTACTCCTTAACTTATAGAGAACTCTTGGGCCTATATCAACTTGTAGGTCATGACACATGCACATGCCTTAACCAGTATTGGCACTGAATGACCCTCGATGCATACACATATCTCGACCACCATCGAGACTTGTTGGCCCTTTTTCTTGGCATATACTTTGACCACCATCAATACATACTAGCTCGTTGTGTAGGTAGTTCCCTCAAACACCATCGACTCGTGCTAGATCACGCATCATACGCGTGTATCCTAGGCTTGGGCTATGTACCATACGTACCATGACCTGGTAGTAGGTGGGTTTAGGCATGTGTTAATATTTTTGCCATGCCAATGCCATTTTTATGGCTTGTAAATTCATATAATGGTCCCCTAAGCCTTCATGTGAAGTTTCATGGCAAGATGACACATTTTCTATTTTTCATAACTTTTAGAATTTTTCATGATTCAAGATTTTTTGAAATTTTTTTAGAAGGAGTTTTAGCCCCAAATTTGGTGTATGAGATCCTTGTATTTTTTTTAGCATCCAAAAAAAATTTAGCTAAAAAATCAAAGTGTAGAAGATTTTGTGGCCATGTGAAAAAGGCATACCTATTTTGGACACTTGAAGGGCTGTTGTCTATGAACCTATAAAAGCTCTTATACTCATTAAAGGGGTATAATTTCAAGGTTCTTTGGGAAACAGGGAGCCAATACAAAGGCCAAGGACTAGCACCCATCACTCATCATGTGTGCATACCCCTTAATGCCTACCTTAATCACTAGATCCCTAATGCTATTGATCAGGTTCTCTAGTGATGCTTTGACGATCGTGCCTTAGATAAAAATGTAGCACCATCACATGCCCGAGCCTAGCATGTGCACTGTGGTTTAGAATCAATCTTCAGCCAAGGTCTTGACCATTAACGGCACATGCTAGCACATAGTGTAGGCACATACCTCGATCATCATTAACACAAGCTAACCTTTGGTATAGGCACTTGCTTCAACCACCATTGGCATATGCTGGCCCTTGGCATGGTAGATGACTCAATCAGCATCAATAAAAAATGGCCCTTGATGTAGGTAGTTGCCTTGAACATCATTGGCACATACTGGCCCTTAGTGCAAACAGTTGCCTCAAACACCATTGGCATATACTAGGCCTTGGTGCAAGCACATACCTTGACCACCATCAGCACCTATGGGCCCTTTGTGCAAGATTTTCTTGTTTGAAAAAAGTATCCCCATTTCAAACACTTTAATGTCTATTGCTACCATAATTGTAAAATCTCTCATGCTCTTTAGAGGGTGGTTATTTAGGCCTCCCTCTCTCCCTATGGGGGACTGGGTGTGTGTAATGGGCCTATCATTTTGTACATCCATGGCAACATCCCTAGAGCAAAATCTAGGTTGTGTATGCCTTTCTAGCCATGTTGTTTGGTGACTAGTTGCTATGGTGAACCGTAAGCACCCATCACCTCAACCAGTTGGCATGTATGTGGAAAAGGGGCCTGACTATGTTGATTTCAAGTCTATGCCTACGGTTGATGCTAATCTCAAGTCTATGCCTACGATTAATGCTACCTCAAACTATAAACTAAGTCTCTGAATTGGGTAACTACTCTTCGAAGGTGGTGCAAGTGGAAGCTAAGGTCGTGGGCTAGGTCTAGCCAAGTCTCTTGAGTATTTGAAAGTTTCATGATCCCTTCTCATAGACCAAAAAAATGCCTTAGCTTGGCCAAACCCCTGCATGTGTCATAGGCTGGGAGCTTAAGCATAGCTACCATGCAGCCTTAGGTGGGAAACTACCATCCATAGGCCTAAATTAGCCTTTTCCCTGACTCATTGCCACTCACTTTTGCCATGCACTCTATTAGCTCCTTAAGAGCTTAGGAGAAAGCTAAAAAGGAGGGTTAAAGCAATTGTAACTTTTATTTACATGATACTATATACAATTGCTTAATGCTAAGTCTATGACATGGTTCTTCTTGTTTATGTAGCTTCTAACTTGTTGACAAATGAGAGGAATGGCCTTTATTTATACTTAAGCCTCCCTAACACATATGACCCTTATTTATCCAAGTGCATGGCCCTTATACGCCTTCTAGACCCTTTCATGGTCCCTAAACACTTTCTAGGTCAACTAAGGCCTTTGTAAAGTCTAGCTTGTTCTACGCCTCACTAAGCCTCGGGTCTAGAAGTGTCCAGGTACTCTCACTTAGTGCCCGTACCTAGCAGGTTCTAAAACCTTCCCTGTCTGGTCACTGCTTCACATGCAGCTATGGCCTTTCAAAGCCTTTCTTATTTAGGTGCTATAGTATCTGCTACTATTCTTGCCCTAATCCTTTTTGGAACCTTTGGTACCCATGCACGTGGCTAGCCTTTAGGCTTATCTAGACTCTTTTGCACTTATGCACCTAGCCTGTCTCTAGGCTAATCTAGAGCCGTCTGTGCCTGCTTATCCATGCCACTTTTTGGGCATTCTAGATCCTTCCAACGAGTAGTCCTCATTCTTGACTATTGCTCACCCGCGTGCTCTTACCTTAGCCTAGGCCCTAATCTACACACTTGGGCCTCGTATATGCCTTTAGGACCTTATTCTCGATCCTTCCCAATCCTTTGCCCACACCAACTCGAACAAGCCACATCTCTTAACCCACTTGGCTTATGACTTGCACATGAACCATGACACATGCAGTCGATGTTGCCCAAAAACCTAGGAACAAGTCCCTGAATTAGGTAATGTCCCCCTGGGTGCTGACAATAGAGTTTACATGTGCGATCCCAACCAGACCAAGCATCGATGGTGTCATGTCGTTGTTGTTTATTATGGTAGATGTAGTCTCGTAGCCTTTGCTTGTGTTTTTCTTGTGCCAAATGGTTGTGGCATGGCCTCATATGTCATTTCTTTGGCTCGTTGTTGTGTAATTGAATAGGTGGGTTATGGACTGATGTGTGTGGATGCTACCACTTGTACACAATGGGTATATGAGTGGTGCTATGGTTGTGCATGTTGGCAGACTCCATGATCAATGCATTGAACTATTAACCCATCATCCTCTTCAATCTCCCTCTATGAGGTCATCGTACCCTAAGGGTGCAATCGAGATCCTGTGCTACATACTAAATCAATGAAAATGGATGTCTTGCCATCCTTTATTGGTTTTATGTCTTTTTGGGCTATAGGTCGAACCTCAATCATGGCCCATGTCCCAAGTGTGCCACCCAAACCTCTGTGGCCACATTGGTGCATTGGTGTTTGATCGTGCTCTTAGATGCAGAACATTTTGTAAGCACGGCTCTCAGCCCTTGTTCATCCAATGCTATGCATTTTATGTGCTCGACATGCACGATGCTTTGTGCTCTGTGTTAGCTCTCTCTGTCGTTTAGTCAGTGCGTTAAGGCCCATGTAGTGCCAACGTCCCAAAGGAATGCTACCTAGTGGATCCTGCCAATAGTCATATGCTTAGTTAAAAGATTAAGCCATACATGTGTAAGTTTAAACTAATTTAGACTATGAAACTGCAAATGGCTCAACAAATTAGTTATAGTTTGTTTGATAGTATCTACTACTCGGATAACCATAGTAATTTTAGAGCTAATATGTGCAACAAATCTTAACTTCTAGAAGGGATGCATTTAGGCTTTGTCTATTGCTCTAATGATTCTTGATAACTTGACGGATCACATGGCTTTTGTATCGGTGATGCATCATTCAAATTTTTACCCTATCAACTTTTGATGGTAGGATAGTGGCTTACTATGGTGGCAACAAGTAACAGAGAATTAGGGTTTGATTCCAAAGAGGAATCCTGAGAAATGGTAGCAAGTGTGCAAATTACCCAATCCTAACTTGAGGAGGTTGTAACAATAAATAACAATACTAGGCTCTATAAGTTTGGTAATTGGAATGAATACAGTCTAAA
Organism: Durio zibethinus; assembly: GCF_002303985.1. The sequence goes on along the minus strand of NW_019167871.1, from coordinate 19,954,992 downwards.
ACCCTTAACAAGGATCCATTAGAGTTCAAGTCTAGTGCTAGCAGTTGTGATAATTCTAGCTCCAATAGTGTATATTTGTGTTATTGCAATAAAAAACTTGTAGTTAGAACTAAGGTTGGGTTATCGAATCTACCTTATAGTGAGCATGGTTCTATTTATCCCTACTGCCAGCATGTACTCCTGGCCTTAACTAGCTGAGTCATTCCTCTGAAGCTGTTACTTTGAAGAAATTAGAGTGCTCAAAGCAAGCCTAAGATTGTATACATTAGCATGGGATAACTCATTGGATTTTAGTCCTATTGTGTTAGCCTTGGGATCAGAGTATGATTAACAGGGATAAGTCAAGGGCATTAATATTTCACAGTAAGAGGTGAAATTCTTGGATTTATGAAAGATGAACAATTACAAAAGCATTTACCAAGGATGTTTTCATTAATCAAGAATGAAAGTTGAGGGCTTAAAGACAATCAGATATCATCCTAGTCTCAACCATAAACAATGTCAACCAAGGATTGACAGTGTTACTTTTAGGAATCCATCAGCACATTATGAGAAATCAAAGTCTTTGGGTTTCGAGAAGAGTATGGTCGCAAGGCTAAAACTTAAAGGGATTAACATAAGGGCACTGCTAAGAGTAGAGCTTGTGGCTTAATTTGACTTAACATGGGGAAAATTACCAAGTCCAGACATAGTAAGGATTGATAAAATGAGAGCTCTTTCTTGATTCTATAGGTGGTGGTGCATGGCTGTTCTTGGTTGGTGAAGTAATTTTTCTAGTTAATTTCATTAACGAATGAGACTTCAGCCTACTAACTAGCTACGATGAGGCGATCCTTCATGGCTAGCCTCTTAGAGGGACTATGGTCGCTTAGGCTAAGAAAGTTTAAAGCAATAACAAGTTTGTGATGCCCTTAAATGTCTAGGCTACACACACACTACACTAATGTATTCAATGAGTTTATATGTCACTGTCTGTTGGAAAGACCAAGCCAAGGGTTCTCATTGAGATAAGGAGCAGTTCTAAAGCTACTGAAACCAAGTTAATATGTAAGGTAGACTAGGCATAGAGGTGCAATAAAGGTCCCAAGGGTAGGACTATGACCCAAAATGGATGCATAGGCACTGAAATGAACTCAAGAAGCTTAAGCCAGTGGATTTGGTTTAGTAGCTTTCAGATAGACCCAGGCATGGGTGCAGGTGTATGCCTAAGCATAGGTAGAACCAAACCTAGCACAAGCCCAAAAAAGGGCCCTACATGGGCACTGCTAAAGAAGGAGTCCAAGATAATTCAAACTCCTTTGTAATAGAGTCCATGTAAAAATAGAACTCTTTAATGTAATCCTATTGTAATGTCCTATATATATTGGACTCTTTGTAAGCTTAAGATAGGAACTATGTCAACCATTGATTCAAGGGAGCCTTAGTTATAAATAGATGGTGCCCCCAACCTCATTATACTCTCCACAACTTGAGTAATACAAGTTTACTCTTGCCTATCTCTGTCATTCACTTTAGCTTTCTATTAAACAGTTTATGTATAGCCTTATCTAATAGCAGATTGGGGCAACTAGCCTTGGAGTTTTGAGTACCCATGCATCTGTCCATTTAAAGGCTTATCTAGAATACCAGATGAGTCAATTCCTGGGTCCTAGAGCAATACAAGTCAAAGCTTGAGTCTCAACCCATGATAAGTGATATTAGAGTAGGTTTAGATTTGGTTCAGAGTCAGCAAAAGCCGGTCCAAAGTGATCAATGCTATGTGCTGCTAGAACTAAAGTTAACCTTGGGAGAGGTTTCTAATGTGTTGGTGTAGGCATTCAATTTTGTGGTATGCAGATCGTAGGTCATTTTTGTGCTTGTGTGCTGGTGATATGCCCTATAGTGCATAAGATACAGGTGTACGAGAGTGTAGACTAGATGTTCAATCGATTACTATTATGGTATTATAAAAGTGCTAGGTATGGTGTATAGGTGTATAGATTGGTGCCTGATAGAAAATGTAAGGCATGTTGAGCCAATGTACAGATTGGTGCTTGACAATGTGTTTCTGTTAGTGTGTTGTGCCAATAGATAGGTGTGCTAGTTCATAGGGACCAAGACTAGATCACTGGAATATGCAAAAGGTTGATGTAATCTCTTTAGTTTTGTAAATTGTTTAGGGTTGTGGCATCACTAGGGAAAACTAGACCAAAGGCCAGGGTAAGGGCCTTGATAAGTGCCCACCTATAGACGAAGGAAGGAATGCTAGATTGAGAGAATGGTAATTTCCCTAGTTACCTAATTGCAAAAGTTCAAGGTGACTATTATTGAATTGAGGTATAGGTTCAAGGATAAGGAATGATCCTTGAATGGGTATTAGAGGTGCTCGTGCAGTGGAATAAGGCATTGGAGGCCATGCTATCAACCTTGCAAGAGGAGCTAGCAAGGGTCAGGGTTGATCATACTACATTTCAAACTGCCACAATTGTTGGTATAGGCATAGGACCTAAAGTGGTAGCGGCTAAGCAGTTTTTAGATGGTCAAAAGCCAGGAGTAAAGACCATGCTACAACAAAGAGGTATGCAAGAGTCAAGTTGGGCCAGTGTTGTTGTGGAGTCAAAAACTTAGGTTTAGTGCACCAAGTCTCCAAAGCCTAAGGGAAACAACCAAAGTGGGGGCGACACCATTGTTTGTTCCTTAAGGGAGGAAAAAGCTATGAGAAATCCCAGATTTTGCACAGCCACTACTACCGTCAGTAGGGGCAGGGAGAATAGGCCCTTGAGTTACTTTTTGTGTAACAATTAGCATAGGGTGAAGGAGTGCCCGAGCTATGCAAGGCCTTCAACCATCAAGTACATAGAGGAGTTGTTTATAGGCAAGAGTAAGGTGATACGGCTCGACACTTTTCAACTTTGTTGAAAAGGTAGAACCTCTCTAGGAGATGACAGTGAAGTGGTAATGGAGTGCCACAGCATTAGTCCCAAGGTGCAACCAAATCCCACCAAAAAAAAGTTTGTAGCAGGTAACTCAAAGAAAGTAGATAAGGCATCGGACATGCAAATGAAAGGGACTAGTACAGCATAGGGTTGATGATACTCGAGAGAACAACCAGTAGAGTACTTATTTAGGTATGGGATAAACACTTAGGAAATCTAGTTCAAGGGGAGAAGACAAAACTAATTTGCATAGAGGCATGCAGTTCAAGTGCAGCATCCCTCTAGCAATGAGGTGTTGCTAGAATGAGTGGGGGAGAATGTCACAGTTAATAAGAAGGACCAAGCCTAAGGGTTCTCACTGAGATAGGGAAGGGTTTTCACTGAGATAGGGAGTGGTTCTAAGGTAATCAGGAGCAAGTTAGAATGCAAAGGAAACTAGGCCTAGAGGCATAATAGAGGTCTTAGGGGTAAGACCATGACCCAGAATAAGTGCATGGGAGTCGAAACAAGCTTAGGGAGCTCAAGCTAGGGGATCTAGTTCGACAGCTTTCAAATAGACCTAGGCATAAGCACATGAGTTGGCCTAAGCATAGCAAAACTAAACCATGCATAGGTCCAAAAAAATACCCCACATGGATACTGCTGAAAGAGTCCAAGCTAATTCAAACTCCTTTCTGATAAAATTTATGTAAAATTAGAACTCTCTAATGTAATCATATTGTAATGTCCTGTATATATTGGACTCTTTGTAAGCCCTAGGATAGGAACTATGTCAGCCATTAGTTCACAAGGGCCTTAGCTATAAATAGGAAAAGCCCCCCACCCTCACTATACATACCATAACTTGAATAATACAAGTTTACTCCTTCTTATCTCTGTTGTTCTCTTTAGCTTTCCATCAAGCAATTTATGTGTAGCCTTGTCTAGCAGTAGATTAAGATGGTTAGCCCTAGAGTTTTAAGTGTACATGCATTGATCTAGTTAAAGGCTGCTTTAAGACATCAAATGAGTCAATTCTTGGGTCCTAGAGCTATACAAGTCAGAGTTTGAGTCTCAACCTGTGACATATAGCCTTGGCTGATAGGCCCAAGTAATATTTACAATTCATCATCATGCTGATAGATCATTTCAATTATTGGTCTTCAACGAGGAATTCCTAGTAGGCATGAGTCATCAATTCACACTGACTACATCATTGCCCTTTGTACACACCATCCATCATTCCTACTGATTGAATGGTCTGATGAAATGTTTGGATCATGGCAACATGATAGTTCATTGCCCATGATGTCTCGAGAAGTCCACCAAACCTTACATTTAGAGGAAGGAAAAGTCATAACAAGGTTTTTGTATGTGAACTTATGAAAAAATCATTGTTGAAACTTGTTTAATGAACGATAATGCATTAACAAAACACTAAGGGGGTAAGGGTACCTTCGTGCCTCAAGCCCCTTCCTACCCTAGATGTGCACGATGATCAATTCATTTCGATTCCTAAACGGGTGAAACTATTAGTTTCATTGATAACAACTAATTAACGAACCCTTGGAACCAAACACCCTTGGGAACTAGAATGAAAAATAGCACGTGTGCCTTCTTCATCCTTTTTATGGTGCATACATGGGTGGCATCATGACTCTTTTTTTCATGAAAAACCAAAACAACTCTTAGCAATGGATATCTCAACTCTCGCATTGATGATAGCCATTAGGTCAAGGGCACGCCTACCTAGGTGTCATGCATTGTCTCCCCCTCTAAATCCCCACCCATTAGGCCTATAGTAAGGGGCTGAAAATCACCCTTCATGATCTCATTGATAGTGGTTGGCCCAAAAACGAGTCCTCGACAATGATAGCATCATGATCGTTGGTGGTAAAGCTCTTGGCATGCTTCGACTCCAGTGACGCATGCTCGTTGTCCATCTAGACCCCATTGGACCACTCGCATCACTTGATTGATGCTAGCATCATGACCTCAGGTCAAGTAGGATTACCTGATGAATTTAAGCATATCAATATACAGAGAAAAAGAAACTTACCAAGATTTCCCTAGTAACAACAAGCGAACCAAAAAGAGCCCAGCTTGAGAATCTAGTGCCCACGACATTTGAATTATAATTTACTAGTGCCCACGACATTTGAATTATAATTTACAGAAGCATCTTCAATGGTAGACTAGGCCCAAGTCCCCAGGAAAGGGGAGCCAGAAAGGCTGAGAGCCCTATTATGCCTAGACCCTATCATACCATGATGTGCTATCTGCGAGTTGGGTAGTTTCGGTATGTAGCCCCAATAGGGCAGTAAATTTCATCCAAGGCTGAATATGGGTGAGAAACTAAGAAAACAAGTATCACAAGGGAAAGATGAAAAAGACTTTGAAAAGAGAGTCAAAGAGTTCTTGAAATTATCAAGAAAGAAGTGAAATGGTGGCCAATGATGCATCTTGGTTAAATGTGGAACAACGATAGTCGATCCATCGATCGACTAAGGCATGGACCATTGTGGGTTATGGCGGTGGCCCGAACCCAAGCTTTCAATATGCCTATAGAGACATCATTACCACAATTATAAAATACAGCACATGCCATTTCGACATGCCTTGACACTCACATGCTTTTGACATAGGCCTGTAGGTTCACCATCTGGCCCATCTTGAAACATGGAGCAAGGAGTCTAACATGTGTGTGAGTCAATGAGGTAGAAAACCTATAAAGCACAAGAAAGTTGATTGGTGGGACCCCTCACGAGTGAGCTACTAACTAACCTTGATCTTTTGAGAAGGGTTCGAGTGTGAGCATGCCAATAAAAACCTGAAAGATAAGGAATTATGCCTGAGTGGGACAAAGCTAAAAGAAACTATGGTGGAGGCCCACAATGATACTAGCATGTAAATTGTTTATCTAACTTGGGTATAGGGGTGAAAGACTAATCAAACTATTTAATAGCTGGTTCCCTCTAAAGTTTTCCTTAAAATAGTTGGAGACCTTAATGAATTCCATAAGGTAAAGCTAATAATTAGAGGCATCAGGGCCACAACACCCTCGACCTATTTTAAAACTTCAAATAGGTAGGATGGTACGACTTCATTAAGCCATGCCACAAAATTGAGAGCTCTAAGTGGGCCATTTTTGGTAAGTAGAATTGGTGATGCAGGATGAACTAGAAGCCAAGTTATGGTGCCCAACTTTGCACTAACCTAGAACCCACAATGTGTGTTTGTCGATTAAGATAGCAAAATAGTGGTCATGGAAGTTGAAATTTGCTAAAAAGTGTGTAACAACTCACCTACCGAGTCAATTGGCCCTAAAAATGGATGACACTTAAGTACATGACCTATACTCGACTATTAGGGCAAGGGCCAAGCCCCAATAAGTAAGAAGGCACATGGTCACCGTAAAACCCGAGGCATAAGCTCGGGTGGAGCAGCCGTTAGTGTAAATCTTGGTGTTAGTAGTAAATATTCAAATGAAAACTTTGAAAGCCAAAGAGAGGAAAGGTTCCATGTGAATAGCACTTGCATATGGGTTAGTTGACCCCAAAAAATAGGGGAAGATAGTCTAATAGTGCATCTAGCACAAGCTTTGATATGGAATAAGGTTAAAATTCTTGAACCAAGATGTAGCGATTGACGACAATGTTAGAGAATCTAAAGACATTGGTGGGGTCCTCAAAAAGAGTTATCTTTTCTATTTCGTGGCCTTCCCACCCTGAAAATGACTCAACTATAGGTAGGGTCCAATAGCCAAATGAGCAATGTATGTTGCTTGGTGTCTAGTGCACCCCTAGCAACCCTTGAAAATTTGGAGCACTAAGTGCCATTCGTGTCCAATCATACTCATAACCACATCAGGTCTTCAAGGTAAACAACCATTGGTCAATGGAATAATGTATGCAATGGAAGTCAGCAAAATGGATTTGTAACCTCAAGAAAAGGATTAGCTTTAAGGGCTGTGCATGGGGGTCCTATTCCTGAACCCATCGACTATCAATGCACTATTGAGCTACTCCCATGGCAAGAGCAAGTCACCAAGTGTCGGTCGAGAGCCTTTCCCAAACAATGAATAGTCAACTTTGAACTAGTATGGACTAAGGCAATTTGACTATTTAATTAAAACAAAACATTGCGATAGTCCTTACAGATGCTCACATAATGTGATTTTTGGCCAGTGCTTTGAATGTCAAAGTGAAAAAATTTAACCAAGCGTAGGTAAATGACGGGAGTAACTATGACTCTCTTAAGGTAGCCAAATGCCTTGTCATCTAATTATTGATGCGCATGAAAGGATTAATGAGATTTCCATTATTCCTATCTACTATCTAGTGAAACTACACCCAAAGGAATGGGTTTGGCAGAATTAGTGAGGAAAGAAGACCCAATTGAGCTTAACTCTAGTTTGACTTTGTGAAATGACTTGAGAGGTGTAGGATAAGTGGGAGCCCTTGGGTGAAATTGAAATACCACTACTTTTAACGCTACTTTACTTATTCTGTAAATCAAAGGTAGGGCACGACCCTTTCTTTTAAACCCAAAGCCAACTTCGATCAGTCAATCTAGGTGAAAGACATTATCAAGTGGGAAGTTTGGCTGGGGTGGCACATCTGTTAAAAGATAATGCAAGTGTCCTAAAATGAGCTCAGTGAGAATAGAAATCTCATGTAGAACAAAAGGGTAAAAGCTTATTTGATTTTGATTTCTAGTACAAATACAAACTATGAAAGCATGGCTTATCGATTCTTTAGGCCATCAAAATTTGAAGCTAGAGGTGTTAGAAACCACACGGATAATTGGCTTGTGGCAGCCAAGCATTCATAGTGACTTTGCTTATTGATCCTTCAATGTCAATTTTTTTGATCATTATGAAGCAAAATTCACCTTCGATTGTTCACTAGCCACTAGGAACATGAACTAGGTTTAGACTATCATTAGATAGGTTAGATTTACCTTGTAGATTGCAGTGTCACAATAGTAATTCAAACTAGTATGAAAACAATCATTGATTCGCACAATAGGTCATCACACTTGGTTGAAAAGCCAAAGGCACAAAGCTACCATGTATTGGACTATAACCAAATGCTTTCAAGTCAAAATCTAGGCTAAAAGTGATGCATATGCCTATCACCTAAATGTTGAGCCATAGTAGGGGCCAATGCCCCTAAAGGCATGTGTCCTAAGTGCAGCCCCCACGTTGAACAAGCCACATGGACCTCCTTAAAGCTCAATTCCCATCGAGTGGTAGGTAGAATCCTTTATAAATGGCTTAAATACGTGATGGGATATTGTATATGGTAGAGTAGCCTTGCTACCACATCTATTGAGATTAAACCCTTTATCATTTCAATTTGTCCCTTTTCCCACCACACCCATCGAAGTCCTTTCACTTCATTTTTTTACATTGCACCCTTCTAGGGTTATGGATGAATGGTGTTCTCCATTGCAATAGATTCAGTCGAGTATTTGTTATAGCCACCAACTAAACTACAATTAAATGTCTTTGGTAGTTGTTACAATGACAGCCTCACCCTTGGTTTGGGCACTTACCTTGAACTCCATCAGTGTACGCCAACCCCTGGTGTAGGTTGTTGCCTCGAACACCATCAATAGCATGTGGCCCTTGGTTGGTATAGGCAATAGCATCCAATACCATCGACTAATGCTGGCTTATTGTTGCCTCATACACCATTAGTAGATGTTGGCCTTTGGATTGAGATGTTGCCTCGAACACCATCCCAAATGCTGGCACTTGGTATGGGCACTTACCTCTACCACTGATAGTGCAAGCAGGCTCTTGGTGTGGGTTGTTGCCTCAAACTCCTCTTAGTAGATGCTAGCACTTGGTACAGTATGTGTACCATGAACCTTTCACCCATAGGACTTGCCTACCCCTCAATCAGCATCAACACCAAATAATGCTTGATGCATGCGTCACATGCTCCAATCTTAAGCCAAACTCTGTGTAACCTTGGATAGGGAATTGACTCTATTTTCCTAAGTTAGCCTACAAAAGTCAAGTGCTTAACATAATTCCAGCTTGTCAAAAATTGTGCTATAGTATTGGGCTTTCTAGAAGCCCATAAATTTGATCCTCCTAGGACTATGTTCAAGTGTGCCCATACCTACGTCTAACTATGCACCCGCACCTCGATCATCAGTGCCCACAGTTGGGTCTAATTGTGTGCTTGTGCATCGCTCACCAGCACCTACACCTAGGCTTGGTTTAATTCTACTAAACTTGAACACTGTGCCTAAGCCTCTAAAGTCCTGATCATTACCCGTACCACTAAAAAAGGCTAGTTCCTCATGACCTAGGCCTCTAGTAGGCCTTAAGGCCTAGCTCCCTAGCTATTGAACCTATCTCGCTAGAATTGGAACTGCTCATTGACTCGGAGAGAACCTTTAGGCCAAGGTCATATTACAAACCATGACACATGTGTCACTCGTTGAGACTTAAGCTTTGACTTATAAGGCTCCAGGACCTAGGAATGGAGTCATCCAATTTCCCACATTAGCCTTCAACTAAATTGGTGCACAGACACCCAAGCTACTGCTAGATAAGCCTGCATATAAGGTGTTTAATGGAAAGCTAAAGAGAACAACAAAGATAGGCAAGAGTAAACTTGTATTACTCAAGTTATAGTGTGTATAATAAGGGTGGGCGCACCTCTTATTTATAGTTAAAATCCCCTTAAATCAATGGTTGACATTATTCCTATTCTAATGCTCACAAAGAGTACAATATGTATAGGACATACAATGGGATTACAATGAATAGTTCTAAATTTACATGTATACACCTACTTTGGTTTTGCCTACACCTAGGCTTACTCCCACACTCATGCTGGGTTTGTCTAAAAGTTCCCAAATTGGATCCCTTGGCCTGAGCTGCCTAAGCTTGTTTCAATGCCTACACACCTATTCTAGGTCATGGTTCTATACATAGGGCCTCCATTACACCTTTGGGCCTGGTTTTCCTTACATTCTGACTTGGTCCATGTTGCTTTAGAACCACTTCCTATCTTGGTAAGAACCCCTTGAGAGCATAATGCATGCGCAAGCACCAGAACTACCCATGCAAACTCCCCAGACCAAGGTTAACACTTATAGATGGGCCTCAGATGGACTAAGCCCCGATGCAAGTGCACTAGGCCTTGGTGTGGGCACACCAGGCCATAGTAGACCCAACTATCATCAGGCCCAAGTAGACCCAATAGATAGAACTTTTTAGAAGGATCTAGAGGCTCCCATGATAGTATAGTTTCCTACATAATTCAAACTCTTGACGTATATCTCATGTAATCTCTTTGTAATCTTGGACACTGTAATAGCCATTGGATTGAGTCAATCCTAGCCATTGATTCATGAGGGCTTTAATTATAAATAGAGGGCTTCCTCACCTTCATTTGGTATACAAAAACACTTGAGTGAATACAAGTTATAGCATTTCCAAGCATCTCTTGCTTTCTAGCCTTTTCCAGCTTTATAGTGCCTTTCAATGTTCTTTTGAGTGCTCATTGCTTGAAAGTATTTGCATGCTAACTTAGGTATACAAGGAGGGAGTCCAGCCTAAGGCCACATGGCACATTTGGCTTATGTCCTAAGCCTATGACACATGCACATGCCTCAAGCACCATCGGGACATGTTGGCCCATGGTCTCAACATATGTTTTGACCACCATCAACACATGCAAGCCCTTTGTGCAGGTAGTTCCCTCAGACACCATCAACATATGCTAGGCTATGCACCATGCACACCATGATAGATAGTAGGTGGGCTCAAACACATTTTCATATTTCTGCCATGCCAATGCTATTTTTATTGCTTGTAAATTTGCCTAAGCGCTCACTAGTGCCCACACCTAGGCCTAGTTCAATTTTGCCAAACATGAACATGGTGCCTAAGCATCAAAAGTCTTGATCACTACTTATACCACTACTCTAAGCTAGTTCCAAATAACTTGGGTCTCTAGTAGGCCTCAATGCTTAGTCTTGCTAGCTATCAAACCTTATCCCACTGGGACTAGAACTACTCCTTAACTCAGAAAGAACCCATAGCCTTGGACCAGCTTGCAAACTATGACACATGCATATGCCTCAACCACCATTGATACATCTTGGCCTTTAGTCTTGACATATGCTTTGACCACCATCAACACATGTTGTGTCATGCACCATGCATGGGTATCCTAGGCTCAGGATGTGTGTCACGGGCTCTGACCTAAGACTTAGAATCCGTGTGGTCTTAGGCTTGGAATCACCACCTTCTAGCCTAAGTCAGCCTAGAACACAAGTGTGCGGCACTAAAATAATAGGAAGGATAGAATGCGCAAGTTTGAGAAAAATAGAAGAATAAGAGAATTGCTAGAATATACTCTGTATTTTACTGAAGCAAAAGTGTAAGATGATGTACAAAGAAGGGTAAGGTGACCCTCTATTTATAGTTGAGGTCCCCAGCTACATTTATGGCTAAATCTTTAAAATCAAAGAATTACAATCAATCAAGGATCACATAGTTTACATTAATACACGATTTCTGCTTCTTGATTTTTAGGGTCAACCAGATCCTCCAGAAGGCTCCTATTAATCTTATGCGCTTCTAAAAGATCTTACTATCCACTTTCTCTTTTGGGCTTTCTTGGATGTGGTGCGAGCATCTTATGAGCTTGGCCTTGGCTGTGCAAGCTGGCCTGCAAGCTATGCGGCGGTTTGGACTCTTCTCTATGGGCTAGCGTGTAAACCCTCACCAATGCTCCTGGTGCATGACCCTCAACCTCGGGTGCTTGAGCTTGTGCACCTGGTGCACTCACCCAAGGCATGACATTCTCCCCTACCTGATTGCACAACGCCTTCGTTGCATCCTTTGTATGGTACTATTTCATCTGCTCACAAAACTACCATAACTCTTTTACTAGTTCCCAGCTTACCTCACTATTTGGAAGTTCCTTCTAGCACACCAAGTACTTCTGTCTTGGTTGTTTGTTCTTTTGCCTCACTTCTTGGTCAACTATGATGCTGTGGACCTCCTTCTCATATAAGGCCTTAGCTTTCAATGGCACATGCTTTGACTCTTCCTATCTTGGATCTCTCTCATCCTCACGAAATGGCTTGAGCATGCTAACTTGGAACACCAAGTGTACCTTTAGCTTGGCTGGTATATCTAACTTATAGGCAACCTTACTTACTCTCTTGACTACTCGTAAAGATCCTTCATACCTCTAGACTAGGCCTTTGTGCAGCCCCTTATGGCACACAATGGGATGTAGCTTCACCAACACCAAGTTTCCTACTTGGAACTGCATGTCTCACCTATTCTGGTCTACCCACTTCATTGACCTTTTTGCCGTTTTGTGTAGGCAGCCTCTAGCCAAGTCAGCTTACTCCTGCCAAGCCTTGGCAAACTTGTATACTATTAGATTCGACCCTATATAACCTACAACAATCAAACTGGGTGTTAGCAGTTGCTGACCTGTCATGATCTTGAATGGAATCTAGTTTGTTGCCTCGCTCTTTTGCAAGTTATAAGAAAACTAGGTGACATCTAACAGCTTTGGCCAGTCCCTTTGCATGGCACTCACATAGTGCCTAAGGTAGACCTCCAATAGCCCATTCACATGCTCAGTCTATTCATCGGTCTATTGATGTATGCTAGTGGAAAAGTTCAAGTCTAACCTCAACAGCTTGAATAACTCAGTCCAAAACCCTAACCCGTGAAATGCTTGTCTCGATCATTAACAATGGTCCCTTGACAGTCCTAGTACTTTACCATGTTCTTAGGAACAATCGAGCTACTTCTTCCAACTAGGCACTCTTTAGTTGTTGGAATGAAAATCCCATACTTAGAAAACGCTATCCACCACTACCATGATGCTTCAAATCCTCTGCCTTGGGTAGACTGACTATAAGCCCAAAGTGATGCTCTCTTAATGGTTTGCTCTAGCACTGGCAATGGCTCAAGAGATTACTTAATTTTTAAGCTCCACCTTGGTCTTATTGGCACACAAGACAAGTCTTCACATAGGCCTCTACATCTTCCTCATGTATGGCTAGTGTATCAGTCCTCTATCAAAGCTAAGGTACGGCTCACCCTTAGGTGTCCACTAACCTCGAATCATGGCACTTCGTGCATGACTTCTCCTATGAAGCATCCCATGCTACGGCACAAATAGCCTACTACCTCTGGTGTACAATAAACCATCCTACAACCAAAATTGCCTAGTCCTTACTTTGCTAGGCATACTCCATGAGAGCCTTGGCTGTAGGATCATGCATAAGTCTTTTTTGATACATGGCACTAAAACCCTTTGGTTGGCTAATGGTAGCAAGGTTCGCCTTTCTGCTCAGGGCATCAACCACCAAGTTTGCCCACCCTGGCTTGTACTCTATCTAGAAATCAAACTCCATAAGAAAATCCTACCACCTCACCTGTTTAGGGGATAGCTTCTTCTATGACTGAAAGTAGTTGGTCACCACATTGTCCATTCTGACCACAAACCTCGACCCTAATTGGTAATGGCACCAAGTGTGCAAGTAGTGCACCATTGCAGTCATCTTTTTCTCTTGGACCATATACCTACATTCAGTTTCATTGAGCTTTTTGACTCTCAAATGCAATCAGATGTCCCTTTTACATCAACACACCGCTTATTACATAATCTGATGTGTTTATATGCACCTGATACGGCTTGGCATGGTCTGGCAAGGCTAAGACTGGTTTCTCGTCACAATATGCTTCAACCGATCAAAGGCTTCTTGGCACCCTATGCTTCCAACTCCCATGCTCTTTCTTTCTTGAGCAAGTCAATAAATGGCATGTGGTTGAGTGCTTTGATAAAGGGCCTGTAGCAGTTGACCAGCCTAAGGAATGATCAGTGACCTTGGTTGGTGGTTCCCATTCCAAGATGGCATGCACCTTGCTTCATCCATGTGAATCCTACCACCTCCCACTATGTGGCCTAAGAACAAGATCTCCTGCTAGGGCAAATGAGCACTTCTCCTTCTTGGACATACAGCTTGTGCACTTACAGCACCTTAAACCACCTGTCTCAAACGTGGTCACATGCTCTCCTAACATCTAGCTATAGAATGCACAATGTCAATCTAGATAAATCATAACAAATCATCAAAAAAGACGTGGAAGTACCTTGTTCATGAATGTACAGAAGGTTGCTGGGAGCATTGGTAAGTCCAAATGGCATTGACCAAGAAACTCATACCAAGCCATACCAAGTGACACATGTTATTTTGAGCTTATCTCCTTCCATGATCCTGACCTGATTGTAGCCCGACCTAAATCCAGCTTGGTGAACCACCTTGAACTCCCAAGTTGGTCGAACAATTTTGCAATGAGTGGGATAGGATTCTTATTCTTAATGGTCAGCTTGTTCAAAGCCCATAATCTATACACAATCACAATGACCCATCATGCTTAGATGGCCTGATAAAGCCAGCATCATTCAACTCCTTGAGTTGTTTCCTTAACTCCTCCAACTCTAGTGGGGACATTCGGTAAGGGACTCTAGCTGGTGGCTTGGGCTTGGGCACTAGCTTGATCTTATGGTCCACCTCCCTCTTAGGTGGTAGCTTGCTAGGCAGCTTTATGAGCATCACATCACTAAAAGACTCTAGCACCTTTATCACCTCCAAGGGGCTATTGGACTCCTCCTCCCTTGACTTCTTATACTTCAGGGCTACCAACAAGGTGTCTTCCTCCCTGTTCACTGCCTTGGCAAATTGAATGGCTAACACCACCTTAGACCCAATCTTAAACCCTCGTCTCAATGGTATAAGGCATTGGCACTGTGTATCCATAATGCAAATCCAATTGGCAAAAGACACAAGGAGTGTGTTAATCTGAACAAGGAAATCCAACCCAATCACAAAATTATAGTCATCCAAGGGTATTACCTCATTGGTTTCTTTGCGTTTCCAGTCTCTAAGCTACAACTCCACTCCTTGTGCTACTCCAATGGCTAGAGCTTCCTTAGAGTTCATCATTTTAATGGTACTAGTCCCTTTCTATACCTTCAATATGAGCTCTTGGGTTCAAACCCATGAAATAAACAAGTGCAAGGCACCTATGTCCACCAGTGCACTCATCTTCTGACCCG
Organism: Durio zibethinus; assembly: GCF_002303985.1. Next base: position 19,939,976 of record NW_019167871.1, on the reverse strand, counting down.
TAACCATTAGATCAGCAAACATTAAGCCTTTTGGTTTGCAGCTCACCTTACTGTGGACAGCATTGAGCACCAATGACCTAAGCTTTACTACCCTTACCTTTGGCTCCTCATCAAACTCCTTGTCTACAACAACCAACATGCCCTTCTGTAGGTAGTTGCATGCTATGTAGCTCCCTCCACATAGGTAGCATGCGAGTGGCTCTTGATCCCCCTTTGCCTTCCATTTCCTTGCTAATGGCTTCTTCTTACCATCTTTGTCCGAATGGTTTCGATCCCTATCCTTGGATTACCGATCATGGTTCCTTCCTTTAGACTATTTCTCTTGGTCCCTCTTATCCTTGCCCTTTCCCTTACACTTGAAAGACTCGAACTTGTTCAATTATTTGAACTCCACCAAGGACTCAGTAGTAGTCATGGCTTTAGCCAAGTTACGAACTCCTTACCTTTGTAGCTTGTGTTTCCGTCATGGTCTTGAAGTGAAGTTAGGAATCCCACATCATTTAAGTACTAGAGTTGGTCTTGGGATATAAGGGTTCACACCTCTTCCTCCTTGTAAGGCACTTTTTATGGGATAAAATCGTGAGGCCAGAAGGGCCAGAGTAGATAATACTTTACAAGGGTGTGAACTATAGTAAGTAGGCTAATCTAGGATGCTGGATGAGTGCATGCTTGGGTCTTAGAGTCACATGGGCCTAGATATTAAGTCTCGATCTGTGACAAGTGGAATCAAAGCCAACTCTATAGGGTACTAGAGATGTGCCATAGAGGATGGTGGGCCCTCGTTGGAATAGGAAAAGATGTCATAGTCTTAAAATGAAGTAAAAAATCCCACATCAGTTAAATACTAGAGTTGGTCTTAGGATATAAGGGTTTACAACTCTTCCTCCTTGTAAGGCATTTTTTGTAGGATAAAACTATGAGGCCAGATAGGCCAGAGCAAATAATACTTTACAAAGGTGTGAATTGTAGTAGGTAGGCTGATCTAGGACACTGGATGAGTGCATGCTCAGGTTCTGGAGCCATGTAGGCTTGGAGAATAAGTCTCAATCCGTAGCACTTCACCCATAGCTTCAACCAATCCATGAAAGCAAATAGGCCCTTTATCTTACTCAGATCTGAGATCTGAAGCATCAGTTCAGAGAATTTTTAGATGTAGTCCCTTATCTCCTCTTACTGGGTAAGCCTACACAACTTCGCTCGTACCTTATCATTGGCATACTCTGAGTAAAACTGCTCTCTGAACTCATTTTGGAACTCTACCTAGGTTCCAATCATGGCACCCCATACCTCACATCATCACACATGTGCCTTCACCATAATAAGGCAACATCAGTAAGATACATTGACATAATGCTTACTTTGGTAGCCTCATCTTGCATGCCCGTGGCCCAGAAGTACTGCTCTATGCCCCATAGGTAGTTGTCTACTTCCTTGGCTACCCTGGTCCCCTTGAACCCTTTAGGCTTGGGGATTTCCACATGGGTCTTAGATGCTCCAGCAAACATGCCATTCCCTATGGTAGTCTTGCACGCAGCGAACTCGCTATTGAGCTCCATTATCTCATTGTGCATGGCCTTCATGCCATCACGCATGGTCTTCATGCCATCAGGCATGGTCTTCACCTAGGCCTCCAAGGTCTTGTTCTTTTTGGGGGATCACATCCAGGCCTTAATTAAGAGTAGCTTGTAACTCACCCTTGAGCTCCTCCTTCATAGAGTCTAATGCTTCAATATGAGTCTCCACATCATCAAGCTTTTCTTTCATGTCACCTATGGTCACCTTCACCTTGGACAGATCCCATTTATGGTAGACCAGATGTTTCTTGAACTAGCCTTCTTGCCCCTTTCGCACCTTTGCTTTAGGCCTTTGGTTATTGGCTAGCCACATCGCTCTAGGATGCCATCTCTTTAACTGCGATATAACCTGCACACATACAAACAAGCAAAACCAAAACTACTCTGATACCAACTATCAAGAGCTCTGACCTATGACTCAAAATTTATGCAGCCTTAGGCTTTGGAATCACCTCCTTCTAGCCTAAGTCAACCTAGAACTCAAGTGTACTAACACTAGAACAATGGGAAGGATAGAATGCACAAGTTTGAGAAAATTAAAAGAACAAGAGAATTGCCTGGAATATGCTCTGATTTTACTAAAACAAAAGTGTAAGATGATGTACAAAGGAGGGTGGGTGACCCTTTATTTATAGTTGAGGCCTCTAGCTACACTTATGACTAAATTCTAGAATCAAGAATTACAATCAATCAAGGATTACATAAATTACATTAAATACAGACTCTGTTTCTTGATTTTTTGGGTCAACCAAATCCTCCAAAAGAAGGCTCTTACTGATACAATGCACTTCTAGAAGATCTTGCTGCTCATTTCCTCTCTTGGGCCTTCTTGGATGTGGTACGGCATCACACGAGCCTGGCCTACATGCTTGTAGGCAATATGGACTCCTCACTAAGGCCTAGTGTGCAAACCCCCACAAGCTCCTGGTGCGCGAGCCTCAACCTTGGGTGCTTGAGCCTATGCACTTGGCGCCTACCCAGGGCATGACACGTGCACCATGCATACCATACCTGGGCAGTAGGTGGGTGCAACCACATCTTCATATTTTACCACTGCAATGCCATTTTTATAGCTTGTAAATTCATATAAGCTCACTAGCACCATACCTGGGCCTAACTCAATTATGTCGAGCCTCTAAAATCTTGATCACTACCCATACCTTTGTTCTAGGCTAGCTTTTCGTAACCTGGGCCTCCAGTAAGCCTTAAGGCCTATCCATCTAGCCATCAAACCTTGTCTCGCTAAAACTGGAATTGCTCCTTGACTTATAGAGAACCTATGGGATTGGACTAGCTTGTGGAATGTGATACATGCACATGCCTCGACCACCATCAGGATATGTTGACCCTTAGTCTTAGGTCATGCTTTGACCACCATTAAAACATGCTAGCCCTTTATGTGAGCAATTCCCTTGAACACATTGGCACATGCTAGGCCAGTCACCACATATAGGTATCCTAGGTTCAAGCTATGCACTGTGCATACCACGATTAGGTAGTAGGTGGGTTAAAGCACATCTTTATATTTTACCATGCCAATGCCATTTTTATGGCTTGCAAATTCATATAAGCACTCACCAGCTCCCATATCTAGGCCTGGCTCAATTCTACCAAACTATACACTAATGCCTGAGCCTTGAGAGTCTTTATCACTATATATACCACTATTTTGGGTAGTTCCCCGTAACTTGGGCCACTAGTAGGCCTCAAGGCATGGTCCTTGTGGCTATCAAACCCTATCCTACTAGAACTAAAACTATTCCGTGACTCAAAAAAGAACCCCTAAGCTTAGATTAGCTTGTGGACTATGACACATCACATGCCTTGACCTTCATCGACATCGAAGAACGCTTAATGCATACACTTGCCTCAACCACCATCGGGACTTGTTGGCCCTTTATCTCAACACATGCTTTGACCCCCATCTACACATGCTAGCCTTTGTGCAGGCAATCCCCTCAAACACGATTAGTATATGTTGGGCCGCACACCATGTGTAAGTATCTTGGGCCTAGGCTGGCACCATGTGCACCATGATTGGGCAATAGGCGGGTTCAAGCACATCATCATTTTTTTGTTGTGCCAATGACATTTTTATGGTTGTAAATTCATATAATGGCCCCTTAAGCCTTCATGTGAAGTTTCATAGGAAGATGACTCATTTTTTTATTTTTCATAAATTTTAAAATTTTTCTCGATTTAGATTTTTTAAATTTTTTTTAAAAGGAGTTTTGACCCTAATTTTCGTATACATGATCCTTGTATTTTTATTGGCTTCCATAAAAAAAATTCAACTAAAAAATTAAAGTGTAGAAGATTTTTTGGCCATTTGAAAAAAATGCTCCTAGTTTAGATTCTTGAATGGCTACTAGCTGCGAACCTGTAAAAGCTCTTACGCTCTTTAAAATGTGTGAGTTGTCAAGGTTCCTTGGGATATGGGCCAATATAAGGGTGAAGGACCAGTGCCCATCGTATATAATGTGCGTACACTTCCCTAGCCCTTACCCCTAATTGTTGGAACCTTTAATGCCACTGATCAAGTTCTCCAATGATAGTGCCCTAGGTAAAAAAATGTTGAGCCAGCACATGCCTAAGTCCAATATATGCATTGTGGCCTAAAATCAAAATTTGACTAAGGCCTCAACCATCAATGGCACATGCTGGTGCATGGTGTAGGCACATGCCTTGAACATCATTAGCACAAATTAGCTTTTGGTATGGGCACTTGGCTCGACCACCATTGACATAAGCTGACACTAGGTATGGGTACTTACCTTAACCACCATTGGCACATGCTGGCCTTTGGTTTGGGCAAATGCCTCGATCAACATTAATAGTAGATGGTTTTCGGTGTAGGTAGTTACCTTAAACACCATCAACACATGCTGTGCCTTAGTGTCAGCACATGCCTTGACCACCATTAAAACCTATGAAATCTTGGTGCAAGATGTGCCTGTTTGAAAAATTGTCTGCATTACAAATGCTCTAATGTCTACTACAAGCATATCTATAAAATCTCTCATGCTCTTTTAAGAGTTGGTTGTCCGAGCCCCTTTTCCCTTCCATAAGGGGAGTAGGTGTACATAATGGGCCTATCACTGCATATATCCATGATAATGTTCCTAGAGCAAAATCTAGGCCATTCTTGCCTTCTCATCATGTTGTCTGGTGACTAGTTAGTCTAGTGATCTATAGGCACCTATGGCCTTGACCAGTTAACATGCATGTGAAAAAAGGGCTTAATTATGCTGATCTCAAACCCGTGCCTATGTCACAAGCCAGGAGCTTAAGCTTAGCTACCATGCAGCGTTAGGTGGGAAATTACTGTTTATATGCCTAAGTCAGCCTTTAAACCAACTTGGTGTCATGCACTAATCGACTATGTCATGCACTTGTGCTAGAACTTGACTAACCTCCTAGGAGTTTATGAAAAAGCTAGGAAGGAAATGGTCAAGGCAAGAGTAGTTTATTTACTTGATTAGGTATGTATACTTGCTATTGGAACACAGTCCGTATGTGTTCTCTACAAAGGCTTTCAAAGCCTATATCCCTAATGCTTACACTCTTGCTTCGTTATGTTATCACTTGGTTATGGTTTATCTACAAATGAGGAAAAGGCTCTCCTATTTATACTTGAGCCCCCTTGGTACTTATGGTTACAATGAATCCAAGTGCATGGCCTTTAAGAGCTTTTTACACAGTTCTATGGTGCCTACACTTCAACAAGGTAGGCTAAGGCCTTTTTAGAGATATGCTGTTTCAAGCTCCTTATTAAGCACTTGGGTTTTGAAAACCCAAGCATTTTCACTCAATGCCCATGCCTAGTGTGTTCCAGAGTCTTTTTATTTAGATGCCACTCTACCTATGGCTAGGGCTTCTAAAGGCTTTTTCATTTAGATGCTACAATGCTTGTCACTATGCCTATGCTTGGTCTTTCTAAAACCTTTAATACCCGTACACCTAGCCTACCTACAGGCTTGTCTAACCCTTCCATGTTTTAGCCTTTCTATGTCTAACTACCTGCACCACATCTTAGAGTGTTCTAAAACCTTTTAGTAGGCAATCCTCTTGCCTGACACCATGTAGCTCACCATGAAGTACTCTTACACTCTAGCCTTGGCCTTGGCCCACACACTTGGTAAAGTATGTGCCTTTAAAAACTTGGTCTTAAACCTACTAATGTTTCACCTCACCATCTTGAGCAAGTCTCGTCATGTGACCCTTTTGTCGATGACTCTACACGATCCATGACATTCTTCCTCATTCCAGCAATGCCCTTGTTACTAGAGGAATGCCAATCCTTCACCACACGTGCATGCTAGATCAATGTTTACCTCTTATCCCAATGGCCTTTGGCACCTAATCATGATCATTCTTTTAGCTTGACACTGATGTGTCTACTATTAAATTGACTTTCTCTTTAGAGTCACCCACTATGCACTTTGATAAAAAAGGTCTAGTTGATCTCTTTGATTTGACTGGTGGCTCTCCATGTCCACACTCTATTGATCTTATTGGCTTGATTGGTGGCAATTTGTAGCCACACCATTATCACCTTCATCGAAAGCTTGAGAGGTTTGTTTTTTTTTTTGACTCAATCAAATAGCACTGAGCCTCAACACACCATTGGAGTCTTCAAAGTGCTGATTGCTATCATTATTCTTACTGTTGGACTCCTTATAAGTCTTTACAATGGCTACAAGCTTTTTTTATTATGGGCAATCTCTAGGCCTATGTGATCTTAAACATAAGAAACAAGTAAAGGTAATGGCCTTCTTACCTTTGTCCTTGTTAGACTCCTCAACCCTTTCCATGCGATGCCAAAGCTTCTCCTTAACCTCATCTTTTGATGAAAAGTGATTACTCTTGTCTCCCCCACTTAAGCTACTATCCCTAGTCTTGGGAGACTTGGTGCACTCATACTTGACCAATGATTTGGAAATTATAATTGCCTGACTCAAGTCTTGGACCCTATGCCACTTTAACTCGATTCTTGCCCATGGCTTTAACCTATCAAGGAAGTAGAACAAGGCTTTTTGCTCACCCATGTTGGGAACCATAAGTGACAATTCTAATAACTCCTAACAATAGTCTTACACTCTTCCTATTTGAGTGAGCTAATGAAGCTTCACCCAAGCTTCCACTTCTCATACTCTAGTTTAAACTATCTTGTTAGTTTCCTCACAAATTGATCCCATGTGGTGTTGCAGTCTCCCTTTGCTGCATGCTATTGCACTTTTGACAACACCATAATAGGGCCACATCAATTAAGTTCATGGCAACAGTGCTTACCTTAGCCTTCTGTGCTATACCAGCCACTCAAAAGTACTACTCTATGCCTTACATGAAGTTGTTAACTTCTTTGGCTGAGTGACTTCTTATGAATGGCTTTGGCTTGGGCACTTTCATCGTAGGTCCCAAACCCTTGTTTGCAACTATGGTAGCTTGAAATGCAATAAACTCCAGCCTGAGTTACTCTATTTCTTCCTATAAGGCTACCACTTGAGCCTTTAGAGCTTCATTATACTGTGTGAGCAATTCTATCTCTAGAGTCAAGGCATCGTGCATCTTTTTTTGAGCTTTCCTATATCAAGTCTAACTCTTGGATGCAATCCTTAGTGTCCTTGAACTAATCCATCAAATCTCATGGCTAACTCATATTTTACCAACTGAGAGTCCATGGATGACAATAGATCCTTCAAACTAGCCTTTCTCCCTTTGTTGTGGGTGGCAGCCCTTTTGCACTTCACTCGTGCACTTCACCTGAAGGTTACTAGCCATGCTTTGGCACATGCACCACAATTATGAAGCTCAAACTAAGGATTTTCCACATTTCATTAAGAGCACTCAAGTGTATTTATGCCCTATTCTTAGCACGACAACCAACAATCACCCATACAACACTTTTATTACAAGTCTATAGCATAATCGACCCACTAACACTCAAGCTGTGCATGCACTAGAACTGACACCAACACCGATTGTAACCAAGGTTTGAAACCTACTTTAATCCAACTCATTAGAACTGGCTTGATACCAATTGTCATAGGCTGGAGCTTAAGCCTAGCTACCATACGACCTTAGGTGGGAAACCACCATCCATATGCCTAAGTCAACCTTTAAAAGGACTCAGTGCCATGCACAAACCAACTGTGCTATGCACTTGTGCTAGAACTTGACTAACCTCCTAGGAGTTTAGGAGAAAACTACGAAAGAAATGGTTAAGGCAAGACTATTTTATTTACTTGATGGGGTATGTTAGTCCTTATGTGTTCTCTATAAAAGCTCTTAAAGCTTAAGTCCCTAATGTTCACATTTGTACTTCCATATGTTTTCATTTAGTTATGGCTTTTGTACAAATGAGAGAGAGGCTCTACTATTTATACTTGAGCCCCATTGGTACTTATGGTTAGAATGAATCAAACTATATGGCCATTGAGGCCCTTCCAGACAGTTCTAAGGTGACCAGGCTCCAATAAGGTCAACTAAGGCTTTTCTAGAGATATGCTAGTCTTAGGTTCCCTATCAAGGCTCTAGGTTTGGAAGAGTTTAGACACTTTCGTTGAATGCCTACGCTAAATAGGTTCCAAAATCTTCTCTATTTGGGTGCCACTCTACCTATAGCTAGGGTCTTCTAAAAGCTTATTTGTCTAGGTGCTACAGTGCCTGTCCATGTGCCCATGCCTAGCCCTTTTGAAACCTTTAGTGCCCATGCACTTGGTTTACGTCCAGGCTTCTCTAAACCCTTTTATACCTATATACATGGCCTATCTCTAAGTAGTTCTAGGCTTTTTTGTACCTGACTGCTTGTCCTATATCCTGGGGTATTCTAGAACCTTCTAGTAGTAGTCCTTATGCCTAGCACCTTGTTGCTCATTATGAGTGTACTTTTACACTCTAGCTCTAGCCTTGGCCTGCACACTTGGGTAAAATATGTTCTTTTAGGACCTTGGCCTCAATCATTCCTAGTGCTTCACTTACACCATCTCGAGCAAATCCCATCATGTGACCCTTTTGGTCTAGGACTCATGCATGGTCTATGATATTCTCCCTTACTTGTCCTAGTAATACCCTTGTTGCTAAGGGAATGTTGATCTTTTAGTGCACACGCACGTTGATTCATTATTTGTCTTTTATCTCGATGGTCCTTGGCACCTGATCGTGATCATCCCTTTCTCTTACCCTGACAGTGACATGTTTATTGCCAAACCAATTTTTGCTTAAAAGTCACCATGTACACTCTAAAGAAAGGGTCTGCTTGATCTCTTTGGTTCAACTGGTGGCTTTCCATGACAACACTCTACTAATCCTATTGGTTTGACTGGTGGCTCTCCGTAGCCACACCATTATCGCCTTCATCGAGAGTTTGAGAAGTTCACTCCTCTTAGTTCATTCGAATAGCAGCAAGCCTCAACACACCATTAGAGTCCTCAACGTGCTGATTGTTACCATTATTCTTGCCATTGAACTCCTTATAAATTTCCACAATGGCTACAAGCTTCTTCTATTATGGTTTATCCCTAGGTATATGTGACCCTGAACACAATAAGTGCTAAAGGTAATAGCCATCTTACCTTTGTCTTTGTTAGGCTCTTCGACCCTTGCATTGTGATGTCATGGCTTTTTCTCAACTTCATCCTTTAATGAAGAGTAGTTACTCTTATCTCCCCCACTTAAGCTGTTGCCTCTAGGCTTAAAAAACTTGGTATACTAATACTTAACCAACGATTTGGCAACTATAATTACCTGACTCAAGTTTTGGACCTTACGCTGCTTTAGCTCGATACTTGCCATGACTTTAACCAGTCAAAAAAGTAGAATAAGGCTTCTTGCTTGGCTATGCTGGGAACCATAAGTGATAGTTCCAAGAACTCTCGATAATAGTTTCACACTCTTCTTTTTTAAGTGAATTGGTGAAGCTTTGCCTGAGCTTTTTCTTTTGTATACTCTAGCTTAAACTGTCTTATTAGTTCCCTCACAAATTGATCCCATGTGGTGATTGTGGTGTACCCTCGCTACATGCTATTGTGCCTTTGATGCCACCACAACAAGGCCACATTAGTTAAGTACATGGCAATATGCTTACCATGGCTTCCTCCATTGTATTAACCACTAGGAAGTACTACCTCATGCCCCACATGAAGTTGTCAACTTCTTTAGCTGAGTGACTTCTCATGAATGGCTTTGGCTTAGGACTTTCACCCTAGGTCCTAAACCCTAGTTTGCAACTATGCAACCTAAAATACAACAAACTCCTGCTTGAGTTACTCTAGTTCTTCTTGTAAGGCTACCATTTAAGCCTTTAGAGCTTCATTATGTTGCGTAAGCACTTCCATCTCTTGAGTCAAAACATCGTGCATCTCTTTTTTTAAGCTTTTCCTATGCCAAGTCCAGCTGTTGGATGCAATCCTCGGTGTCTTTAAACTGATCCCTCAAATCTCCCATGGCTAACTTTCATTTTGCCAATCGAGAGGCCATGGATGACAATAGCTCCTTCGAACCAGTCTTTCTCTCTTTACTTATGGGTGGGTTGCCCTCTTGCACTTCACTCATGCACTCCACTTAAAAGTTACTAGCCTTGCTTTTTCATGCACACCATAATTACAAAGCTTGTACTAAGGATTTCCCACAATTTACTTAGAAGCACTCACATGTATTTATGCCCCATTCTTGGCATCAAGAACCAGCAATCACCCACACAATACTTCCCACTACAAGTTTACAACACAACTGACACACTAACATACAAGCTACCCATGCACTTGAATCGATACCAACATTGATCATAACCAAGGTTTGAAATTTACTCTTATACCAACTCTAGTTAGAAATAGCACTGAAACCAACTATCATGGGCTGGGAGCTTAAGCCTAGCTACCATGCAACCTTAGATGGGAAACTACCATTTGTATGCCTAAGTTAGTCTTTAAACTGACTAGGTGCCATGCACTAATCGATTATGCCGTTCACTTGTACTAGAACTCAACTAACCTCCTAGGAGTTTAGGAAAAAGCTAAGAAGGAAATGGTTAAGGCAATAGAAGTTTATTTACTTGATGGGGTATATACACTTACTCTTAGAACACGGCCCCTTATGTGTTCTCTATAAAGGCTCTTAAGGCCTATGTCACTAATGCTTACATTCTTGCTTCTCTATGTTGTCACTTGGTTAAGGCTTACGTATAAATAAGGGGAGGTTCTCTTATTTATACTTCAGCCCCTTTGGTCTTATGGTTATGATGAATCCAAGTGTATGGCCATTAAGGGCCTTTCAAATAGTTCTAGGGTTTCCAAGCTTTAACAAAGTCAACTAAGGCCTTTCTAGAGATATACTAGTTTTAGGCTCCCTACCAAGCCCTTGGGTTTGGAAGAGTCAGGGCACTTTCGGTGAGTGCCCACACCTAATGGGTTCTAAAGTCTTTTCCATCTAAGTGCCACTCTGCTCATAGCTAGGGTCTTCTAGAGGCTTTTTCTCTAGGTGCTACAGTGCCTATCACTATGCCTATGCCCAGCCTTTCTGGAACATTTGATGCCTACACACTAGACTACCTTTAGGCTTTTCTAGGCATTTTCATATCTATGTGCATGGCCTATCTCTAGATGGTTCTAGGCCTTTCTATGTCTGACTACCTATGCCACATCCCGGGGTGCCCTTGAACCTTCTAGCAAGTAGTCCTCATGCCTAGCATTGTGCAACTTACCATGAGTTTACTCTTACACTTTGGCCTTAGCTTTGGTCTTCACACTTGGTTAAAGTATGTGCCTTTAAGACCTTGGTCTCAATCCTTCCTAGTGATTCACCCATACCATCTCTAGCAAGTCTCAACCATGACCTTCTTGGTCTAGGACTCATACACAGTTAATGACATCTATGGCTGATGGTGCCCCAGAACCTAAACTAAGTCCCTAAATTAGGCAATGGCTCCCTAGGGTAGTGCAAGTAGAAACTGTTATCTCAGGCTTGGTCTTGCCAAGTTTCTCAAGTATTTGGTAATCTAGTGGTCCCTTCTCATCGACCACAAAAATGCCTTCGTCTAGCCAAGCCCATGCATGCAACTAATGCTATCCAAAACCCCAAGAACAAGTCTCTGAATCAGGCAATGTCCCCTTAGGGTGGTGGCAGTGGAGTTTGCATGTGAGGCCCTAACCAGACCAAGCATTGGTGGTGTCATGTCATTATTGCCTATTGGTTAGCAAGGGCAGTCTCATGGCCATTGCTTCTATTTTTCCCATGCCAAGTGGTTATGGCATGGCCTTGTACATCATTTCCTCTATTCACTCATCAAGTAATCGATTGGGTAGGTTATGGACTAGTGTGCATGGTTGCTACCACATGTATGCAATGGGCATATGAGTGGTGCTATGGTTATGTGTGTCGATAGGCTCTATGCTTGATTCATCAAACTGTTGACATGTCATCCTCTTCAATCTCCCCTATGTGGTCATCGTATCCTGGGGGCACAATCAGGATCTTATGCTACATACCTAAATCGATTGAAACTAGATGTCTTGGCATCCTTCATTTGTTTTGTGTCCTTAGGGCTATGGGTTAGACCTCGATCATGCCACATGTCCTAGGTGTGCCACCCAAACCTCTGTGGCCACATTGGTGTAATAGTGTTCAATCAAGCTCTTAGATGTGAAATGTTTTATGGGCACATGATTTTGAACCTTGTTCATTCGATGCTATGCATTTTACATGCTCAACATGCATAACACTTGTGCTCCATGTTGGCTCTCTTTGTCACTCTATTAGTGCATTGAGGCCTATGTGGTGTCAACATCCTAAAGGAATGCTACGTGGTTGATCCTGCTAGTGTCAAAAGCTTGTCTCAAAGATTAAGCCATGCATGTGTAAGTATAAACTAATTCAAACTGTGAAACTACAAATGGCTCATTAAATCAATTATAGTTTGTTTGATGGTATCTACTACTCAAATGACCATAGTAATTCTAGAGCTAATACGTGTAATAAACCCCAACTTCTAGAAGGGATGCATTTATCAGATAAAAGGTTGACGCGAGCTTTGACCATTGCTTTAATGATTCATAGTAACTCAACAAATCGTGCAGCCTTTATGCCGGTGATGCATGATTCAAATTTCTACCTTATCAAATTTCAATGGTAGGATAATGGCCTACCATGGTGGTGAAAGGTAACAGAGAATTAAGGTTCAATTTCGAAGAGGGAGCCTAAGAAATGACTAGTAAATCCAAAGAAGGTAGCAAGTGTGCAAATTACCTAATCCTGACATAGGGTGGTAGTCATAATAAATAACAATATCAGGCTCTATGAGTTTGGTAATTGAAATGAGTACAATCTAAATCCCTTAATAAGGATCCATTGGAGGGCAAGTCTGGTGCCAGTAGCTATGGTAATATCAATTTTAATGGGATATATTTAAGTTATTGCAGTTAAAAAGCTCATGGTCAAAATTAGGGTTAGGTTATTTGGTTTGCCCACAGTGAGCATCGATCTACTCATCCTCTGCTAGAGATGTGCTCCTAGCCTTAATGGTTGAGTCATTCCTCTAGTGCTGTTATTTTGAAAAAATTAGAGTGCTCAAAGTAGGCCTATGCTTGTATACATTAGCATAAGATAACATCATAGGATTTATATCCTATGATGGTGGCCTTTGAGATCAAAGTAATGATTAACAAGGATAGTCAAGGGTATTCGTATTTCATAGTCAGAGGTGAAATTTTTGGATTTATGAAAGATGAACAATTGTGAAAGCATTTACCAAGGATGTTTTCATTAATCAAGAATGAAAGTTATGAGCTTGAAGATGATCAGATATCATCCTAGTCTCAACCATAAATGATGTCAACCAAGGATCGATGGATGTTACTTTCAGGACTCCGTCGACACCTTATGAGAAATCAAAGTCTTTGAGTTCTGGAGGGAGTATGGTTACAAGGCTAAAACTTAAAGGAATTGATGGAAGGGCACCACTAGGAGTGCAACCTATGGCTTAATTTAACTCAATGCAGGGAAACTTACCAAGTCTAGACATAGTAAAGATTGATAGACTGAGAGCTCTTTCTTGATTCTATGGGAGGTTGTGCATGGTAGTTCTTAGTTGGTGGACTGATTTGTCTAGTTAAATCCATTAATGAATAAGACCTCTGCTTGCTAACTAGCTATATGGAGGTGATCCTTTATGGCTAGCTTCTTAGAGGGACTATGGCTACTTAAGCTAAGGAAGTTTAAGACAATAATAGGTTTATGATGCCCTTAGATGTTTTGGGTTGCACATATGCTACACTGATGTATTCAATGAGTCTATAGCCTTAGCTGACAAGTCCAGGTAATCTTTGAAATTTCATCATACTGGGGATAGTAAGTATGACTCATCAGCTCATGTTGACTACATCATTGCCTTTTTTACACACCACCCATCCTACTAATTGAATGTCTAGTAAAGTGTTTGGATCATGGTGACATGGATGGTTTGCTACCTGTGACATCATGGGAAGTCCACTGAACCTTATCATTTAGAGAAAAGAGAAGTTGTAACAATGTTTCTATAGGTGAACCTGGGGAAGGATCATTGTTGAAACTTGCTCAATGAATGACCCACAAATGTGTTAATGAGACACTAAGAGGGCAAGCGTGCCTTCATGCCGTAAGCCCCTTCTAGCCCTGGGCATATGCGACGATCAATTTGTTTTGCCTATCAAGTGGGCAAAATGATTGGTATCATCGTCTGTGGCCAAATAACGAGCCCTCGATGCATATCACACTAAGGAACTAGAATGAAAAAAAACACGTGTAATGTTGCTATCCCTTTCATAGTGTGTTCGCAGGTGGCACCGTGACTCTTTTGTCATGGAAAACCAAAATGACTCTCAGTAATAGATATCTCGAGTCTCGCATTGATGAAGAATGTAGCAAAATGTTATACTTGGTGAGAATTGCAAAATCCCATGTGTAGAAAAATTCTTGTATTTTTGTTGGCATCTACAAAACATTTAGCTAAAAAATCAATGTAGAAGATTTTGTGGCCATTTGAAAAAAGTGTCCCTATTTCAGACACTTGAATGGCTATTGACTGTGAACCGTAAAAACATTGATGCTCATTAAGTGGGTGTGAGTTATTAAGGTTCATTAGGGGATAAGGGGCTAATATAAGGGCCAAGGACCAGCACCCATCACACATCATGTGTGCATACCCCCTGGCCCCCCACCTCTAATCATTGAAACCCCCACTGTTGTCGATTCGGTTCTTTGATGATGCTATGGTGATTGGAGTAATGATTAATAAGGATAGTCAAGGATATTCGTATTTAATAGTCAAAGGTGAAATTCTTGGATCTATGAAAGATGAACAACTGTGAAAGCATTTGCCAAAGATGTTTTCATTAATCAAGAATAGAAGTTGAAGGCTCAAAGATGATTAGATACTGTCTTAGTCTTAACCATAACAATGCCAACCAAGGATCAATGGATGTTACTTTTAGGACTCCTCTTGCACCTTATAAGAAATCAAAGTCTTTGGGTTTCAAGTGGAGTATGGTCATAAGGCTAAAACTTAAAGGAATTGATGAAAGGGCACCATTAGTAGTGGAGCCTATGGCTTAATTTAACTCAACACATGGAAACTTGCCAAGTTTAGACATATTAAGGATTGATAGATTAAGAGCTCTTTTTTTATTCTATGGGTGGTAGTGCATGGCCATTCTTAGTTGGTGGAGTGATTTGTTTGGTTAATTCAATTAACAAATGAGACCTCAGCCTACTAACTAGCTATGCAAAGGTGAACCTTCATGGCTAGCTTCTTAGAATGACTATGGCCTTTTAGCCTAAGAAAGTTTGAGGCAATAACAAGTCTATGATACCCTTTGATATTTTGGGCCACACACATAATACACTAATGTATTCAATGTGTCTATAGCCTTGGCTGATAAGGTCAGGGAATTTTTGAAATTTCATCATGATAGGGATAGATCATTACCATTGTTGGTCTTCAATAAGGAATTCCTAGTAAGCATGAGTCATCAGCTTGCATTAACTACATCCCTACCCTTTGTACACACCACCTATTACTCCTACCAATTGAATGGTCCATAAAGTGTTCAAATCATGGCAACGTGGATGGTTTGTTGCCTACGACATCATGAGAAGTCCAGTAAACTTTATCATTTAGAGGAAGGATAAGTCATAACAAGGTTTTCATAGGTGAACTTGTGGAAGGATCATTGTTGAAACTTGCTCAATGAATGACACATGAATATGTTAACAAAACATCATGGGGCGAGGTTGCCTTCGTGCCCAAGGCTCTTTCGATTATGGGTGTGCATGATGGTCACTTTGTTTTGCCTTGTCAGTGAAAAAATCAGTGTCATCACTTGTGGTCGAATAACGAATCCCCAGCATGAATCGCACTAAGGGATCGAAATGAAAAAGAGCATGTGTGCCATTGTCATCGATTCACATTGCATGCATGGGTGGCACTGACTCCTTTTGTCATGAAAAACCAAAAACTCTCAACAATGGATATCTCGACTCTCGCATCGATGAAGAACATAGTGAAATATGATACTTGGTGTGAATTGCAGAATCCCATGAGCCATCGAGTCTTTGAATGCAAGTTTCACCCCAAGCCATTAGGCAAGGGCCTATTGCCTGGTGTCATGCATCATCCCCTTCAACCCCCACCCATCGGCTTCAGCGAGGGGCAAAAGATGGCCTTATGATCTCATCGTTGTCGTTGGCCCAAAAGTGAGTCCCGACAGTGATAGTGCTGTGACTATTACTGGTAAAGATCCTAACATGCATTGTCTCTAGTAATGAGCATTTATTTTCCATTTGAACCCCATCAGACCCTGCATCACTCATCAATGCTCGCATCATGACCCTAGGTTAGGTAAGATTACTCTTTAAGTTTAAGCATATCAATAAGTAGAGGAAAAGAAACTTACCAAGATTCCCCTAGTAACAACGAGTGAATTGGGAAAAGCCTAACTTGATAATCAAACACCTTCGATGTCCAAATTGTAGTCTAGAGAAGCATCCTCAATGGTGGACTGGGCCCAAGTCCACTAAAAAGAGGTATCAAAGAGGGTGAAAGCCTTGTTATACCTAGACCTTGTCACACCACGAAGGCTATCTGCGAGTCAAGTTGTATAAGAATATAGCCTTAATCGGGTAGTAAATTTATCCAAGGCTGAATACAAGGAAAAGACCAATAACAAACAAGTATCATGAGGGAAAGATGAAAAGGACTTTAAGAAAAGAGCCAAAAAGTGCATGAAATTATCGGTAGAGAAGTAGATAGGGTCTAGGGATGTGCCTCAGTTGGATGTGGAATGGCCATAACTGGTCCACCAATCGGCTTGGGGCATGGATCGATGCGGATCATGGCAATGGCCCAAGCTTGAGCTTTTTATATGCCTACAGAGATGTTGTTGCCTCTATCATGGAATGCAACACATGCCATCTAGATGTGTGTCAAACCACATGTGCTCCTAGGGTCAACCTATAGGCTCCCCATCTAGCCCATCTTGAAATACAAACCAAGGAGTTTGACATTTGTGCAAGTCAATGAGCTAGAAAACCCATAAGGTGCAAGGAAACTAATTGGCAAGATCCCTCACAAGTGCACTACCAACCAACCTTGATCTTTTAAACTACGCCTGAGTGAGGTGAAGGCAGAGAAAACTCTAGTGAAAGCCCACAGTAATACTAACATGCAAATCATTCATCTGTCTTGGGTATAGGGTGAAAAATAAATTGAAATGTCTAGTAGCTAGCTCCCTCTAAAGTTTCTCTCAGGATAGCTGGAGCCCTTAGCAAGTTCTATCAAGTAAAACCAATTATTAGAGGCATCAGAGGTGCAACACCTTAACCTATTCTCAAACTTTAAATAGGTAAGAGGGTGAGGCTACTTCATGGAGCTATTCCATGGAATCGTGAGCTCCAAGTGGGCCATTTTGTTAAGCAAAACTGGCGATGCAAGATGAACTAGAAGCTAGGTTATGATGTCTAATTGTATGCTAACCTAGAACCCACAAGGGGTGTTGGTCAAATAAGACAATAGGACAGTGGTAATAAAAGTCAAAATCCACTAAAGAATGTGTAATAACTCACCTGCCAAATCAACTAGTCCTAAAAATGGATGGTGCTTAAGCACATGACCTATATATGGCTGTTAGGGCAAAGGCCAAGCCTTAATGAATAGCATGGTGTGGAGGCACTGCAAAACCCAAAGCATGAGCAGAGTGACCATCAGTATAGATCTTGGTGGTAGTAGCAAATATTCAAATAAGAACTTTGAAGGCTAAAAAAAGGAAAGGCTCCATGTGAATGGCACTTGCATGTGGGTTAGTCGATCCTAAAAGATGGGGAAAGGTAATCCGATAGCACATCCAGCATAAGCTTTAAAAGGGAATCAAGCTAAAATTCCTAAACCAAGATGCGGTGATTAATGGCAACGTTAAGGAGTCTTAAGATGTTGGTGAGGGCCTCAGGAAGAGTTATCTTTTCTATTTAATGGCTTACCTACCTTGGAAATGGCTCAACCAAAGGTAGGGTCCAACAACCAAAAAAGCACTACACGTTGCATGGTGTCTAATGTGCCCCTGGCGACCTTTGAAAATCCAAAAGATGAACTACCATCCATGCCCAGTCATACTCATAACCTCATCAGGTCTCTAAGGTGAACAACCTCTGGTCGATGAACCAATATAAGTAAAGGATGTTGGTAAAATGGATTTGTAACCTTGGGAAAAGGGTTGGCTCTGAAGGCTAGGCATGAGGGTCCCAATCTTGAACCCATTGGCTACTGGTGCACTACTCGAGCTACTCTTACAATGAGAATGGGTCATCACATACCAGCTAGAGGATGGACTAGGAATGGCTCCCTTCGGGGTCTTTCTTAGATGACAAATAGTCGACTCAGAACTATTATGAACAAGGGGAATCCAACTATTTAATTAAAATAAAGCATTGCAATGGTCCCCATGAATGCTCACTCAATGTGATTTTTGCCCAGTGCTCTGAATGTCAAAGTGAAGAAATTCAACCAAGTGTAGGTAAATAACAGAAGTAACTATGACTCTCTTAGGGTAACCAAATGCCTCGTCATCTAATTAGTGATGTGCATGAATGGATTAACGAGATTCCCACTATCCCTATCTACTATCCAACAAAACCATAACTAAGGGAATAAGCCTTGCAGAGTCCAACTTTGTGAAATAACTTGAGAGGTATAGAATAAGTGGGAGCCCTTGGGCAAAATTGAAATATCACAACTTTTAACATTATTTTACTTATTTCATGAATTAAAGGTAGGGCATGACCCCTTTTTTTGGAACCAAAACTGCCCTTGGTCGATCAATCCAAGTAGAGGACCTTTTTAGGTGGAGAGTTTGACTAAGGCGGCACATTTGTTAAAAGATAATGCAGGTGTCCTAAGATTAGCTCAACAAGAATAGAAATCTTATGTGGAACAAAAGGGTAAAAGCTCATTCGATTCTATTTTCTAGTATAAATACGAATCATGAAAGTGTGGCCTATCGATCTTTTAGACCTTTAAAATTTGAAGCTATAGGTGTTAGAAAAGTTACCAGAGGGAGAATTGGCTTTTGATAACCAAGCATTCATAGCGACATTGTTTTTTGATTCTTTGATGTTGGCTCTTCCTATCATTGTAAAGCAGAATTCACCAACTGTTAGATTGTTTGCCCACCACTAGGAAACACGAGCTAGGTTTAGACTACCATGAGTTAGGTTAGTTTTACCCTACTAATGGTAGTGTCACACCTAGTATGAGAGGAAATGTTGATTCGCACAATTGGTCATCATGTCTGGTTGAAAAGCTAGTAATGTGAAGCTACCATGCACTAGATTATGACTAAACACCTCTAAGTCAGAATCTAGGCTAGAAATAATGCACACACCCTTTGCCTGATTGCCAACCTGTAGTAGGGGCCCATGGCCTTCAATGGCACATGTCATAGGTGCAGCCCTTACGACAAACAAGCCAAACGGGCCTCCTTAGGGCTCAATTCCCATGGAGTGGTGGGTAAAATCCTTTACAGATAGCTTAAATATGTGACAAGGTATTGTAAGTGGTAGAGTGGCCTTGTTACCATGATCCACTAAGATTCAGCCCTTCATCGCTTTGATTCATCCCTCCCTCACTTCACACCAACCAAAGTCCACTCACTTCATTTTTACACTGCATACCTCTAGGGTTGGGGATGAATGATGTTCTCTATTGCAATCAATTTGGCTAGGCGATGACATCCCACCCTCAGGAGTCCAAGTAAACAACAACCAAATGCCCTTCGTATTTGTTAGAAGGAAGGGCTTGCCCTTGGTACAGGAACTTGCCTTGAACTCCATTAGCACACACTGGCCCTTAGTGCAAGTTGTTGACTCAAACACCATCGACAACATCTGGCCCTTGGTTGGTGCAGACAATCACATCAAACATAATCGATAGATGCTAGCCTATTGTTACCTTGGACACCATATGTAAATGCTAGCACCATGGTGTGGGATGTTGACTCAAACACCAACGCCAGATGCTGGCACTTTATGTGAGCACTTACCTTAACCATCGTCGGTCCAAGTGGGCCCTTGGTGTAGGTTGTTACCTTGAACACCTCTTTGGTAGATGTTGGTACTTGGTACGGCATGTGTATCATGACCCTCCCACCTAAGGCACTTGTTTGCCCCTTGATCACCATCAACACCAAATGGTGCTTGGTGCATATGTCACAAGCGGTCTTAAGCCAAACCTCGTGTGACCTTGGATAGGGAATTGACTCCATTTGCTAGAGGGGTAAATGATACATTAGTACTCACCAGCTATTTGGGTCAACTCAAATAAAATTCAAATTTGGCTTGGTTATTATCAGTCAAGCTCAAACTTGAGTAGCTGGACTTATCGATCGAGCCAAGTTCAGTAATTCTTATTCCTAACTCAAGTAGCTCACAAGCCTAATTGACTTTTATATTTTAATTATTTTAATTAATAAAATATCTTGAACTTGAGTTCGAGCTCAAGCACAGCTAATTGAGCATTTGTCAAATAAAAAGAATCGAGCCCTAATCGAGCAAGCTTAAGTAGGCTTAAATTCTATCTTAAGTCAAAATTAAGCTAAAAAATAAAACTTAATGAGTTTGAGCTTCAACATTTTGAGTTGAGCTTGAGTCAAGTTTTGAGCTTTGAATTTTGAGTCAAGCTTAAGCTCGAGCTTAATGCTATTATTGGCTTAAACTCGATCGGTTTCATCTTATTGTCTACCTAAGTCAGCATACTAAACTCAAGTGCTTAGCATAATTCTAGCTTTCAAAGATTAATGCTGCAGTGGTTGGGCCTTCTAGAAGCCCACAAATATTGATCCTCCTAGGAATGTGTTTTAGGTGTGTTTGTACCTTGGTCTGACCATTCATCCATACCTAAGTCTAATTGTGTGTCTGTGCATCACTCACCAGCTTTTGCACCTTTGTACCTAAGTCTTGGCTCAATTCTGTCGAACTTGAATTACTATGCCTAAGCCTATGGAATCTTGATCACTACCCATTACCACTGTTTTAGGCTAGTTCCTAATAACCTGGGCCTATAATAGCCTCAAGGCTTGTCCCCATAGATGTCATAGATGTCAGACCATATCCCACTAGAACTGGAATTGCTTCTAGACTCGAAAAGAACCCCTAGGCCTGCGACCAGCTTATGGATCATAACACATACACAAGCATTGCCTACCTTTAGCGACATGTAGGCCAGTGGACTTGGCACATGCTAGCCCCTTTATGCAGGCAGTTCCCTCAAAAAGAATCCAACACAATGCTAGGCTTACACCACCATATGCAGGTATCCTGGGCCTGGGCCATGCACCATGCACATGACATGCACACTGATAGTAGGTGAGCTCAGGCACATCTTTATATTTCTACAGTGCCAATGCATTTTTATGGCTTGTAAATTCATATAAGCGCTCACCAATGCCCACATCAGGGCCTAGCTCAATTGTGCCTAACTTGAACATTATGTCTGAGCCTCTAGTCTTGATCACTAACCATACCACTATTCTAGGCTAGTTCCCCATGACTTGGGCTTCCAGTAGGTCTCAAGGCTTGGTCCCCTACTTGTCGAACCCTATCCTTGCTAGAACTAGAACTATTCCTTGACTTGGAAAGAACCCTTAGGCTTAGACCAGCTTGTGAACTGTGACACATACACATTCCTTGACCACCATCGGACATGTTATCCCTTGGTCTCACATGCTTCATCTCGACACATGCTTCGACCACCACCAGCATACTGGCCCTTTATGGGTAGTTCCCTTGAAAACCATCAGCACATGCTGGGTCGAGCACTACATGTAGGTATCCTGGGCCTTGGCATGTACCATGCATACCATGACCAGGTAGTAGGTGGGTTCAGGCACATCTTCATATTTTTGCTAAGCCAATGCCATTTTTATGGCTTGTAAATTCATATAAGCACTTACCAGTGCCCGCACTTAGGCTTGACTCAACTTTGTCAACATGAGCACCATGCCTGAACTCTAGAGTCTTGATCACTACCCGTACCATTGTTCTGGCTAGTTCCCATGACCTGGGCCTCTAATATGCCTCAAGGCCTAGTTCCCCTAACTATCGAACCCTATCCCACTAGAATTGGAACTATTCCTCATTAGAAAACCCTTAGGCCTGGACCAGCTTACTGACCATGACACATGCACATGCCATATGCCTTGACCACCATCGACCCAATGAATCCATGGTGCATGCACATGCCTCGACCATCATCGGACATGTTGGCCTTTTCTCGATACATGCATCAACCACCATCAGCACATGTTGGCCTTTGGTGTGGGTTGTTGCCTCAAACACCATCGCTAAATGTTGGCACTTGGTGCAGCATGTGTACCATGACCCTGTCATAACTCTTTCAATCCTTTCAAGGCACTTGTTTGCCCTTTGAGTGCCATCAGCAC